>JAVJAQ010002094.1:444140-563280 GCA_032362365.1 Zygogramma bicolorata
ACTCAACATGCATGCACTTCATCATAATGTGTCTAAAGGACTCGTTTCCGGGGAAAAAATCAAAGTCTTTTCAGGGGTGGTCGCCATTTCAACTATAACGCCGATATTTTGAAGGGCTGAAAATTTGTGGAGTTATACTACTGAATGTACTCAACATGATGCACTACATCAGAATGTCTCAAAACCAGGAAAAAAATCAAAGTCTTTTCAGGGGTGGTCGCCATGACACGCCGTAATTTTGGAGTTTTTTCTCCTAGAAAGTGTAATGAAATATTCTGTCCCACGCTCAAATTCCTAACGTGAGATTGAATTTCCAAACCTCTTCAAAAACATCCTGGGCTTGTGTGTTCACAGTCCATTATTATAAAAAATATATCACAAAGTTGGTCTCTTCAAGTTGTGTAGCAATGATTGGCCCATGTTCCATTACTATTCGACTTAACTTAAAGGGAACACAAAATTCCTCCGAGTCGATTTGGCGATTTCTACAATACCTCAGTCCACTACTTGTATGGTGTAAACCGGACTTAGGAGTGGGGGGTGGGCGCTAGATTTGGGCTCTGGCGCCCGACGCTAACTTCACACGAGTGAGGTAGTATAACAATCACGGTCATTTTGGTTAAGAAGAACTGAATGAAACCTATAACTAGATGGAGGCTTCAAGATCATAATAACGGCTCGTCTTGTCCTAGGAATCGTAAACTATATGATGGACGTTCAAACCTCAAGAGTGCTAGCTATGTATTGATGCGAATGTTCTGAAAATAGGCAATCTCTATAAGGATTATTGAAGTCTCAA
Source organism: Zygogramma bicolorata (assembly GCA_032362365.1). Classification (NCBI taxonomy): domain Eukaryota; kingdom Metazoa; phylum Arthropoda; class Insecta; order Coleoptera; family Chrysomelidae; genus Zygogramma; species Zygogramma bicolorata. The sequence continues at coordinate 444,940 of JAVJAQ010002094.1, forward strand.
AGTTCACCTCGAAAGAAATTGTTGGCAATATCAGCATGGCTATTAATCCTTATGGTGCTGAATGAGAAATGTAATCTACCAAAATATCAATTTTTCCATTAATTATCTTGTCAGATATCTTCAATTACCTGTAATAAAACAAGAATTGTTCAAGTTTAGAAAGCTCGCAATCAAAAATCAAGGTATCAGAAGATGAGCCGTTTACATTATCAGCGCTGTTACCAAATTTGTAAGGAATTAATAAAAAAATATTGGCAACAACATGTTCCATGGATCGAGTGATCTCCAAAATTTTTAGAAATTTCAACCACAAGCGCACCCTTAAGGCGTTATTTTGAACAACTCCATCCTGTTTACAGGTTTGTCTGAAACAATATCGCAACACTGAAAGTACCAGTATATACCCATCTTACTACAAAACCATTTTCATGAGCTACAGAATTCTTACTGTCTGAGCGGTAAAATTTAGATCAGCGCATGTGCACTTTCATTTTGCTGCATATGCAGCAAGAATTTTTCCCATGAAAAAGCTCCTTTAGACGCGGCCAAGGCTGGATCCACATGCATCCGTGATACGTATCCGTTCTATATCACGTGATCAATATCAACCAATGAAATTTTACGGCACAAAGTCACGTACGATTGAAGGTCACAACGAATTGAAGTTGGTGTTTTGACTTTGTATGCGTGACATTGCGTGATTGATGTTAGGTTATGTTATAATTTTGTTGACGGATTTGTGGAGATACGCCGACATTTAAAAAATATTTTTGACTGAAACAATGTCGAGCCAAGACGAGATGTTCCAATGTAACCATACTATCACCGGATGCTAAATACCGCAATGTTAATGCCAATCTTATTTCTGATGGAATGGGAGCTCTAATAGCATGTAGCTTCAAAATTTGGTTTTCAATTTTCTTATGTAACCCATTGAATACGGTGTGACTCATCTTAAAATAATTAAAGTACTTAATTGGGTATGCTATATTAATTTTTTTCTTCAAATGACTTTGTGCCCAGGGAGGAGCCTTCATTAACTGTCTGTTCAAAGCAGGAATCATTCAAGTCCAATTATTAATAATAACACGAGAAACTCTCATAATTGATACGGTGATGATAAAAATATTGATATATTTAATTTGAGATTGTTTGTGGTTGAGGTTAGGAACCCCAAAACAACGTGTAAACGGATGGACACATGTGGATGATCATATTTTCAGCTATCCGTGAAACGCCTACGTACGTCTGTGATCACGGATGCATGTGGATCCAGCCTAACAGCTTGCAGCGCTTAAGGCTGCCCCCAGATTCTATTTCACGAATTCGATTGTCGAGTAGTTCAGACTGTGATTGTAGCATGCGCTGTACCGAAAATATACGCATATTCTAAGCAATTCGATAATCGAATTCGTGAAATAGAATCTGGGCTCTGGATACGACGATCCGACAGCTTTCTGATTGGTCTATATTTAAATTTGAACCAATCAGAAAGCTGTTGGATCGTCGTATCATCGGATCTGTCTGAATCCAGCTTTAAACCGCTGAACAAAATTTGACAGTTTTCCATAGTGAAATGACAAATTTTGTGAAGCGGCTTTAACGGTAACCGCTGTATTCTGTTAAACGTTGAACGCGGCCTGGCAGCTCAACATTCACAATAGATCTGCTAAGAAATCAGTGTTGCCAATTCCGAATAAATCCCTAAAAAATTACTAAAAAAATACTGACGCTTCTTTTCATAATTTCCAATTATTCAAAGGTGCTTCGAAATACCCTGTACAATAAACAAAATGGTGCATAATAGTTCGAATTGGAAGATATAATTGCATAAAAACAAATTTATAGGGACATTCATTTTTTTGGGGACTTTTCTGTCAGCTTTGGCGCCAAATTCAAATCTTAAGGGTACTCTGTGATATCAAAATCTGCATCGATTTGTCAAAAATATATCGATATTTTCATTTTTATCCAATATTTTTTTTTTGTTCAGTACAGTGATGGTTTATCGGTGTTATTATAAAAATTGTAAAAGTGACTCAAGGACCATTAAAAATAAAAGAGTAAAGTTTTAAAATTTTTCTACACCTAAAAGAGATTTAGCTAAGTGTCTGAAATGGATAGCACTTTGTGGGAATGAAAATTTGATACCATCTAAAATAAATAGAAATATTCATGTGTGTAGTTTACATTTCATTAGAGGAAAATACAGTGATGAAGGGCCAATACCATTTATCAGTTCAAGAGGTGAAAATTTAATGGACAATATTGATCATGGTGCAGAACAGAATACCGAAAACACTATTTCCAGTCCAGCTATTGAAAATGTGAATAATGACAATGATGGAGCCTTTGTAACAGATATCCAGAACCCCAAAAATATTTCATCAAACATTAATGTTGTAAGAGACTCGAACCGGGCCTTTGAAACAACCACCATTCAAGATGAAAAATCTTACGTAGAGTCGTATACCCAGATATTGGAGCTTGTAACAAAACAAAATATATTTTCATATGAAAACTTGGAAAAAAATCAAAAACATTTTGAATACTTTGAAAGTCTATAAGAAACACACATGGCACAAACAACGAATAAAGCAGCCGCAAAATAAAACAAGATACTAGCGAAACGACTAACGAACGAGCCAAGACAACAAAAACAAACATGGGTTAGATGAGTTAGATGTTAGATCGTTTGAACTTTATATAGTATATAGATTATGGTTGATGGTGTTTAAAATCCCCCTGGGGAAAAATGAAATTCCCTAGCAATTTGTTTTTGCAATATCTGAAAAATTAGACTATTATGCAGTATGATATCAAATGAATAGTAATTATTGAGGTGTTTTTTATCCTAACATAATGACTGGAAGCAATAAAAAGCGTCAGTATGTTTTTAGTGATTTTTTAGGGATTTATTCGGAATTGGCAACCCTGATTCCTTAACAGAAGTCCTCTATTCACAAGATTAATCATTACACTAAGGTGGCTATATACTGGTGTTTTCACTCCATATAAAAGATTGTCAGCAAATCAGACGACCGATATGGCCAACTTGATGAAAAATTTGATGATGTAGGCGTAATAGTACTGCAAAAAATCCGCCAGGTACCAGCACTCTTGCAGTGGAGATGACAGTCCTGTGTTGCCAAGTGGCCATGTCGTTGCGAATTCTGGTCCAGATCAGTAGAAACAGAATGCAAATTTATTCCAACTGAGAAATTATTTTCAAACTACATGGAATAAATAACGCATAAAGTTAAACACAAATTTGCCGCGTATTGTTGTTTTCAATAACCTCACGTATCCAGTCCCGATAAATTCTCTATCCTTCAACAAAAACATCAGAATTGGCAACAGCGTTTTCCATGGATCGAGTGATCACGAAAATAAATAGAAATTTTTGATTACCAGCGCCCCTCATGGCCACTGATGAACTAGAACGCCTTGTCCACAGGTTTGTCTGAAACAATATCGCAACATTAGAAACACCAGTATATAGACATCTACATTACACTATGGAAAATTGTCAAATTTGGTTAAGCGGCTTCAAGCGCTGTAATCTGTTATAAGACGATGCAAATGTCTTGGTGAAAAGGAAAGAGGACTTTCAATATCAAAGTTAAAAAATCTACATGTTTTTTCATCATGATTACTGACGGTATTTTTCTACTTACAATAACCCTATAAATACGTTATATCAAATAATTTCAGAACAATTGGAAGACAGAAAAATGAAATGGGCCGAACTATGTGATAAATATTCCCAAGGGAGTGAGTTCGATTCCACTGAAGTTGCAATTTTAGATATTTATGACAACTTTGAGGAAGAAAGTGCTTCTTCACCAGCTTTAAAAACTATTAGCCCTGAAATTGATGTTCTCTTGTTTCGCACATGTAATACCTTGGGAAATTCAGTAAAAGCTTCAAATAATTTGAAATATCTCAAAAAACATGTTGAAAATGTCTTGAACAGCAATTTAAAGATGATATTGAATAACCGAAGTGAAAGTAAGATATTAGAAAATGGTGAATATGACTATTGGCATCATTGTGCTAAGAAAGAGATGAAGAGATTGCGAAATTTAATGACCAAGTCTCAGCTGAGCTGTTATATGCACCTATGCATCAATCGTTTAGATAAAATACGTGTCAAACAGTTGATAAGTTCTTTGAATACAGACTTGAAAAAAATCCTCATCGAAAGAGAGTATTTGCGAAATGATAAGGAGAAATTTGAGCAAAAAAATGAGAAACTATGTAACGAATGGAAAAAACTAACAACTATAGTACCACTGGAATATGTAATTTCGTATGCATCTGGAGTTATATATTCTTTTAAAGTAAAAAAAGGGTAAGTATACTCAATATACATTCATAACTGAAGGTGACATCCCAAATATTAGATACATTTTTTAATGAATACATGTGCAGACTGAAATATGTGTGTTGAATATGGAGACTTTAAAAAAAGATGAGATATGTTGGAATTTTTCACAAAGTCATGCAACAAACTGGAAATGGAATTGAGAACCCAGCCAATTGATAAAGTCATAATTGTAGCACAAATTGAAGGTAAAGGGTACAGATTATTCACCTTTGAAGAACAGATTCGTATGATGACACTAGACAATTGTTGATAAACTTCAATAAAAGATAATTTTTCCAGTTTAAAAGATATCTTTCTTTAAAATCTCCATTTTTAACAATGTGTAAGATTTAGTTCAGAACAGAGAGACAGAGAAATTTGTTTATTCTACTCAGAAGACAAGTCATGTTGACAGACATTTTAGGGCCTATATTAAAAATGCTATAAAAGTAGACACTAAAATATTATCTTTTTAAAATAGAGTATGTCATAGACATTGTACTGAAACAATAAGATAGTAAATGAATAATAATATTCATTTTATAATACTTCCAGTGCGGAACAATTCGTATGTGTATAAAAAAAAACATCAATGATAAGAATCTGAAACATAAGAAAATTCTGTCTTCCATGAGTATCTTTTGAGTTTGAATTTGAATTGGATTTTTGGCAGTTTCATGATTTCTTGGGAAACATTATTGAAAATTTTCAAAACTTGATTACCAAAATTTTTCTGCACTTGGACATATCTTGTTTACAATGCAAATGTAAAGGTCTGAATTTTTTTTTTTTGATAAACTTAATATGTTCTTTCCAATTTAGCTAGGCATCAATTTCAATGCCAAAATAGTATATTATGCAACGATTATATAATGATGGTTAGTTTTGTATGGTTTATGCAAGTGTATTAATAACCATTTTATCTACACCTGATAAAAAATGAACTATAAATATTTATATTTGTATTGAATACAACAATAGTAATTGATCGTATTTCTTTGAAAAATTCTACAAAGTTGTAATTAATTACCTCGGAAAATTCAACAATAATAAATGAAGCAAAAAAAAATCAAAAATGAAAAATGCCGAAGACTGGTTTTGAATTTACGTCTCATATAGTGGCTTAGCCACGAAACCTTCTGAGTTGAATCGAAAATAGAGAGCTATATCATGCATATGTCAAATGAAAAATATAATTATTCTGTACAGCATTTTCTGCTTTTTCCGATTTGTGTGGGGGGAATCGACGGTAATTCTTCTATATCACTGATATCAGACATTTTGATTATGTAATTATCAAGGTTTAAAATTTACTACCCATTGATTTGACAAACCTTAAATGTACATCATACTTGGGTGGAAAATAATGGGTTTCTATTGGTTGAAAATCTGTGTTGTTAATTGACCGAGGTTTCACTTGAAGTAAAAGTTTGTTTGAAGAACACCAAATTATGAAAAATTGTATTTTGGACTAAGTCACGTATTTTCAGCCGCTGAAAACGAATCTGAGGTCAAAACGCATTTTTTTTTAATTTTCTTGAATTCTGATATACTTTTCAAACACATCCGCTATATTATATTCAAAACGAACAAACCACAATAAATTATATCATTTTGTCATCCTAAATAATTGTTGCATTGTTATGCTTCAATATTTATTCTCGCAAGAAATATTTTTCAATATATATTCAATAGATTCATGCTGGTTTTCGGAAATTTGGATCGTATGTATCAGCCTTCCCCATTTGTAAGATCGGTATGAATGAAATCTTCACCCTGATAGGAATTCTTACAATTATAATATAGAGAAGCTAAGCTAAAGAAATATATAATTTATCCTGTCCCTTATTACTTGCTCGGTCAAGTTAGACATAAAAACAGTGATCAAATAAGAAAAATTCAGACAGAGCCATGTTTTGGTAAAGACCTAGAGAATGAAAATTTGGAAGTACCCATCAATCCCATGTGTGCTAAGAAAGTTATTCGGGGTTGAACCTCAAAATTTCATTTTTTTGGGTTTTTCTCGAAAACAGTGAGGTGAAGGTAATACCACGAGTCATTCAAAATCTACCGATATATTATTTTCCACGAAAACTTTTATTTTGCAAAAGTATGAAAACAAACCAATTGATAATTGATTATCTAATTCAGTTTGTTTTGAATGTTTGAAGTTTGAATGTTTTGAATTTCGATTTCAAATATCAAACAACGATCTAGTCCTTCTATGATCCAAAAGAGATATGATGCTTACGCGGTGCTTATTATATTAATATCTAGGAATTATGACAGTTTAAACATTGTTTATAGAGATATAGTTAAGCAACTATATGGAAATATCATTTGAAGGAATGGATACTACGGGTAGATGGTACTAGTGATTTCATTTCCAAATCATTTCTTTCCTTTTTCTTACGGACGTCGTAGCCTGAACCACACATTTTTTTGATTACTTATACATAATACCAAAGGATGGCAATCAATTCAAAAAACGAAAGAGAATTTTTTTGTCGATGCTGTAGATCCATTTATGTCTTGAAGATTATTTTAGTGCCTAAACTTCTATTTCCTTTATATACCTTTTATAAACTTTTATCGTCAACTATTTTGAAGCTTCATTATTTTTTAACATTTCAGTCGAACTGACGGACATAACCCTGCAACTGTTTCGCCCTTCAGAGAAGGAAACTTTGTCGTGCATTGTCAAGTAAACGGAAATATCGGCATTATGCTGTAGATGCCGCAGCAAAATGAATCGTACGCCATCTTAATTTGGGCTCAGGAAACCTTAAGTATTTTAATCGGTCTACAAGCGGATGCGGATACAATTCTAACCACGACGTAAGTCGTCGTTTGCAATATCTGCCGTAAACTTGGTTATGTTCATGAACTATTTACGTCTGAAATTTGAGTGTTTATTGAAATGTGTCGTTAATGTTATTATTATGCTGACAAAGTGAAAAATGAATTGATATTTATAATTAGGCAACTTTTCATTCATGATAATTTATATTTCAACAGTTCAATAGAATCGACGCGTAAAGCCTTGAAGTTTGACGGTTAAAGGTTTACAAAGTTCTATCGAAGGCCAGGCAGTTTCGTCAGTATAAAACCGAATAATCGGCTATAATCCTCTACTATTGTTTGAAATGCCAAAAACGTCACATTTTGACAAGTGAAAAAAATAATCGAGAAAACACCTCTGACCAAAGTTGTAGATCTCAAAATTCTCTACAAAAATGGTCTCGATAATTTTAATTCGTGAGGTACACTACACGGCACGTTTTCTTCAACGTGGTTTCCCCGGTAGGCCTATTCCACAACAATGAAATAGCCAGATGTTATTCAAGGTCATGCGGGTAGAGGGAATTCTTGAAGGGACTGACTCTTTTAAATATATAATTTTTTTCTTAATATTGTATGAAGATGAAGGAAAAAGTCCATTCTCGAAGTGGAGTGGTTGATTTAAAAAAACAAGAATAACTCCAAAGTCGTCTCTTATTGATGATCATTAATAAATAAGGAAACGACTTTTGAGTTATTCCTTTTTTTTTGATAGTATATAGTTTATACATAAAAGAGATACAAATAGACATTTTTGCTTGCTTGAGAACATGAATGTCTTCACCAAAATTTGGCCCTACCAGAATTTTTGTTATTTCAATTTTCTTACTTAAGCTTAATACTCACTCAGGCGAAATTCGCGTTTTTTTGACATAATGTGTCAAATCCAGATTGTTACCACACATTCGCACAAATGCGAAAGTGCGGATAAATCGCAAAAAAGTTGAAATTATTTCAACTTTTTTGCGAATTTCTGTCATCTGTCATTATTATAGATATGAATACAAAGCATTAAATAATAATATCTTTGTAAATAATTGTTGTAATGACGAGCATCCATAATTATTTTCTTTTCATAAAAATTGCACAAACACCAACAACTAATAATAAAAATTGTAGGTTATATTATTTCCCTTCAATTATGACAAACGATACTTGTAAAAATCGCAGAAAAGTTAAAATTTCCCGCCGCGAATATTTTTAAATATGGATTTGACACATTATGTCAAAAAAACGCGAATTTTGCCTAAGTGAGTATTAAGCTTTAACCGGGTAATACATAACATAAGCTCAAATCCATGCTTCAAATGCTGGTGAAGTGTCCGCAACCATTTTTTATAATCTATCAAAGGCATTTCGTTGAGTCAATCTATCTTACTCAAGAAACTTCATATGGATGTAGAGGTGTGACATACAATTGGTTTTGTCGAATTTTGTTTTTATCATTTATAGCCTGCATATGGTTTTGATAGGATTAGTCAGTCGCTTTGTAAGAAAGGACAGAATAGAAGATCTGGTGATATTTTCTACTATATTTGAGTCCGTTTAGCACGAACTGAACAGATTTGAATCTTACCTTTCAGAACAAGTCAAATGGTGAGGCCATCGGAACTCTCAGAGAACAGGTCCGTTGATACTGGGGGCTCTGTGTTGGGCCCTATTATGTTTTATATAAATGGCATTTCTATGATTGATATATCTGGTAGCTTCACTTTTTTCGCTGATGCTACAACCATATTGTGGAAGAAAAAAACTCAGTCGAGTTACTCAAAATAATATATCATCTGACTCAGAAAAACTGACCGATTGATTGACGAAATTCGAGTCGACAGTGCTATAATACAAAATGAATTGAACACAATTTTTCTTGCTGTATTAATCAATAATTTGCTGAATTTTGATGAACCCGTTAAACAACTCAAGAATTAGATTCTCTCGAACTGTTATGCAGTGAGTTTCTATTGAGTTGGGTTTCCATACCGGAAAAAACTGTTTATCATTAACTTATTGAATCGTAGGTGCGATATTGAATACCATTTTGTGTAACATGCAATTCAACCTTTCTTTCTTCTGTGTTGCTGTTACAGAAAAGGTCAGTTAGGTGTTTCTGTAGGGTCAAGATCAAAGAATCGTGCAGAATTCAGTTCACTGCCAATAGATTTAAAAGCTATTGCACTATTTATTCTTGAGATTTATCTTATACATAAACAGTTCAACTTTGTTCTTACCCCTTACGCTATACTCCAGTCTATGACGGTGAAAAAAGTGTAAACTGTGTATTTATCCCATACAGCACCGATTCGTATGAAAATTTGAATATAGGTTCTACTTACCTTCCATTCCAAAATCTACCCCGTGCCGAGGGTTGCTTTCGCCCTGGGGGTGGATGCCTCCCCTTCTTGGGGGTGAATTTTTTTTTATTAGAAATAAGTGCGGAAATCGATTGATTGACTAATTCTAGGCACTTTTTGTTCAATGAAGTTTTTTCTGAAAAGCAATACTTTTAGACTTATTCCCGAGTGAAATTGTCGGTTTTCTGGCAAAAAAACACGTTTTCAGATCCATTTTCGCGAATAACTGGAAAATAATGCATCTAATCGAAAAACCTGCGGAGAGCAAAATCAAAGCTTCTGAAAAAACAAAGGCGATCGTTTATTTGTGATGTATGCAAACCCACTACAAACTGAATAATTGCTTGTTGAAAGTTGATTGGTATTTTCAAACGCCAAAATGGAAAGTTTCTACGTACAATAACCAAAAACCAATGCATTTTTCGAGAAAAACTAATCCTTTATTTTTGGCATCCATAAAAGTTTCTAGCATCAAAACTGACCGAGCTATGAAGGAAATAATGTTGAATCCTATTTTTCCGTTGAAAAAAAATTGTGAGTAACTCATCCTCTCTTTCCCCCCCTTTGGAAAAAATCGTTGCCTAGTGGAACTATATGTATATATACATATATGATATACATACTGTTCCACTAGGCCTAAAATATAGTTACTATGTGTATTCTTCAATATACTAATGTACATACTTTAATTTCTAGAAAAATAGTTTTTGTTTTTTTTTCTCACAACTCGCTTAGTCTTCAAGCAATCAAATTCACCAAAAAATTATTTTGTAGCTTTTTTCAACAGCTATAAGCTCATTCACATTATTTTTTTGTTTCGGATCATATTTTTGAAAAGTTTCATGCTGAAAGGGCTCAAAAAAGGTACTTTGCGCGAACCCTCATATTTAACTGGCCATATCTCACTCTATTTTCATCCTGCTGAGAAAAATGAAACACCGAAATTTTCAGAGAAGAATATCCTTCAATTTTGTTCTCTGAAAAATTTTGCATGTGATCTTATCGAGTATACTTATCGAGTTATTTCGAAGAAATTGTGATTTTTCGCTGAATTACGTATATGATTTTTTCTCTTCGATCTCAATTTTTTCCAAAACTACGTACTTTCAATTGATGAAAAACTCAGAACTCGTTGAAAGAACATGAATGAAGTGAATTATGAGGTAACAACGATTTTTTCCAAAAGTGGGAGAAGAGAGGATGAGTTATTCACAATTTTGTTTCAACGAAAAAATAGGATTCAACATCATTTCCTTCATACCTCGGTCAGTTTTGATGCAAGAAACTGTTATAACAAAAATGAAGGATTTTTGGAGGACTTCAGAAAAGGTCCAATTAGTTTTTCCCGAAAAATGCATTGGTTTTTGGTTATTGTACGTAGAAACTTTCCATTTTGGCGTTTGAAAATACCAATCAACTTTCAACAAGCAATTATTCAGTTTGTAGTGGGTTTGCATACATCACAAATGAACAATCGCCTTTGTTTTTTCAAAAGCTATAATTTTGCTCTCCTCAGGTTTTTCGATTAGATGCATTATTTTCCAGTTATTCGCGAAAAAGGATCTGAAAACGTGTTTTTTTTGTCTGAAAACCGACAATTTCACTCGGGAATAAGTCGAAAAGTATTGCTTTTCAGAAAAAAGTTCATCGAACAAAAATTGCTTAGAATTAGTCAATCTATTGATTTCCACACTTATTTCCAATATAAAATTTTTCACCCCCAAGAAGGGGTGACATCCACCCCCAGGGAGAAAGCAACCCTCGGCACAGGGTAGATTTTGAAAAAGAGTGTATGTAGATCCTGAATCCAAATTTTCATGCGAATCGGTGCTGTATGGGATGAATACACGGGAAAATGGTCATAGACTGGACTACTACTAGTAATAGCAATTACAGTTCCCTACTTCCATTCCGACTTCGAATTTGGTTGGAGACACCATGTACTATAATGGTGATAACTTCTTCAATTCAAGAAGTGAATTTTATATCTATTATATTTCTTCGACCTTCGAACAATATATTATATTTTGATTTTAATTAAATTCCAGAGGTTGACGACGCGTTGTATCATCTGTACAGGACTAGACCGAGTGGAAGAGATGTTAACTACCATGCTTGGAGTTCAGCTTCATTTATTCTCTTTGCAATGGACTTTCTCAAGATTATTCCACTTGTATAGTGTTCACTGATAATAATATTAATTTCAATAATAGATAGGTACAAGAATTTTCCAGATATGAATAAAAAATACTAAAAGGAGAATCAGTGAAGCTATGGTTGTGTCGATCACAGTTCATAAAAATTAATAGTAGTAGTAGAAAATTGATCGATCATATATTGCATAACTGAATGAAAGACATTCTCTTTGCCTTGACTGTCGAAATTAATTGCAAAAAGTTGAATTCTTTAATTTTTTTCTAGCTTAACAACAAAGCAAGAACTTACCAAGGGAAATGTCCAATATGCCTTAAATGTTGGATAATACCCACAGTTTTACAAGTTTCTGGGTGAGTATAAATGAAATGAAGTTATTCAACTATATAAGATTTGCATTATTGCACGATAATCGTGGAGCACTGCTCAGTATGTTTCATATTGTTCCGTTTTCCTTCGGCAGACTATCGCTATAGCCACTGCCGTTTATCGCGGGCGTCTGGTCCTAGAGCCGGTATTATCGCAAGACGCGAAAGATTATTGAAAGGTGTTGGGTAAAAATTGCATTTCGTAAACAACTTTTTAATATCTCCTTAAATGAAACCTAACAAACTCATCAAACTGAGCCTTAGAATGTCTGAAAAAGTCCGCACAAAAATGAGTTGTATTCATTACTTTGAAGTTTCCTTCATTCTTTTTTTGAAGGTGGGATGTTTAGGAAGTACAGAGAATTCAACATTTCAAACATGTTTCATCATCAACTTCTCCCAGCCAAAGGTTTTATATCGAAGTTTTTTTTCTTTTTGTCACACTCATCGTGAGGCTTGCATGGTCTGTAACACCCTACTGATTTCCTACAAAAAACCCTACAAATTTCAGCCACACGTTATTTCTAGGTTCTGCCGAACATTTAAAGCTCCTATGGAGAATTTATACCGCACTTTCAAAATGTCTGCGCTTTTTACCAAACGCGCTCAGGGGCCTGTTTCATAAAAGTACAAGTCTTGTAGCCACAAGAGAAAGACAGAAAGACAATGTAGGTACAGGTAAAAAACGAGGAAAAAAAATATTTACCATCGTGTTTCTCTTGTAGCTACAAGACTTATACTTTCATGTAACAGGTCCCTGGAGTTCAAGACGTATTGGACTCTCACTCATAAGCAACAAAATTAATGACAGAGAAATTGGCAAAAACGAATATATTTTGAATATAGCGCTAGAAAACGCATTGTGACAAAAAGTGGCCATTTTGTTCGGAATTGAAGTTAACAAAAGTTATGACAAAAAACTGAAATGATTACATTTTGCGGTTTTCTGCAATTCTAGAGGTGGCAAATTTGAAAGTCTTACGCTACAAACGAAAATAGATGGAAATCCGTTGAGATAAAACTTCCGGAATGAATCCCTATTAAATAGTAAATCCTTTCCTGTTTAAATTGTACTGTGTGTCAATTCGAATTCATAGTATAACTTAGAGGTGGAGTGAAATTGTCGAAAGCTATTTCATCATTCACCAAATTATGTCCAGTAGAAGACCTTTTCAACAGAACTCGGTGCGAGAATACATTTGCCATGATGATATTTCAGAAACTATTTTTTTCCTTGTCAATTACTTTTACCTGAAACCGCAGAACTATTTACAAATTTTTGAAATAGATTAACCGTTGTTTCATTCCCATGAAGTCTTTTTGAAAATATAGGGTTATATAGGTAAACGGCCTGCAATAAGTGCAATAACTCCACTATTTATATTGTGACATTTTACTGCAATATGTCATATATAACATAACTACTATTAATAACAATGTAATGGAAATTGTTGGCGCGAAAGAATCATCATCAAAATAGGCATGACTTTAGGTGACGTAAATACTACGCTCTGTATCGTTCATAATCTCGAGAATGTACTTCGAGTGTAACGTCTCGCCCGTGCTTTCGCCCTGGATATCTAAACGCACCCCAGCTTACTATTATCAAAAAAGTAGTTTGACTTCATTGGGTTTGAAGAGTATGAAGACTGGTTACTAGCAGGATTGTGAAAATTCTTTCCAAACCGAAAACGATCGAATTATGTTGTTTCAGATATATTTTCTGTTTCCGATGCATCTTGAGATATCTGAATGAGAATCAGAGATGTCCTGTCACAAACTTACCAGCTAGGCCATTGGACATTGTCAGGTTGTACGTTAATTAGTGATTAAGTGGTTTTAACTGTTTAAATATTTTTAAATAAAAGGCATTTTATAATATGAGCAATTTATTTGAAAAATCCATGCAATCCTTCAAACAAATGAAAAAAATGTGAATGTACCAAATTGAGTAATACCTGAAATCCAGAAATCCAAGTTAAGTCCTATAGATGAAAATGTGATTTGCTTTCCTCCTATCCTCTGAAAATTCTGTTACATCCACTTGAAAATCCTAGGAAAACTATAAGCAACATTCCCACGTGGTCCTTACAGCATTAAAACTATAGCTACTTGAAATATCCTATCTTTCTCCAGAAGAATTTTCATCCTCCTTTCGTCTCCGAACACGTGAGACCTACCACGTTGCAAATAAAGATCATTGTTAATCAATTGTCAACGCTCATTTCATTAAAAGATAACCTTCAACATTTGAAAAAATTGATATGAATCATTCGAATATGTCACCTACAAATTCTGTCAGAAATTAAAAAACCCTTTGAATTAACACTGTTTAGATATGCATGTAAGAGAATATTTTGATTGTTGATCGAAAAGACAGCAACAAAGGTCAAAACTGTTCAGTAAGTGCTCACTTTCAGATAAAGATGAGGGATACTCATTTTACTACGCGTTATACACTAGCTAGATCAACAGTTTGCTAGTTCAGACTGGGAGAATTTAGCAGTGGCGGGCTCCCAACAGGAAAAAATTTCGTCTTTGTGAATAAAAATTATCATTAGTCTTGAAGGGTAAAATTTGGAAGATCAGGGTCAACAAATACCGAATTCAGGCAGATTGAAGCTACTGATATGCAAAATATTATGATTGTGTCAAATTACATTGATCTGGCATGCAACGCGATTTTGTAAAATTGAAATGCTCGAAGCGTACATTTCAAGTATTTTTCATGAGTTCTGAGCAGTATATTATTGGAAACTCCTACATTTTGTGCGCAAAGCACACTTTTTTGGGATAAATGGTGTCACATACTGAAAGAGGACTTATGTAAATTTTCTTGGGGTGCGTGACGCAATATATTCTGAAGAAAACTGATATTCGCTCAGAAGATGTGTTGTATTTTGGGAAAGAGATGGATATTTATTATTGATTTATTTGTATCGACTGATCCGGAAAATCTTCTCTAAACTCTTCGGTAATACAGATTTCTATGTAAGCAGTTTTTATTTTTTTCTGTTCGATTCAATATTAATGTAACATTGGATTAACCTGTACCCTTTTTTTTTTTTCCCCATCGGATGCTGGTCCTGTCACCAGCTGCACCTCAGCCTCTTGGGCTTTTTGGGCATTCCAATTAGTTTCACAGCACCCACTCCGTAATTCTAGTCCCCTGTACCAATCTGTACAGGTTCTTCACCGGATGACTGTTGTATTCTTCGGGAGTTAGCCTGGGCTTCCCGAATATTGCCTGTCTCTTGCGGTCTAGTGCTTCGCATTCTGACAGTATATGTTTGGCTGTTTCTGTTCCTTTGCCACATTGTCTGCAGGAAAGTTCTCCGTTGTACAGCCCCATTTTGTTCAGGTACCCTGAACATATCTGTAATTTTTTTTGGTAATCTGTGCCATTGAATCATACTTGAATTGTTTTTGTTATCGAAAACAGTATTCCTAAGCCCCCTCGGTATTGCTCAATTTCATTGAAAAATTTCAAAAATATGAGGAAATATATTAAAAATAAGAAATACTTCTGAACCAATTATTTTTTCAGAAAAGTTTATTCTTTATATTCGTTGTTAAATTGTTGTGGAAAAACAATTGTACGGACAATGGCTGCGTCTAACAGCTTACAGCGGTTAAAGCTGCTGAACAAAATTTGACATTTCACCATGGAAATCCGTCTTATTTTTTTTTAAGCGCCGTAAGCTATTAGACGTTGAGCATTGAGTTGGGGATTTATGAGAATTTCCAAACAAAATAAACGCGAAATTTTACCCCATTCAGAGCTCGCCGCAGCTTTGAACCCACTTTGAAGTTGACAATGCAGGTATCTATTGTGTACCTTATAATTGAATTATCTCTCAATTCCATTTACCATAAGGTTTCTTAAAAAGAAAGGTACGGAAATAATGAACCTGGATCATCATAGAAGAATTTGGGTAGAATGTAATCAACTTGCAGCAAAGTTTCACATTCCTGAAATTGAGGAAAACTTCTCCAGTCAAATTATTGTCAGTTTTCAAACATTTACTAATTGAAGCTGTAGGTGACAAAGGACCTCGACTTAAAATATACTGCTGTTCATATTAAGATAAATAACCCAATTACAGGTACAATATCAGAATCAGTGATTTGCATCAAGTTTCAAGTCATTATTGTTTTTTGTTTCAAGAATGCAATTCTTACACACAATGCAGCCTTTATAATATCTAAATATTGCTCAACTCTTTTTCTTTAGTACTAGCTCGAATTTAATTTTTGTTGAATATGTTATATTAAATGAAAACTCAAATTTCACAATTAAACATCAAGGGCTGTTGTGCATGCACTGCCTCGAAAAACAAGAGAAATCTAAAAACATTAGTGTGCAATCAAGCATGAATAAAAATAAAGGGCAATGGTTAAATGAGGATATATAAAGGGTTTTATTTACCACTATTCCTCCAATTGTGAAAAAGTGGAAATCCTACAGAGAAAAGTGCTGCCTCTCTCCTTTTCCATTTCAATTATCCAGAGCATGCAAAATCCTCCGAAAGTATTTAGTTCATAAACTCCTCAAATGTTTCCAATAAATCCAATTGCGAGAAATGTACAGGTATAATCCATAGCAGATATTTTCAATTTGGCAGTAATTCTACATGTTTTTACATTTTCAAACCCTGTTCAACTTTGAATTTTATTTCATGCTCGATTTTGATACCATGTACCAATTATTTTTGACTCAGATGAAGCAAGAATAAAGAAAATTGTCAGGAAAAAAACCAATGCTTGTTCATTCAAGTGATTGAACTAGTCAATATACTGCTATGGAATAGACACTGTAGCTTTGAATGGTGGAGATCAGCTAACGTTTCAATATCACATCCTTCGACAATTTCCAAAGGTCCAAATAGTGATTGATTCCTGAGATGAGTATCCTATTAAACTTCGATAATTTAGTCCTCAAAAATCCAGAAAGTATCAGATTTTCGGCCTTCCAAAAAACACAAAAATTTGAAATTCCTTTGTTCCTTTCCTCAAAGCAAAAATCCTTCCAACATCATTCCCTCCTCTTCAATGGGTGTAACAGAATATAAGCCATTTTAATCGTTCTTTATTTCCAAATTGTCCAACGCTGATATACAGGTTCAGCATATGTACCAAAATCAGAAAAAATACATTAGTGCCTAATATTTACTACTTATTTCAAATTTGTGACTCAATGATCACATTTTTTTCAGAAATAATTTTCACATCAAAACAACCATCCATGTGCCAAGGATTTTGATGAAACAATTCTAATATCTGCTCAAGTAATCAAAACTACTTGGCACAAAGACTCCGTTTGTACTCATGATAAAAAAAATTGAGGAATGTAAAACACACATGACTTTTTACTCAATTAAAAACTCAAATTTCCTTCAGGTGAAATATTTACCATGTCAAAAACAAAGAGAAAACATAGATATTGAAGGTTCCAAGATACAGGAAGCTATAATACGTACATAATATCCTGTCCAAACAAAATATAGACGGAAATTATGAACGAGATCGGCTTCGGGAAAAGCTCCTTTTCACAGGACTGTAGGTGGGAGAGCCTCGACGCCGAGGTGAAAACGAGCGACTTCTTGATCTACCTCCGGAGCGCCTCTCGCTGCCTCCTTTGTCTTCTTTCACACGGATGTATGACACTTCTCCCTAAATGCGAGAACAAACTTTGGTCAGAAATCAATATTGCATAGTGGTGTAAATATTTATAATTCAATACCTCGTGTTCTCAAGAACATTAAGCAAGAACATTTATTCAAAAAACATTTGAAAAAATATTTTTTGAACTGCTGAGATTTTATTATTCCTGCAAAGTATTTATCACTGTCAGTTTTAGATCATTTTACTGTTAATTATCACTGTCATTTTGTTATTTTCTTTGTTACGTAATTATTCCACATGTATACCTACATATCCCTGTCATAAACTGTAGTTTCTTGGGATGAATAAATAATAATAATAATAAAAGTGATAATCAATGAGAAAAATGTAACATTACTATAAACTTATATTTACCTCATGAGATCTGAACCTTGAATCATCCAATTTCTTGATGGCATATTTCATGTCTTCATACCTCAAAAACTCAACAACACCTGAGCCATCTTTGAAGGAGTCTGCAAAACATACATCTCCAGCTTCCCTCATGTGATCTTTCAAGTCTTGCCATGAACCAGAAGGTGGCAAACCTGTAAAAAAATACATTAGCTGGTGACAATTTTTCAGTTATTTCACAATTATTACCTTTTTTAAAATTATAATGGAAATCTAGTGTCAATTGACTTATCATTACAAAAAATATTGAGGAAAGAGCAGGATAGATATCTAAATATATACTACTTCCATATTTGTCAATTGACCTGTCATTTGTCATTACAATGTCAAGTCTAAGATGTCTTGAAGGATGGTGCTGGGACCGATGCGATATTGTTTAGAATTTTATGGCGACACTTTTCTGTCATTAGTGTCATTTTTACTTATCGTGGTGTGTTTCTCAATTTAATCGCTAGTTGACGCTAATTGGAAGTGCATAGTCAACCGATCGATCGACAAACTATATTCTTTGATTCCAGATTCGAGCAGTCAACAAAATGAGCAAAATCTAATGTCATACTCATAAAAAACAAAATCGAATGAAAGGAACACAATTATAGGGAATGTGGCCAGTATTCTAAACAAATAATATGGGTTGTTGAACAGTCAGCGTCCAAAAGTAAAAGTATAGCCAGCCGTCAGGTCGGCCGTTTATACATTTCCTAGGAAATTTCTCTTTTTGTTGCAAACGCCATCTGAACTGATTTGATGTCGAAAAGCCATGATGCTTATTATCATAGTAGGCATGTGTCGCCAAGTATACCCCAAACATGCCTAGGTATAACTCGGTACACCATCCTTCTAGACATCTTAGTTAAGTCAAATGTGATTCCTAACTGATTGTTCGTTTCCAATTTTTCAATCACTTTTGTCTGGTGAACTTTCATTACCTCAAATAAAATAATGGTGTTTAAATAGATATGTTCCTTTCTACAATATTTGAAATTGAGTAAAAAAAGCTAGAGCCTCCTAGTTTCATTGTTAGCCAACGCATCATGGATTTCCTATTAAAAAAAAAATGGTAAATATATAGTTATTGGGCTCCACCTTGAAAATCTTCAGGAGAACTTACGTATTTTGGCCTCCCTGAACAAAAAAAATCATCACTTTTCAACCAAATTTATAAGCATTATTCACTAGGTATAAGACTCTGAAAAATTAATCTTGCATCGTATCGCAATGAAGAAGGTGGAATCAGTTGTGCATATTGTAGTGATAGAGAGGAAGAATTTCAAGCGGAATAAGCTGAAAGAGAAACATACGCGTCAACCCGTTTTCCTGTCTTTGGGGGGTCATATCTCCAAAACTAACTGAGCGCTAAAAATGTCATGAATTTTTTTAACAGTATGTTCCACAAAAAATTCTTCATTTTCAAGGTAGAGCCAGATAACTATATATTTACCAAAAATGTCTATACATGGACACTACAAACCTGAGTGTTCAAAGATCAAACAAACACAAAAAAGATAATTCAAAAATTGCAAAGAAATATAAACTCCATCATCAAATACCTGTTACTAATACTCTAAACTGAGATCTACGTGCAGGAGGCCCTCTTGAACTTCTACCTCTATCGCCGCCGCCTCCTCTACCGCCACCCCTAAAGCCGCCATGGCCACCGCCCCCTCTGGGAAACTCGACCCTCAACCTATAGCCATCATAGTCATATCCATCTCTGGCATGAACGGCATCATCGGCATCTCTGGAATTTCGAGTTTGAAATCAAATCTATTTCTATTAAGGTTATTCAGTTTTTCTCACCTTGCATCTTCGAATTCCACAAAAGCAAAAGGGGGACCGCGTCGGTTCTTCAAGTCGACAAATGTCACTTTACCGAACTTATAAAAAAGATCTTGAATATCTTTAGTACGAATATCTGGAGGAAGATTTCCTACATAAATTCTACAGTCATTACGACCTCCACCAGACATTTCGAGAAATTATATAAAATAACTTCAACGCAGAAGAAAATCAAAAATGGCTACCAACAACAGCAAATACTTCTACTAAGTACAATTTACCCCTGCCTGCCGTCACAAACTTCCTTCTTCCTTCACTTCTGGCTGGCATCTGACATTGACATGCATCTATAGCAGTGTTGCCAATAACGGCAATAACATATCTACAAAATACCCACAGGGTCCAACCAAAATACCCGCATTTCACCCCCTTCTAAAGCACCCATTTAGATGGGAAATTTGCAAAATTCGTTCGAATAAAATGGGTTGTAACTGAAAATAGCCAATGATATTCCAGAATGATGTATAACGTTGTTGAAAATATACTACAAAAATAAAGTTTAATTTCACAACAATATACTAATACATAGTTTAACATTTTTAAGAACATAAAACAAATTGTGAAATAAAAGGGAAATGAGCAAGATCATAATCATCTTTAGGTGACACGAAAGTAAAGATTTTCGAACATATTCCAAATGAAATAAGGGATATATTTCATGGAAAATAAAATATACGAGAAAAAAACAATATAAAATCTCTAAATAACACGAAACTGATAATTTTACGTACATACCGGATCCAAGCAATCCAAGGTTTGGATTTGAGTATTTGAGACACACAGAGCAACAGAAAGGTTGAGACATTTTATGGCACTTTTCAACTATCTCTATCTCCGTATTATATTGGTCGAATTCATTCAAGAAAGAGAAAAAAACACTTTGGTTCACCGAAACGATATACGGGTTAACTGTCCTTGATACGGAACATATCATCATTGATTTCAGTGTTTGTATATACGAACGCAGCCTTGGGCCGTGTTCCAATTCAATGTCTGCTTAACCAGACCATAGAAATCATATTATATATAAAGTATAGATATCTATGGGTAACTCGTACAATGAATGGCGAATGGTAAGAAACATTAGAAACATATAAGGTTTGTTCTAGCAACACATTTCACTGTTTGGAAATAGACCTTTCCAGAATAACCTGTGCAGGTGATAGTTGCGCGCGTCACTTGTGGCCAAAGAATGAATCTTATTGGCCGTCAATATTCCCTGCCTTGATTCAATAATACTGACAATTGACAGATATCAGACAAAGAGAAGAGTTTAGTGTTTAGTCAGTCCATGTTCAGTCGGCCATTTGTTATTTATCAGTATAACTCTGGTCTACGTTCTTGAAAATTACAATGCTTCAACTATGTTAAGTTTCCAAGTGCCGGTCTCTCTTTCCCTTTCTCTCTCGCACTCACGTTTGCGCATCTTTTAAAGCTGCCCACAAGTGACGCATGAAATATACCGGTTTCTCTCTCAGACTAACTCAGTTCACATTTTCCATCTCTGTCCTACTTATTCTGGAAAGGTCTATTGGTCTGAAGCAGTCAGAGGCATGCGCAAGATGAGTATTGGAGAGCGAAATTCATTTTGCGCATGCCTCCGACTGCTTCAGACCAATTTCCAAACGGTCAAATTTGTTGCTAGAACAAACCTATAACAATTTTTGAAAACGGAACGCGTCTTTTATTTAATCTGTGCACTACAGTGCTGCCAAATAATATCGAGATAATCGAGAAAATAAATCGAGAAGTAGTACATCCGCCTTTCTGTAGTGGACGACCACAAATCAGAGCACTGAACATGGAAAACCTGTTTTCGTCCCTATATCGGAGGCATAGCCACCGTCCGTAGGCATATCCACTGCGCGTTTGTCATCCATATGCTATTTGTTGAAAGCATCCTGAACCTATAGGGAGTTACGCCACAGATTTCAAAGCAATATGTAGTTTTACACTTGACCTAATAAATGTTATAATCGTTATTTCGAGTATACTCACCGTACTCTCAACGTACCGAGAAAGCTTCGCTACAAGAAACGATGTGTCAAAAAAGGAAGGAGGCAGCCCTCCTTGATGGGAAACTGGTGAGTCTGACCATCGAGTTAGGGACCCATGACCCATATGCAATGGAATGAATGGGACAGCATCAACCGTCTGCTGACCGACAAGATATAAAATAAGCTGTTAGCCATAAATGAGCGACAGATGAAGAAATTCGTCAATCTAGGTGAAAAACAGAAAATTCTTCCATTTGAGATAAATAAGAAAACAGCCGTGAATCTCTTTAATTAGAAATTATCAAAAGATGAGTTCAGCATTTCAGCCAAAGGTGGTAACTTTGCCCATACGCCGGCCGAAACACCCTACGAAGACATTGCGAATGTCGAAGCTCGAAATTGAATTGCCCTTTAGTTATTTGCTAACTTTTATTCCTTCCTGTTTGATTGCTCTCAAACCCAAACACAGTATATACGGCAGATGAAACAACGTCGGATAATTTTGAGCGATTTGAAATCCATTTTCTGAAATGAGAACCCTCTTGGAGCACCCCTTAGGACCCCAAAGATCCTCGAAAAGCATCAATAACTATATGTGAATGATCGATTTTGACCATCCAGTACAGAACAGTTGTACTAGAGCACTAAAAGTATAGGTATTATCGTCCTCCATTTTGTGTCCTGGCGATGTGAAGTATTGTGAAGAAGCATATGTAAACATTGGGACCTTCACCAGATAAAAGTTATTATCATCCGAAAAAATGGTGAAAATAATATCAAAGTGCCTCTGAGTGATACAACATCGTGTTTTCTCTTCGCCCGTACGCAGTAAGTAAACATATTTCTGCTTAAATATCAATATAATCAGTGACATATTTCCGGAATTGCAAGTGTTTTATAGCATAAAATTGCGTGAATTCAGCCGAAATTCTGGATCAAATCCCTCATTAGAATAAAACTGAATTCAACTTAAGCTGAAAATACCTCAGCTCATTCCAGAATGGAATTTTTCTTTGAATTTCCGACGCAATCATAACTTCTAACCTCAATTTTGGATTTGACAAATTTACTTACAAATAAGATAATATGTTGTATATTGTATATAAGATATCTGGTTGTATATAAACATTGGAATTTATAATTTATGGCTGATTATATACAATTCTCATCAATTTTTTTCAAACATTGAGACCATATTGTTTGTGACTTAAAAAAAATTATCATTACAGCTCCAAATGTATGTGTGGATCGATTAAACGATATTTCCAAATAAACTCTGGATATGACGTGCTGTTCGGCTAACAACTGCAAGAACAGAACAGAAGAAGGATTTCGCATGTAACGATTTCCAAGTTTAAAGGACCAACGATACATCAAATGGCTGCATAATATGCGACGAGGCGGAAATTGGAAACCATCAGCGCATTCCCGTTTATGTGAAGTAAATATTCATGTTGTTGCTGCATTCTACGTTTATTAAGGTTGTTAAATTATAAACAAACAAAAAGTTGTTTGTTTGTCAATAATTTTTTCATTTAAATTATCTTTCTGTATGATATTCTTCAATGAAAAAAGTTGACTCAAAATTTTATAAGATACAAAAATATGATACTTTTGAGTGTTTATGGGCAAGATTGACTAACGATTATAATGATATCATGCTAATTTATTACTGTAATGGAGATTGATGGCCAAAATCTGATTTAAAAAAATTAGCGGTTTTTGGATGACATTTATTCATAGCTGTAATTGATGATTTTCAGAAACACTTTGAACAATCGCAGTTTGAAACTTTGCGTCAAGATGGCTTGGTTAAATTGAAACCAAACGCTGTTCCAACATTGTTTGATGTTCCCAACCCACCACCATTGATAGACCCACCGCCACGAAAATCTGTTTACAACAAACAACAAAAGCAAAAAGAATATGGAAGTGCGTCCATGAAATAGTTGTAAGTGCATTTGTACATTGAGGAAGTGTTGTTTAATAAAACGAAAAAAGTAACATTGTGACATGATTTTATTTTATGGAAAGTACCGGTTATTAGGCGTAAAATCAGATTCATCATGCAGAAGACATGCATTACAATAAAATACAAATTTATTTCGAACTTTCATATAAATTTTGCTGAAGAAAAGTCACACAAAAAATACACAAGTACATACTGGAAAGTTACAGACTACAAAGTTAGAAGGTAAGTAATTTTCAGATATTTAGAAACCCATGAATGCAATACATTTCTCAGAGAAATTTCTAAAATTATGCAACAGATTCCAGCAATCTTCAATAAAAAATTTTATAGTTGGTAATTTTGCAAGAAGATTTGGTAATGCTCAATTTTCTAACAAAAAAATTTCATAATTTGTTATATATTCGATAAAAAGTTTCCTAATTCGCTATTTTAAATTATAGATAGATAGATAGTTTATTTAACCATGTTACATATACAAGTACGTTTATGGCAGGTCAGAACAGACCGAACAATTGGATGATAACACTTTAAAGTGTCAAATATTTAACAAGTTAAAATATGTTAAAAATATCAATGATAATGGTAATTGAGAAAGACAAATATCTATAATATAATGGGAAATGGCAAGTGTATATAAGTTTAAAAATAAAGAAATGTCATTAGTACCTATAATATAATACAATTGCGTCAATATTAAAAGTAATTAAAAATGAGATTACATTAATAGTACCTAATGCATAAAATATTGTGAAGACAGAAAGAGATGTATAAAATAGTGCGACGTAAGGTACATAAAAGCAAGCTTGAGTTCTGTGTGCTATACTACATAGAGCTAGACTCTGAGTTGGCTTTTTAGAGGTATTACGATACACTGTAGAAGCAGTTTTCAAGAAAAAATCTTTTGATTGTAATTTTGAATTTTTTTGACTCTAATAGTTTGATTGATTCATCGAGAGCATTATATAAATTGAGATTTAAAGGATTATGTTGGCTTACAGCTAGTCTGTGTCGTTGAAGATTCAACAAGTCTGCAGATTTGGTGTTGTAATCGTGTATATCCGAATGCTTAGTAAATTTGGTCTTGTTATTATGTATTTCCAGTAGAACTGTGAATATGTTTAGGGAAGGAAGTGGCATTATGCTAAGTATATAATTCTAGAATCATACAACAGATATAAATCACAATTTGGAATCACTTCGTGTAGTGTCACTGGTTTTATAGACTAGTACCCAAAAATGTGTCACAATAACTGCAATTGAAGTTCCAAAAAATAATTCTGGCAATTCAACGCTAAAAGTTTTGGCTATTTCGAGCCATACTTCTTAAAATATTCAGCAGCTTGCGGAGTCGAGGAATACATTTGTAGAATGAAACGCATCCTTGCAATAGTTTCCTTGAGAGCCTGATTTTCTGCGAAAAGGGTGACAATCTGTTCCTCACTTGGTATTCTTATTTTCGCGATTTTCCAACCCCGACATTATCACAGACTGCGATTCCCTGTTGAAAGATAAAGAATATTCTTCAACATTTCTGAAGCGATGCTATCACAAAGTACACTAATTTTTTTAATTATTAAATACGCACTTTTACAAAACCCTTGTCGAATCCAACATCAAATTCGTAGCAGCTGTCAATCGTGCTTCTACTATTGATATTTTCACTCTCGGCACATTTTAGCAAACAAATAGTGAGTTGATTTGTCAGACAAACATACCACACGATTATTTTACTCGGTTTTTGAACTATAGATAAATTTTTTTTTAAGAAAACAATTAAAACATTCGACTTCCTTCGATGTTAACAATGGCTTCGTTCAGCGGTGCACAACAGTTGAGTGATGTGCCAACTTGTTCGGCTGAACGGACCGCTGCACCATTGATCACTCTTAACCGTTGAGCAGCGGCTCAACACGTTTAGTGATTATTCTCAACGGTTGTGCACCGCTGAACGAAGCCAATGATTTACATATGCTTCCCTTGTTTTGACAGGACACAAAATGGCGGATGATAATACTCATGTTTAGTGCCTTAGTTGTACTACATCTAGTGATATAGAGGACGAGCCGCTGAAATATATGGGAATTTTTAGTCCACTTGAAATAGGGAGTTTTAGACCACATAAAATAAAGTATGAAAATTACCACTTTCGTGGTTTATCTCAATAACGATTACAATAACAACTGATCATCAACCGATACATTAAAAAAAAATCTGGGACGAAAAAGATAAAGTCTGTTAAGAAACCACATCTTGTACATTGGTGGAATTTTAATTTAAGTTAACATCCGTATTGACGAAGTTAAATGATGGATAATCATCATAGAAGATGCTTTCTTTTCCAAATTTCCTGCTCTGCAAGTTCAACTCTTTCTCTTTGAAGAGGTGCTTGTTTATTTTCTAGAGCTATAAACAAATTAGGTTGCAATTTTTGACAAAAAAAGTTCTATCTTACACCAAGCTGATTTCAGAACTTTTTTTTTCCTCAAAGTAAGTGTATAAATGCTACCTTTTCAATGCCATTGAATTTATCATTCTATGAGCAAAAGTATATATATTTACTCAGTTTGTTAAAACAACTCTCTTGCTCTTCCTCAAGGTATCCGTATTATCATAATATCATCCCTACTGCATGTACAATTATAATAATATGTTACAACAGAAAGACGTTTTTACGTTTTATATAAACAATTAGAATTTTGCAAAAAGTATTTGAGGAACCGATGTGAATTTTTTTTTTCAATTATCTCAAAACCAATCGCTCAACGAGATAACTAAGTTGTAATGCGTTCATTGGAATCTTAATTATTTATTCAATATTGTGCTAATTTCAACTTTCTTTTGCGATTTCCTCAGCAACAAATTACATTATCAACTTCAGAAATACATCATTTTGAATGTTTTTCACTTGCCTATGAGGTGCTTTGGATGATTCGATGAAATGCTCTCATTTTCACACGCAAGCAAAAATACGGGAAAAAATGCGTTTTTGTCATTTTAATTGTTTGAAATAAGGTTTGAAACTACTAAACGTATAACTTATATAGGTTTGATTTCTATACACTTATACCTACCTGAAACAACTATTAGATTACTGCATCAGCAACTGTCCTCATAACCAGGTATTTTTCTGTTTATTTCTATGGTCTGTTAATGTTTTATCAATGATGCAAATATTGAGTGTTTTCTAGAAGAGATCCCTTTTATACTGTGATACTCTTTTTCAGAAATAAGTTTGCAACATTTGGTTATTATTGTTTTTATAAGGCCAGTCTGGGCCAGTCGCCAAAGAATAAGTCCGGAAAAAATAAATGTTATTCTCTTTTCCCAGTCAACACCAGATATCTTATGGATATCCAAAAGATATCCGGAAATGAAAATCCATAAGATATCCATGCATCCACCGAATATCTACCTCTGGGCTTATTCTGGACATCCATAAAATATCCAATACTGAATATCCTAAAGATATCCTGCATTTAATTTCCATAAGATATACTGGAATGAATATTCTCATGATATCCCAAAGTGGATATCCATGAAATATCAAATAACTGAATAATCCTTAGAAGACCTTATCTGGACATCCATCAGATATCCAATACTGAATATCCTAAAGGTATCCTGAACTGAATATCATAAGATATCTTGAAGTAAATATTCTCATGACATCCCAAATAAGTGGTCATCCATAAGATATACATTAACTGGATAATCTTCAGAGGAGCTATTCAGGATATCCCATAAGATATCCAAAACTGTATGTCAATATTGTTGAATATTCTCAATTTTGAATGGCCTACTTCAAACTTATCCTGATAAGTGAGGTAATGTTTGAAAGTGGAGTCTCTATGTATCACTCACATTATATTAATAATAATGAATTATAATCAGCTAGTCAAAGGTTATTTTGAAACCACAACAGAGTTTATGGGGTATGTACAGTAGTTACCCTGTCTACTGTGAATCAAACTATAAACCTGCGTTGTTCAATATTAAGATTAACTTATGCGAATATTCATAAATGAATGGATATATCCCTGAATACTATCCCATGGATATTTCCCAATTATATCCACGGACGTCCATAAATATCCACCGGATACCAAATAGATGTCCTCTGGATATCTTCGATATCCAAAAACCTTATAGATATCCGTGAACAATAACTCATGGATATCCTTGAACGATATCTTATGGATATCCGGAAGGATATCTTATGGAAGTCCAGCTCAATGCGCTCGGGACATCTATAAGATACCCACCGGATACCAACTGAATGTCCTCTGGATATCTGTGAACAATATCTCATAGATATCCCTGAACGATATCTTATGGATATCCCGGAAGGATATCTTGTGGAAGTCCAGCTTGTTCCACTCGGGCAATCCATCGGATGTCCATAAAATATCCACCAGATATCAACGGGATGTCCTCTGGATATCTTCCGATATCCCAAATGAATGTCCACTGGATATCCATAGAATGCCGGGAATGCCCGTGTGTTGACTGGGTTGTAGTGTTCATTGTGATATAGATCTCAAGAATGCTGATTACAACAAAATGGTGAAAATTTCCACTTTGCTGCACATCCCCAAAAAGTAGGGATGAAAAAGGTGGTTTGCTTTCAAATTACTAACAAAAAGGAGCCCAAGCATAGTCTAATGACTAGTCCATTGATAAAAGTATTCCACAAATATTAACTCCATATCGTGATAAAGACATTGTACTTTACATCAATGTTGGAATACTGCAGTTGAGTTTGCTTCCCGAAATATGAACAACACAGAGAAATACATTTTTTTCAAACTGAGCATGCCTCTGAACGATCACTCACTTTCTCAGTTTTGAAACAGGTATACCAAAACTCAATACTCGTAGAATTCATGCAGATAATATATTCCTACATTAGCTGTTTAGTTCAAAAATTGATTGGTCAACTCTTCTCTCTGAAATTAAACTCCAGGTACCTTCTAGAAGGACTGGGAACAATACAATGTTTGCAATTGACTTCCACAGGTGTAATTAAGGTAAAAATAGAATTAGTGGTATAGTTTCTAAAGGCAATAAGGTTGATCTTGATTTATTTTATATTTCTGGATACTCTCTTGGGAATAGATTGAAAAATATTCACCTATAAATAACAGGAATAATATTTTTAAGTTATTAGTATATTTGAAATTAGTTCAGCATGTGTTTACTTCCTAAAATGTATTGAATTCGTGTATACAAATTGGGGGTTACCCATAGATATAATAAATAAAAATAATAAACTGATACTTTTCTCGTATCGATTTGTGGCTTATTTTCAAAGCCTCAGACAGAAAAAATAAAAAATTTTCAATTTAGGTATAGAACATACAGATTTTATTTTCAAGACCCCGATTATTACCCATTGAGGATATTTCGAAGGTTACAAATTAATCTGACTTCTGTTATCGTGAATTTTGTTAAATCAACAAATATTTCTTTATGATATTGGTTCTATAATTCGAAAGAAAATACTGATTGTTTTTTTATTGATTAACTTTGTTTTCAACTTTCCATTTTACAAACAGAGGAATCTCAATGGATTGATTGATTTCGAAACAAAGTGCAGGAATGAAGAGTGAATTACAAAATGAATCAATTACAGCAATTTATTTCTTCTTTCCCTTTTTGGAACCATCTCTAACATGTCCTTCATTAGAATTTCTAACAGGCTGCCAGTTCAGGGGTTTTCTTCTGTACAACGGCCATGGAGGGATTGTCAGCTAAAATCAAAATGCATGTAAGATTGAAAAGAGATGATACATAAAAAAACATCTCTCAGGTGTTGGAGAAGAGTGCAGATTCACCAAATGATATTGAGAAAATGAGAAAGAAGCCGTACACTCAGTATTATATCTGGCCTGTGAATAAGACCTTTGTTCAAATTTTTAAATAATTTTCACGGAAAATCCATTTTCACATACAATAGCAGTACTTAATACCAAAGTTTAGGATATAATACTAGTTGATAACTCAGTTCTAGAATATTTCTATTCAACATGCACTACAAACTTACACTAAAACGCAACTTCAGGATCTGCTAAAATGAGGTATTTTTCATTTGGTTTTTGAAGGTAGATATTTTGAAGTCAAGTATATTAATATGGGATTGACATAAGCTGTTTCAAGTATTCCTGTTACTGGTTCCTTTTGACCATAGTTTGTTGGGTGGATGTACATTTCAAAGATTTCTCAAGAGATCTTTTATCAGTTAAGTATGTTGAAAGTCACATGGTGAAGTGAGCTGGGACAATTTACGTGTCCATTGACAAAATTCTGTAAGTGATATCAAATTATATTGCACCTTCTCAGTTGTATCATTATCTTTATTATACATTGGATTCCACACAATGCCCCCATACTTGCGTAAAGATCTCAATAATGAACAGAACAATATTTTGTATGAATAGATAGAGAGGTCAGTGGATGATGTAGTTACAACTCCCAACTTTTTCGAAATTCTAGACAGAATTCGTTGAGTGGGCCTTGAAGAAAGTAGGGTTTTCATAAAAACAAGGTTTCTGACAGTATCAGTATAAACATATACTTACAATGAAGTGAATAATAGATATATTTCAAAGTCTTACCAGAGCAGCCAGAACAAATCCGGCGCCTAATATGTATACTGTTTGAGAAAACTGTTGAATGATATAGCCCCAGATTAAACCTACAGCACCAAACAGTGTGATGATTATTCTAGATAGTCTTTCTGCTTTAGCCTGTCCTTCGAAATCCTTAAAACAACATAGGTTAGGATCATAACAATATAGTTCCAAATTTGACTTGCCATATGAGTTGGAATTTTACTAATGAAATCCATCTTCTAAAGAACGAATCTATTTCAAGAATTCAATACGTTACCAATAATTATTATCGAACTAATTGCAAAAAATGCAACACAATAATCATACACCATATACGTATACGTGTACAACAGAAACAAAATTGCATTTGTAATTTATATTTGTAATACGTCTGTAATTTTAACTTTGTAATGTAAATGTAAAATTTGTGAATTTGACAGTTGCAAGGTTGCCAAGTATAATAAACATGAAGGTGAATTTTGAAATCCATCGGTGAGCTGGGTGAGCTCATCAAACCATATTACGTAAAGAGGAGGATAGGGATAACTAAACTATAACATATTACACACGAGGTAATTCGCGAGTATCGAAAAAGAAGCATATCATAGCTCGCAGGCAATATATATAAATGAGCACATGATATATTGAGGATATACCGTACTTCATAAAGCCGGTGGTCCCGAGTCCATGGATGATGGGCTCGTAAAAGATCCCTACCTCTGGTTGGAATACCAGTAACTGAAGTATTCTTCTCTCGTTTAATGGCTATTATTATACACTCGTTAATGTATAGCCATTATACGTATACGTCTGTTTGACCGACATTAACAATAACCCTCAAACACGGCAGTGAATAATGAGTCATTAATCACTGGGTGTGATGTCATTGAAATTGGCACTCTCGCTCATGCCTTTGCTCTGGGTATCTGAACGCAGCCCTGGTATCTCGCCACAAAATGCCTAAAGACGGATATATAAATTGGCCAGAAGTTTTGGAGAAATAATGCAACTGGCAACAGTGTTGGCTGAGCTGACGTAATTATTGCGATATTACTATTACCAATATCAACACCACTATTGAATATAAAGATGATGCTTAACAACTTTAGTTGAGTCCATACTTATATCCATAAATGGAATTCTTGAATTTTCTGTAATCGTCAAATGATGTTTCACTAATAAACTGGGATTTATCAAAAACTATGTTATTACCTACTGGTATATCCATAACAAACGTATTATTTATCTTCAATCTTTTTATTAATAGGGTGAGTTTTCATTTTTAAATAGGTACAAGTAATCGATTCTTTCACCAAATTTTCAGGTTACTTCAGATTATTGTGAATTTGGAACATGTAATGAAGACCAATACTGCTGTGGTGATAATAAGTGTTGTCACAAAACAACTGAAGTTTGGTATTTTTGGTAATATTTTCGAAAATGTTCGATTCATTTTTTAAAGTCAACTTATTTCAGGGCTAAAATTTTTCTTTTGATAGTCATTGGTCTTTTCTTCATTCTGTTTATATTCCTGAGAGTGAAACAACTGTGGAAGTATAATTCATACAAAAAGTTAGCTGCTGAAGAAATGACCATTCCAGTTTCTTGAAGTGGAAAACTATCGAATTCAGCTTTTGTATTTTTTCAAGAATCCTCCAGGAAGCTGATAGATGATAAATACTGTGCTCTCATTTTCCTTCTCTGCTTATTAGCTGTAGTAAACTTTCAAGAAATTGGTAGTTATAGCTGCAATGATCAGATGATGGGATGTAATGAAAAAAGACTGGTTTCAACAGTACCTATATTCCGATTCTGTCCATACTACTCTAGTATATCATACCTGATGCAAATGTTTCTTCAAAGTTCACCTGATCATCTACTCAACACATTAATCAATATGTGAATATAATATGTACCTATAGCTAGTTATGAAATATAAAATTAAAGTTATTTTTGTACAGTATGTTTTTGTTCAACAAAAAGTGAGTACCTATAACTTAAATAGGTTTATTTCTGGATCTTATTCAGCATCATTTTACCAGAGGAGGCTGAAAAAAGTAAGTCAGGAAACAATAGAGAATTTCAGTAATCTGCTTACTTGGACAAATGTATTTCAGGCATTCCTGGATCTGCTCCCTTCTGAAATCCTGTGAATATACAGAATTGCTAGATATTTCTCAAATGCCTCAGACTCGTTTCTTACCTAAATATATGACTGTTGGGATGAATCCGAAATGAAATATTGTTTTCGCTGCTTCAATAACAATTGATAGTCTGTGTTTGGTGCCATCTGATAGAGCCATGATTATGAATGAAAAATTCGACAAAAGGAATATAGTCGGCACACCACGATCAAAAGTTAGAAAGAGGTTGAGTTATATGTTGCCAACTTTTATATCAACCACTGTTGCCAATAGATTTTCAAAATACCTGCATTTATAAATCCTCCAGTACAATTATTCATGTGGAAATCTTATGAGAACTACGTATTTTCAAATTGAAAAGGGTCATATAAAACTGTTAGTATCATGGTTGCGTTTCATTCATTGATTCTTTTGGCACCTGTTTTCTTCGTGTTCTATTTGTGAGGTTGTAACAAATAGCGAAAGTTTCTAGGAGAACCCCTTCATTTTTATCCTTCAACTATGAGAGCAAGAGCCCGCGGAAGTAGAACCAGGTTTAGTTCATGATTTAGACCACTATCCAATGAAAAAATTATGGTCAAGGCATTTAATGAATAATCGATGAGATTGGAACCTTTGGTGTGAAAGTTGAAACATTTCCTAGAAATGAATTACCCTAATACCAAACTGATATTTTTGCACTCGACGCGCGTTTCGCCAACAAGGTCAGCATTTTCAGAATAAAAATTGATACGCGCGTCGAGTGCAAAAATATCAGTTTGATGTAAGGGTAATTGATCTCTAGGAAAAGTTTTAGCATTTGATGAAATCGATTTGGCTGTTAGACGCAGCCATTGGCCGCGGTATGCCTTACTATGACATGTACACATGCGCAATAGTAAACAAATTTGTTCAGTTATAACGTCGTACGTATCACCCCGTTTTGACGATGCAATCTGTCGCGGCGACTTTCTTTTCTTCTTTTATTTAATTATTTAACGTCGGCCTATTTCCGCTACCAAGGCCAATCACCGACGCCGGTGAGCACACTTCCCCCAACCGGAGATTTTGCCGAACCCTCTGGTATTCCAACCAGAGGTAGGGATCTTTAACGAGCCCAACATCCATGGACTCGGGACCGACGGCTTTACGTCACCTCCGAAGGACGGCATATCCTCAATATATCTTGTGCTCATTGATATATTGTCTGCGAGCTATGATATGCTATTTCGCTGCAGCTGTACGGGCTTTCGACACGGTATTTCCCTGCATGGTCACACATCCAAGTACTACTGTACTAACCGCGCTCGGCGTTGCTTGACTTCAGATATCGAATGACTGTCAGTCAACCTGAAGAGCTGGGCCACAGAACACCCTAACTAGTTAGGGTGTTCTGTGGCTGGGCCATGCCCTGTCGCGGCGACTTGTCGCTGCGAGATATGTCATCTAGCTGTTAGTTTGCATTGCCAATATTAAAAAATAGCACTAAATGTTACCAAGATGAACGTCTACATTATACATTATCACTACTGATTTATATTTTCATTCATTTCTAATAATTGATAATGTGATTGAATCACCTTATTATTAAACCTCAAGTTTCAAAAAATGCATCGCCGAAAACAGGCAGTATAGCGCTAAGGTATAACGTATACATTCTGCAATAACTCTCTATTGCATTGAAATCTATGTTTTAACTTTCTTGGTTGTTTTATAGCCTGTTTCGACGACGCAAGTTGTCGCTGCAACTCCAGAAAATTGCATATGTTCATGCAAGTTTTTCGAGTTGCATGAATCTTTTTTAGTGCGATAAGTTGCAGCAACTTAGTTATTTCTATGGTGAATTTATTGCCGCAAACCAAAAATATGTGGTGGCATCATTGTGAAGAATGTTAATTTTGAACCTTTCAATTATTTTTCGAAACTTAAGGAATCAAGTCGAGTAATAAGGTGATTCAATCACAATATCAATTATTAGAAATGAAATTATATATCAGTTATGATAATGTAGACGTTCATCTTGGTAACATTCAGTGCTATTTTTTAATATTGGCAATGCAAACTGACAGCTAGATGACATATCTCGCAGCGACAAATTGCATCGTCGAAACGGGGTGTTAAACTTTTGTAACAAATGACAGATGGATGACGCACGCGCCGTACCTCCTACCTCGGGCATAAGGACGAAAACAAGTTTCCTGATTGAATTTAATGAAAAGCAACATTCATTTAGGCATATGACTAATTTGACTTCATATTCATTCTTCACTCCTTTTTGCATTTTGTTTGCTGTTTCTACACAGTGAATTATACTGATAGACGCATCGCTCATACGATTTTAGCCAGTCTCCATAGTTCACAGATTATATCGTTTTTAACCGGCCTTCTACGAGGCCAGAGGGCTACAGGTGTGTGATTTGTTTTGAAGATAGTCAACTAGAGTTCTCGGTTTCCTTGCACTGCCTATCCCCATAAAAGGAAACCAATTCTGACACTTTTACCACACCACTTAAAACATGAGTGAGTCTTCCGTGAAGAATCCGAGGTAATACTTCGGTCGCTATGAGCACCTTTTTTTCGAATTTTTTTTTGCGGAACTCACGTAATTTGGTCTCCTCTACAAAAACCTAAATGATATTATCGGCGGTCTCTTATATTTTCCGAGATACAGGGCCTTTTTGGTGTAAAACTTCACAATTTTCCACATCAAATTTCTGTTGTTTGAACACACAAAATTCCTCCTCCTGATCAAACACCACACACTCTCTTATTTACTCGTTTTTAACATTTTCGAGCAGAAAAAACCATTATTTTTAAAAAAATTTAACTTTCTCCAAAAGACAACATTAATGCATTCAGTTCTCAACAATAACAATGAGAGCGGCAACACTGCAAATACATCACTTTCGACTGTCATTATTGCACTATGACAACAAATTGGTTATGGTTTGAAAAATAATTGCATTTCTTCGAAAACTAATTTGATGTGAAAAATTGTGAAGTTTTACGCCAAAAAGGCCCTGTATAAAATATAAGAGACCGCCGATAATTTCATTTAGATTTTTTGTATTTTTTGAATTACGTAAGTTCCAAAAAAAAAATCGAAAAAAGGTGCTCATAGCAACCAAAGTATTACAGAATCCGACGCTATAATCTGTCGGATGTAATTCAATGCTCTTCATGGTATATGTCAGGGAAGTAGTATCTTTCGGCCAGAAATTGGCCCATGAACTTATTATGGATTTCAGACTGGTTTGAGAGTACCATTCAAAGTCGATTCGAAGATTAAATTATTTCAAATGGCTGAACGAAGCACTGGTGAAAAAAAGTATTTTCAACAATCGAGAAATGGATGTACTTTCATTTCGAATAGAGGGATACACTTTTCAGCCGTTACTGAAATAATATCGAGTTCAATTCAATTTTCTTCTCTAGGAAAAAGGGCAAAAGAGAAGTAGAATTTTCAATAATTTTATAATAATACATCAAATTTTCTTTATATCAATCTACACAGCATTGTTTACATCCATACGCACAATAAAAATGCAAAAATACAATTTAAAAGAAGAGTAACCGCACGAGTTTTTGTCTTGAAAAAACTAGCAGAATGTTTGAAAACTAAATCACATGTCGTCCTTTCTCAAACCGCTGGCAGTGCTTTCTAAGTACGCCCGACTAAGTACCTGGCTGCCAGTTTTTAGAAGACAAGAGAATCATTATATTACGTGATGTAACAGCAAATTTTCCAATTTGAAACAATTGATATGCATGTCAAAGTAAGACTCGAAAAATTGTCGATGAATCATCTTTAGGTTGCAATCTTCGGAAAATGATGTAATTTGTGTATTTATTGCTTCGATAACAGTCAACATGCAAATCAATTTCTAATTTTAAATAAATATAATAAAAATGCAAAACGGAATGCTAATTTGTACGGATATATGCGTGTTTTTCGAAAATACTGAATCCATACTGAAAAGAAAACATAATCACTTGTATCAAATATACAAACTTTCTAACTCTACGAGAGTACGACAAGGCAAAAGATCGTATCTAAGCGTATCGACTAAATAAGAATCAACGACAGAAATTTCCACATAGATTTAGATATTGGTCAGAGGTTGGTAAAAATAAATTCAGGAAATGAGCCTCCCATAAAATTTATACATCATGCCGCTGCCTCAATTGGTACCCAAGCCAAAGCATTCATTCGAAAAGCATCATTTGAAGTTCGCTTGGAGAACAAATCAGACTGGTAACAAATCATTAAATACTCGACAATTTTATTTGAAGATAAAAATACAAAAATCCAACGTTAAATACCTAAAGCGAAAATTCTAGTACATTCATTCAATTTGTTCCGAAAACACAAGCAACTGTCACGTTTGAATATTGAATCAAACAAGTCACCCGTGTTGACGGACTAATGGGGATGTTCACACAACTCGCAATCGTTCAGGAGAGACAAAACAGTTACAGAATATATTGTTACAGCTAGTAATAATAATACATTATGTACCAGGGCTCAGGGACAAGTGATTGCTTGCCCCGACCCTTTCACAATGTCTGGGCAATGCCCCGCACTACACAGCACTCAACAGTTCAATATTGCCAGTTGCAACATTCTGAAGTTATGATACGTCTTGATCTTCTACATCCTGTAGTTGTTCTTTCGGTTCCGCCTCACCTGAAAACCAATCAGCTCAATAAGTATCTACACTATACTTCAATCAGTTTCGACGAGAAGTGTAATGAATTCAAACTTGAATTCTAAAACGAAATTCGGACTCGATAGATTCAACTCGAGATTCATCTAGAGGAGATTTTTGGCATAAATTATAAATTTGTAGTAAAAATTTCTAAATCAAATATGGCCACTTCATTCAATCAAGGGGAAACGTATTTACGGAGGAATTTTTGGTCTTATCTTTCCATATTCAGACGGAAAATTCACAAAAATTTCTCCAATCAACCTCAACCACTGCATTGGCGCACTGCCGAATTGCAGCTCCCCCTCAGAGCTGTAAAAAATTGCTCAATTCTTTTTTTTATTATCTCCCGACTCTCCAGTCACAGAAATTCACTGAAATATAATTTTTCTGGGATCTCCCACTTTTCAGACCAAACTTGTGTTGTTATCTGTGACACAATTTGGCCATTAGTGAAACTACGAAACATGAAGAAACTAAACCACACAATTCAAGAAATTATACAAAAATGGTAAGGTTTCACCTAGGACAGAATTTGCAATCTGTGAGATTCTTCTTGAACGCCATTAACGAGTTCAAACTCACTTTTAGTTTTTGTTGAATTCAGAAGTAAGATGTACATACGGACATATTGATTTTTAGCAAATAGTGGATAGAGGAGTTTTTAATTTGTAGTAAACAGTGTAAACTGCCTTCAAATTGAAATTAAATTATGCCCGAGTGAATTCAGTGAATTTTTATAACTTCAATCAAATAAAGATAAAAAAAAACAGATAACACTGATCCCATCTCAGCCCTATCCTAGTGGACCGATAGCCCACTGCCAAAAAGCATCGAAGGTATAGGTAAATATATGGTTAGAAGTCGTCATTAAAGTTTATCTCTTTCAAAAACATTGCTCTTTACAGTTTCAGTTGAATGAATGCCAAAAATACCAAATGTCATCAACACATATGCCTTTTTGAAATCCCAAATTCGGCATGGCATGCATAACTCCCAAAGCACATGGATTTCCGAAGGTGTAATTGATTTTACACCTATTCGATTTCCTTTCCACTATTAACTTAAATATATGTCCGGCCAATACATGAGGAACTTACCCGGTGGCATATGCGCAAAAATAATAATGAAAATTTTAAGTTTTGTTCAAAGGATAGTGCTAGTGGATATGCTATTGTCATTTAGACTTTAGACTATCAAGTTCGTTTTGCAAGTTCATCAAATGAAATACAAATCGATTGTAGAACACTTGATTGTATTTGATGAATTATGAAGGCTCAACCCATCGAGAGTACAATGTATGCCGTTATGATTGTTCATTATATTGTTGCCCAGGTTCAGGGAGTTGAATGAATGAGCCTACCTTATTCGTGATATTGAATTGTTCAAGTAATCTCTGGGAAGCGTTGGTCATTGAATGTTCTGGGTATAACCCGAAATATTCTTTATGAATCCCAAACGTTTCTGAATTTTTTGTAAAAGTGCAGCAAACCGAAAACTGATTATGAAAACCGGATGACTGCGACAGTGAAGTCAGTCAGTAGTTGGCAATGTTCAGAAAGTGAAAGAAAAGCGACTTCTCAAGACGATTTACACAGTGACAGTTTGTAATCTAATGTGGTTTCGCGTATTGAAATAGTTCCTAGTTTTGTACTTAGCATTCAGAGAATAAATTCGTTTTGATTTCGTTATACTGAGTGCCATTTATTATCGATACCCCAGGGAAATGCAAGAATATGCTTGGCATTTATTCAACTGTAATTCAGCATTAATATTAACTGTACTAACCCATGTTCCTTTAGCAGCAGGTCTACTGAAACGGTGAAAAGTACATGGTAGGGGTAATGATATCGACAGTAGCGCGTGATGGGGACAAAATGAGCATTTCAAGGGAACTGTAATTTTCCGCAAGGCTTTAGGCATGGAGTAAATTATGGCCATATGCTCCGTGTGGTTTTGACTATACTGACTTTTGTGACACTTTTTTTCAACAAAAATTTCCAATTAAAACTATTGGACTAGAGCCATAAAAAAAATGAGCATTTAGGAAAATGAATAGATTTTTCACAATAAACAATTACTGATGATACTGCATTTTAGTCCATACCTTAGACACGAAACTCGTGTCGGAGATTTCTTTCGGAAGTTACTATAAGGTAACGAACGCAATTTTAATTTTGCCTTGAAAATTGACAAATTTCAAATAGAAAAGTATTTATTAGTTCCGAACAATATTGCTTTCAAGTTGTTAACTGAGAGTATTATATTTGCTTATCATATGTAGCAAATGTTTGTCGTTGAAAAAAAAAATTTCCCAGTGTTTTTCATGCTTAAAAATATTCTTCCGAATATCGGAGATGTAAAAAAAGTAGTTACAAACGGAGTAGATAAAACTGTTTTAAGAATTAGCCGAATATGTAGAAACATGGAAACCCCCGTAATTATCGAGGTAGAATGATGAAACTCTCAGGACTGATGAAACTCGGAAAATATACCTACAAAGTTACTTATGTTGGCCTAAGTTATATACACTGCCCGCCACTCGAGATGGAACACCCGATTTTTACGGAAAATCATACTAGGAGGCAAAATAGGCTGAAATTTTTTTCAGTACCTCCAAATTACTAAAGATACACCTTTTGGCTGAAAAAAAAGTCAGTTCTGAAAAATCCAAATTTATCAAACTTTTCATGGAAATAGCCCCGTAACTTCCGTAATTATCGAGGTACAATTATAATATTTGCCAGTTCTACGCTGATAATGGCGGAAGTTTCGGGGGTATTTCCATGAAGAGTGAGACAAATTTGGATTTTTCAGAACTGACTTTTTATTCAGCAAAAAGGTGTATCTTTAGTGATTTGGAGACTTGAGCATAAATATATATATATATATATATATATATATA
The DNA here is from genome assembly GCA_032362365.1 of Zygogramma bicolorata. Taxonomy (NCBI): domain Eukaryota; kingdom Metazoa; phylum Arthropoda; class Insecta; order Coleoptera; family Chrysomelidae; genus Zygogramma; species Zygogramma bicolorata. The sequence continues at coordinate 485,257 of JAVJAQ010002094.1, forward strand.
TATATATATATATATAGTAGAAGGGAAGTTTCTGGGGAGTATGCGCGGTTTTTCGTAAAATATCCATTTGGTACAATGCACGAAAGTTCCCCAAAAGTTCCGAAAGTAGATAGCGCTAACTCTGACCCAGTAGCCGATGCGAACTCACCGTCTCCCTGCATATCGCTCGTCCACAAGGTGAGATTGTCCCTGAGCAGCTGCATGATGAGCGTGCTGTCCTTGTAGCTCTCCTCCGAGAGCGTGTCCAGCTCGGCGATGGCGTCGTCGAAGGCGGCCTTGGCGAGCCGGCACGCCCTGTCTGGGCTGTTGAGGATCTCGTAGTAGAAGACGGAGAAGTTGAGCGCCAAGCCGAGCCTGATGGGGTGCGTGGGCGGCAGCTCGGTCATCGCGATGTCGCTGGCCGATTTGTAAGCCACCAGCGAGTGCTCGGCGGCGTCCTTTCTGTCGTTGCCCGTCGCGAATTCGGCCAGGTATCGGTGGTAGTCACCCTACAACAACGAACAATTTGGCATTTTTTTTGAGGTCAATTAGAAACATTGCGCGATAAAAATTGGCCGAGGTTTATGTACTATTTTATTCCTCGTAGAATTTCCTCCTGAAGAATATCCCAGGTTTGTACGAAACCCCTCACAATTCAACATTCAGCAGCTTGTGCGAGCAAGGGATACCCGGGACCTACAGCTCATGTAGTGAAATCCGAACCACGGGTACATAACCGGATGGCAAATACCGGTTTGTTCGACTACTGATTTCAAGCATGGTTCTAGGACTATTATAGTTCTGAGCAGAACTAATAGCGCGGGATGAAATTAATGCCCGCATGGGTCGTTAAGTGAACTTTATGCAAGCACGAGCATAAAGTACACTGTTGTGTAGTTGGTAACTAAGCAATAAAAATACAATAATGAACTGGTATGAAAATATTATTACGAAATTGAAATAGATCCTCAACGCCGCCGCTGAGCATAATAAATACATAATTCCTCGAAAGCATCTCTGGTAGTCCGACGTATCTAGATTACGACAGAGGTTAGGGCCGGTTATTATTCCCGTCATCGAAGTTATTATTCCAGGCCCGATTGAAAGCTGTCTAGAGAAATCGATTTCATTGGGTAGCGGCAATTTTTAGAAAAGAGTGTTGGTTAAAGTCAGTTAAGAAGTCTAACAGCCGATTGCACCGACTTGTTCTTATGTGACCCTTTAATGGCTTATTAGCCTTATACTCCCACAAGAAAAAGTCGTGCAATCGGCTGTAAGTGTTTTGTAAGCGATTTGAAGTCAGTGTACTAGTTGTATTTGTAAAGAGAAGCTAATGATAATAGTTTTGTCTTGTGTAGTATAACTTTGATGAAACAAATCCAGAAAAATCGTAACAATATAAAAGATGAAAAAAAAAACGATTAGTTTGAATCATTAGGGTGATCATAACAATAACAATATAGTTTATTCAAAAATATTTCGTTTACGATGTGTATAAACGGTGGTAGCCAGCTGGGGTTCAAGGGGCCCTGAATTCTCATCCAGGAATGTTTTTGCTAGGTTAGAATTTATTTTCTATAAATATGGATTTTTGCTTTGTTCGTTCGGCGCTGTCGTATATTCAGTTTGGCCTTCTCACTGCTCGTTCTATCCGCGGTCGGGGCATATTTTATCCTGGCTGGCTCGGTGCAAATGCAATTATTGGCTGCCTAGATATCAAGTCTGTCAGATGAGATACCTTGAATATATACACCAACCGATCCGGTAGCACTATGGGTTTCTCTTGGTGTCGCTACAGTTGAATATCCAATGCGCTTCCGTAAAAATCAGTAAGACGTCCCAGAGCGCTTCGGCACGCAAGACAGACGACCATTGTCATCATTGAAAAAGTAGGGGCATCACCCTTCTTCAATCTACAACTGAATCATGAAGCATAATACTTTCATTTTCAATTAATTTTATTATACAACGTACCATTAACTTAATGCAGTTTATATAAACAATCTAGAGTAGCCTTTTTTGTCAAGGTAGCAAAACATATTTATTCAGCGCGCGTGAAGAATCGTATAACAGAAAATATGGACGACATATGCCGCTCTTACGAATTTTCCGTTATTATACTGTTCATTTCCTATTGTACCTGATAAAATGTTACCGCAAATGACGTAGAGTTAAAGTTTGCGTTCATGTATAATTTACGTCAAACACTGAGTATATTCTTCAATATTTTTCTCGATTCTATCGGAAAACAACTGAGTGTGAATCACAGTAATAATAAAATTTTAACTCAGGTGTTTTTTTTTACCTACAGTTCTCGCCATAAAGAAATATCATTATTGTCGACAATTTCCGCAGGTAGCGATAAGATTTTTTCCAGAACATCTTGAATACCGACATTCCCAGATGTAGTGACTAATGTGCTGATAAGTATCTCCGAAAAATCGTACAAAAATTCGGAGATAAAATACTCAACAGAAAGTATACGCTGATAAGCACTTTTGTTATTCGAAATTTGATAAGTAGTCTCTTTTTGGCTGAAATGGCCTCATTTCATTCGTCATATAATGTGCAAGGTACAAAATTGAATTCCGAGTGGAATTCCTTGTTTTGAGTTTGAAGAAGCATTGATAAAATCACTGAAAAACATCATGTTCTAGAATTTTTCTTATAGATTCAAATCAAAAAGATATAGTAGTATTATTGGGAAGTTCATAATTTTATGCGACGTCTATATCATATATATATATATATATATATATATATATATATATATATATATATATATATATATATATATATATATATATATATATGTGTGTGTATATATATAGAATATATATATATATATATATATATAATATATATTTATATAATCTTTATTAGCATCAGCTCTCAAGTACAAGGTATAAAATAGAAATAAAAAAAATGGTACAGAATATAGATAAATTGGCAGGTACAGAGTATAAAGATACAAAACAAAATTTTACAACACACTGATAACATTATAATTAAACAAACCCCAAATAAAATCAATATATTACATAATATTACCGTAACAGGTTATAGGCCCTTTATATATTCTATACATTGGCTCTTGAAATTACCCAATGTAGAGCATTCTTTCAACTCTCTTGGCAATGAATTGTATACTTGTAAACCTTTAACGAACACCGTGTTTGTAGCAGCATTAGCAGTGTTGATATAGAAATCATTTGATGCATGTGACCTTGTATTGTGACTATGAATTGCTTGAGTATACATTATTTCATCAATTAGGTTAGGTTGGTAGATGTCCTGACTTCAGTTTATATACAAACTTGGGCATATTGTAAGTAGCTCTCTGTCGAACGTTCAATAAATTCAAGGCTTCTAACATGTATGCTATTGATGTTCGTTTTCTGCATATCAAAATGGCTCTCATAGCACGATTCTGTATTTTTTGCAGTGTATCAATTTGTTCACTATTCATCAAGTATATGAATGTTCCACAGAAATCCAGAAAAAATCGATTTCGGGACGTCTCCATGCATTCTTTGCAGTCAAGAATCTTTCCGTAATTTGTCTAGTACAAAAAAAATCGACATGTAATGAGTGTTTATAGTAATTATAGTCATAATTTCAAAGAGACATCTCAATATCATTTTACTATTTGACGCTAGAGTAAAGAATATATTTTTCTCCAGCCCCTTGAATATGACCTCATATTCAATTATTTTGTAAAAAAGTAGGCTAATTCAGGATATGTTTGGTTGTCGTGGTTACTGTACAGAAATTTTGAAAATTCGACAGTACAAAACATGAAATGACTATTCAACCACTGAAGAAAAATATCTGCTTACCGGTAATTTTCGGTATCTGTATGGATTTTTTTCATAAAAGCCATATCAATTCTGATTTGGAGAAATATCAACAAACAGTTCATTCACGCTACCTTACAAATGATATTTACTTATTCAAACGTTAATATACCGTTAACGTAAGGTTAGCCACGACGGGGTAATCTGTTACAAGATTTTGAAGTTATGAAAATTTGTATTCAAATTCATAAATATTGATCACAACTCAAATCGTTGAAGCAGAATAAGTATTCATCAATAGACTGAAAAATTGATATTGTTTCTTCTTCCAGTGAAATCAATTGTACACATCCTAACATCCATGCTATTATAGCTACCTACCTATTTGTTTTTAGTGTCGAATTATTCTCAGATCCCAAAATAAGCAGTGTTCAACTGTTCAACTGATACAAAAAACGCGTTTTCAAGATTTGTAAGATTGCCGGACTCTGCTTCGCGTCTCTTACCTTTCCAGAAAACATGCATTTTTTTTACTAGTCGAATAACTATTATTTGCTTGTGAATTTGTAACGTTTTTCCTTTTCCTGGCAAATCTAAAAATGCTATAAATCCCATGATAAAATACAAAACATGTCTCGTCAGATGATAATATCTTCGAAATATGTCAGTACCTTCAACAATTCCTTTTTTTTTCAAAAGTACAGCTTATCCAATCCATCTTCGCAGAGAACTAATAACGTATAAGGTATATGCCTAGCTGTGGAGTATATTAAGATAATATATGTATTCCTTCTGTTGAAATTTATCCTAGTAGGTGTTTTTTCTTTCGTCATAGTCTGCAATTCCAGAATGCAACTGAAAATTATCTGAGTTTTTGCCAGGATGGATTGGATGAGCTGTAAATAGCTATCCTCTACAGTTTAAAGTGAACATATATTTTTAACAGAACATGATCTGCACGTGATGTTTCACTCGACCAGTATTTAATGGTCGACAGATTCCAGCCATCGACCGTGTTCATAAAGCAAAATGAATTCTGTCTTCCCAAAGAAATTGCTCAGACATATTATGGCCATTGAAAAGTTACATTGGGAGTTGCATTTGTCAAAGGACGCAATTTATTTTTTTCGGTGTAATTTCGTTATAAAATGACTAGAAAAAAATTATTCCGCCGAAAACAAAATTTGTTCAAAAATTTTCAACTATTTTCGTCCTCAACATTGTAATTTTCAATTCTACGTTAAAAGTAAAGTGATTGAGTTGAATTTCATTTGCACCAAAAAATATCCATATGAATTTTCTGTAGGATAGTTTTGGAAAAACCATTTGCACCCCTTTTTCCAAGATGGCCGCCGTAGGAAAAGGATGACAACCACAAACTTGGATTTAAACTCAACCTTACCCCCCCCTCTCTGACACATAAAAAACATAAAATTGCGCCCTGTGAGAAATGTACGCTAAAGCCTCAAAAATTTAACATTCCATTGGCTAATTCAGTTTTGATGAAACCGTGTAAATTTGGGCGTTACCTTTGAAGACACTCCATCTGTTGGGCGATCGAACTATAGTACATTGAGTGTGTTCCTTATTGACTGACTAAAGTGACACATCTGTGAGAATTATTAGAATAGAGATTAGCACGTTTTATTTACTTTCATTATGTCATCGGTCGTAAAAGATCATGAATCAACATTAGATGATGAACGATAAAATTATCAGTCACCGAATACAAGGTTGATCAAACTAAAGATACCAAGGCACTTTATACCCATCACGCATTTTCAACGTATCAATGAATTTTTATGAACTGAGTATTTTTCAAGAGAGGATCAAAGTGTTCCGACAGCGCAGGTGTACAAGAAAAATTACTGCAATACTTTCAAGACTCGCGAACTGTAAAGTGGCCCTTTCGGTTACAACTCCCTGCCAGAAACCCCGAAACTTCATAAAATGATAATTATACTTATGTTTGGGAATATTTGAAAAGTTCTTGTGAAGCCATCTACCCTATAATGTCGATTTTTCTGTTCGCTTGACAAAGACAAAGTTATCTTCTGGAGGGTTAAGTAGGTGCAGACATTGTTTATCCAGTTGTTTATAGAGGTATAGTTAGCCAACCATATGGAAATATCATTTGAAGGGATGGATGCTACGGGTAGATGGTACAAGAGATTTTTTCTCCAACTCATGTCTTTTCTTTTTTCTTACGGACGTCGTTGCATGAATTACACATTCTCACAATACATAATACCAGAAGATAGCAATCAATCCAGAAACAGGGGTGACATTTTTTGTCAATGTCCTAGATCATTCATGTTTTGAAGATTATTTGAATGCCTGATCTTTCATTTCCTTCCTCAACTTCTATCGTCAACCCTATTTTGAAGCTTCATCTTTCTTTCTTTCAGTCAAACTGACAGACAGAACTCTGCTCTTATTTTTTCCTTCAGACTAGGATACTTCGTCAAGCAGACGGAAATATCGACATTATGCTGTAGATGGCGTAACAAAAATGCCTCAAATCCTTTTTACTCAGACATTGACTAACTATATATAAACAATGGTGTAGATTGCAGATATCTATTTGTCAGTGTGACAGAAAGGTTTGACTGAAAGCTAATGAAGTTTCTTCAAAGCAGTGTTGACGATAGGAGTGTTTATATGGAAAACGAAAGTTTAAACCAGCAAAATAATATAAATGATCTACAAAATTGATGAAATATTTCACTTCTGTTTATGAATTGATTGCCATCTTTTGAATTGTTTAAGTTATAAAGAAAATGTGCGATTGAAGCTACGACATCCCTGAGATAAAAGCAAGAAAACAGATGACTCTGAAAATAATCTTTGTGATCCAAACTCCGAAGTCGCTGATTGTTCGTACCTTTGTTGGGGACATCTGTTTACAAACCGCGTTTGCAATCGAATTGATTGGACATTTCCAAACTTTTGAAAACGCAGAGATACCCGCAGGAGACTGACTCACCTTCATTTTGTAATAGAATACTTTGGATTCTCCCGAAGAGGCGGCCGGTATGAGGTGCTTGTCTAGAACGCTCAATATGTCCGAGCAGATGTCTCTTAATTCTTTTTCGACTTGTGAACGGTACTGCCGGATCATTTCGAGTTTGTCGTCGGTGCCTTTGGTCTCTTCCTTTTGTTCGATCGACGATATGATGCGCCACGACGCCCTCCTAGCCCCTATGACGTTTTTGTAGGCGACCGAAAGGAGGTTCCTCTCCTCGACGGTGAGTTCGAGGTCGAGTTTCGCCACCTTCTTCATCGCCTCGACCATTTCTGAAACAAGAAAAGAAAATGTCAAGATACAGGTTTAACGAAAATCATGATTGTTAGTTCCCGATCTATTTTTGTTTTGAATACATTATAAATTTGTTTTGATTTTCACCTTGAATGTTAGATTAACAATTCTCTCCACAACTCATGGTTGAGTGGAAGAGCAGAAACTTGTTCATCGAATGATATTTTTGAACTCGCCTCTGTATTGAATGGTGTGTCTCAATACTATGATTATCTGTATTACTTGTAATGGAATGAAAACATTATTGTCATGAAATCGAAATAAATCCCCTAACGCCACCACTGAGCAGCATAAAAATGCTATTTCAAATGATTCAACGAACGATTCTCTACCATCATCGATCGGGGTTTCTAGGTAACATCGGACGTTCTCGAAGCGAAGTATCCCGACGTCGAGCCGCGAATGGAAGAGTATGGACGGATCTTCTCTATTCGAAGAAGGTATAAATGAAAGGAATTTCATCGACGGAGCGGATTTTAAAACTCAGTGGATTTCAGAGCATAACACGGGTTATATAATTTACGACATCATTGAGCATTTTCGGAACTAATCTTGGTCATGTTTACAGAAGAAATCAAAAAATTCATAACCATCACAATGGTGGAATTCACAGTTGATCAGCATATATGAGAATGGTAAACTTACTCCACTGTGCATTTGAAATAATCATTTTACTTTGATGTCAGTGATTTTCGATTTGAAATAAATCAACTCTTGTTATAATAAATATAAAACACAATAATTAGGATACGCACATAGAAAACAAGTCGTATTAGTGGCAAGTATAAATTACATTTTATATCAAGCCTTCCTCAATTTGTAGACGGATATCAGTTTCTCAATATGTCAAGTAGAGTTCAGATCAAGAAGATTAATTTTATCTATTATCAATGACTAGTGTCAATTTATCAATGAATCAATCATATGTAGTTGATTAACACAGGCTAAAATTTCGAATTTGAAAAAAAAACTTTTTTCAATTATCCACTTTATAATTGACTCTGGAAAGATTCGACTGCAATAACTTTCCATGGTTTCTCTGTGGAGTCGTTCCTGGAGTTACTAGGAAGGGTGAAATCGTGTAGTTCCGGCCGTTTTTTCACTTCTAACATAAGCATTTCCTAATCACACATCTTGAAATACTTCAAAACGAACAAATTCCGTGCGACTACTATCTTACAACCGAAAAAAAAATTGCAAGTGGCCCCACACTCCCATATACAAGCAGGATTGCCAGACAGTTTCGTTTACAACTGGTATGAAGAGGCGTTGCAAAACAGTCGATGATGATTAAAGATTCTAATGTTGCAATTGATTATTGGACCTATCTATCTCTAGTATGGATACATTCGTTTATCTTCTGTTATGAAAGACGGTAGACACATTCCACCCAGTTCTCAATATTTTACGAAAAGTAATCCCGAAATAGCCACTGACCTGTTCACTTGGAATTTTCTCCAGTGTCCACCTAGTTAACTTCAAGTTGATTATGAGGCAAAATGCATTTGTTGAAAGTTAATTTCTTTAGCAACTCATTACTTTCCCCGCAACTGTTAGATTTAATATCAAAGCATAGGTAAAACAAAATTTCAAATTGATCATCTTCGACAGAATATTCATTCTTTGTGAATTACCTATATATGCTCAAGAATCTTTGCAGGGAGCTAGAACATGTCAGTCTCATACAAACAATAATTAATATTATATGCAACGATGACAGTGAATATAAAAACGAGTTAGACGACAACAAAATAGAACATGACAATTATTATAACCTGTTTGCATCGTCTATTGTTAAGTAGGTGTAATAATATATTTTTGAAAACATAGATATTTTTAACATACTAACTAGAAGAACTGATCACTTCAGTTAATTTGAAACATGATTTTAAGTTTCTTGAACTAGTACAGAAATATTGAATAGATGAATTGACAAAATAGTTAATTGTTTTACTAGGCAGCAAAGAAGTAGTAATTCTCACAATCTTTTATTTTTCCTGTTGTGATAAATTAAAACAAAATTTGATAGAAATCGGAAGTGTTGGAATGGTTGGTTGGTAAGGAAATGTATATAGTCCAGTCTATGACCATTTTCCCGTGTATTTATCCCAACAGCACCGATTTGCATGAAAATTTGTATTCAGGATCTACATACACTCTTTTTCAGAATCTACCCTATTCCGAGGGTTGCTTTTTACCTGGGGGTCGATGACACCCCTTCTTGGGGGTGAACATTTTTTTATTGAAATAAGTGCGGAAATCAATAGATTGACTTATTCTAAGCACTTTTTGTTCAATGAAGTTTTTTCTTGAAAGCAATACCTTTCGACTTATTCGCGAGGGAAATTGTCGGTTTTCAGTCAAAAAAAACACATTTTCAGATCCTTTTTCGCGAATAACTGGAAAATAATGCATCTAATCGAAAAATCTGCAGAGAGCAAAATCATAGCTTTTGAAAAAACAAAGGCGATTGTTTATTTGTGATGTATACAAACCCACTCAAACTGAATAATTGCCTATTGGAAGTTGATTGGTATTTTCAAACGCCAAAATGGAAAGTTTCTACGTAAAATAACCAAAAACCAATGCATTTTTCGGGAAAAACTAATTGAACCTTCTCTGAAGTCCTTCAAAAATCCTTTTTTTTTGTTATTCATTAAAGTTTCTAGCATCAAAACTGACTGAGATATGAAGGAAATAATGTTCAATCCTATTTTTTCCTTTAAAAAAATTGTGAATAACTCGTCCTTGCTCCCCCCCCCTCTGGAAAAAATCGTTGCCTAATGGAACTATATGTATATATACATATATAATATACAAATAGTTCCACTAGGCCTAAAATATAGTTACTATGTGTATTCTTCAATATACTAATGTACATACTCTAATTTCTACAAAAAATGTTTTTGTTTTTTTCCCATAACTCGCTTAGTCTTCAAGCAATCGAATCCACCAAAAAAGTATGTTGTAGCTTTTCTTAAGAGCTATAAGCTCATTTACGTTATTTTTTGTTTCAGATTATATTTTTGGAAAGGTTCATGCTGAAAAGGCTCAAAAAAGGTACTTTGCGCGAACCCTCACAATATTTAACTGGCCATATCTTACCCTATTTTCATTCTGCAGAAAAAAATGAAACACCGAAATCTTCAGAGAAAAATAGCCTTCAATTTTGTACCCCAAAAAATTTTGCATGCGATCAATACTTTTCGAGTTATTTTGAAGAAATTGTGATTTTTCGCTAAATTACGTATATGATTTTTTCTCTTCAATCTCAATTTTTTCCAAAACTACTTACTTTCAATTGATGAAAAAATCAGAACTCATTGAAAGAACATGAATGAAGGGAATTATGGAGTAACAACGATTTTTTTCAAAGGGGGGAGAAGAGAGGATGAGTTATTCGCATTTTTTTTTTTCAACGAAAAAATAGGATTCAACATTATTTCCTTCATACATCGGTCAGTTTCGATGCTACAGACTTTTATAAATGACAAAAATGGAGGATTATTGAAGGACTTCAGAAAAGGTCCGATTAGTTCTTCCCGAAAAATGCATTAGTCTTAGGTTATTGTACGTAGAAACTTTCCATTTTGACGTTTGAAAATACCAATCAACTTTCAGCAAGCAACTATTCAGTTTGTAGTGGGTTTGCATACATCACAAATAAATAATCGCGTTTGTTTTTTCAAAAGCTATAATTTTGCTCTCCGCAGGTTTTTCGATTAGATGCATTATTTTCCAGTTATTCGCGAGAAAGGACTGAAAACCGACAATTTCACTCGCGAATAAGTCGAAAAGTATTGCTTTTCAGAAAAAACTCCATTGAACGAAAAGTGCTTAGAATTAGTCGATCTTTTGATTTCCGCACTTATTTCCAATAAAAAATTGTTCACCCCCAAGAAGGGGTGGCATCCACCCCCACGGGGAAAGCAACCCTCGGCACGGGGTAGATTTTAGAATAGAGGGTAAGTAGAACCTATATCCAAATTTTTATACGAATCGTTGCTGTATGGGATAAATATACAGTTTACACTTTTTTCACCGTCATAGACTGGAGTAATAGTAATGTTATAGTAATTATAGTTTGACCACATTATAATAATGAATAATGATAATAATAACCGCCTTTTTTATTTCCAAAAGGTATACAAAAAGTACATATGATTTTTGTGATTTGGAAATAAAAAAGTAAAAGGCGGAGTTCAAATTCTATAACGAAATGAAATTGATTACAAAGTTGTTCTTCCAATCAAGCTGGGCAGTGATAACGATTTCCTCCAGACATATATCATCAGCAAAGTATCACTTTTGCTGCCTAGACAGACAAAGTAATACTTTGTCGATTGATGTGTCTGCAAAATTGATATTTGCCGTCAATCGGAGAAAAACAAAATTCTTAGAATTTCTTAAACTTAACCAATTATACAAAGCTATAAGTGTAGCTTTTCAATAGGACAAGCCTCGGGACAAGATATCAATGTGAAACCAAATTTGCGTGAGAAGAGATTTCTTTAGTACTCATGATGAAAATTTTGTTGTGAAACATCAAGCGGGATTAATGTTTTATATATTGGTATACTAAGTATTATAAACGCGTTGTCGATACCAAATAAAAGACAAATTGACATAACCATCTAAGCTCCTATTCTATGCAGCTCTCACAAATGAAAGGGATCACCTGAATAATTGAAAATATCAAATCAAACATCCATAGGTCCTATCATTTATAGTTCAACTGAATGTTATAGTCTGAAATACTATACCAACTTAATTGACCATTGAAAAGTAATGCATAAGATTCAAATACCAATGGATATTTTTCATAAAATAATCAGTTTCTACTAATTACCCGTACAGAATTGAAAGACTAATAAAAATCACTAGATAATATTTTAATAAAGTCTAATCAATAGCGGTTGGCTAGTGAGGGTCCTATCTAATAACCTCAACTCGGAATGTTTTCATTTCGAAGTGAATGCAATTTTCCTTCCTATTTCCCTGCCAATAAATACTAATAAGACAGATTTGGATTTTCGAGATCTACATTCCAATAAACTATGAGAATAAAAAATAGCTTATAATTCATCTATATGCCCAGTGATGAGCTCAAGAGATATTTTTTGCTGACCGAAACAGGCCTTCTGGGTTTGAGAATGAAATGTTATCCCCACGAATGGAAGTTCTTTGAAAAATATTCTCTATTCTTGTAGAAATTTTCTATAAATGATGTCTGCCTGATTGATTTGTTCGTAGAAACACTATTTGTTCTTGTTCAGCATTCCAAAATTTATCAATGTCACCATCAGGTCTCGGAAATCCGTTTTCAGGCATCAATAAACATTCATCAAGAATATTTGAGAACGAATATATTTGTACTGTTGAATATCAATTAATTCATTTTAGTCATATTTGTTGACATTTTTATGGTTCGTTACTGTGAAACAACGTTTATGTACCTATAGTTATAAACAATGTTTTTTTTAAAGTATTCCTACATATTCCTGACTGACTATTATAGTTAGGTACGTACACGAATGAGGAGCACATTGAATTTGAAAACAAAAAAGAACCGATAAGTTTCGTCGATGATTTTTGAAAAACACAGTGCTCATTATCTGCGAATCTACCTATCAATTATGCCTAGGTTCAATTACTTATTCGTATCAACGAAGGAATTATGAAATTTCAAAACATTTGCAAGGAACAGATGTAATCATATCCCCACCAATCTTTCCACAAAAGACAATTAGTCAGCCTGCTAATCGGAGACCAAATTTAATGGCGCTGGGGAAAAAACACGATCTGTTCTCGGGCGATAATGCCCTACAAACGCCATCACAGCTCAAATTGAATCATTTGCTCGGCTAAATATATGTTTCTCTTTCGAACATGAAAGCGACTCTAATGGACAATTTTATCTTGTTTCAGAACCAACGAACACGATGAGAATACAGTAGGATGGATAGAATAGAGCAACTATGATGAAGCAAAATGACCCATTTCATAAACGTTATTCGTTTTATTGCCAGACTGAAAACCCGGATATAGATGATAACACTAACGATTCGTCTTTCTCCACTCATGACAACGGATTGTCCATCGTCCAATGAATCCTTGTCAATACCGTAAGAAAGATAACAATGGATGGTAGATGAAACTTCAACATTATTTAATAGTTTCCACCCCTCTTGTTTCAGCATGTAGGTAATACATATTCTTCGTTTTTCATTTCTACATGATTAAAGGTTTCCCAAAAGAAAGTCTTGTCTAGTGAACTACTCCGAAGGTCTCTATATGGTTTTAGGCGGATCGTCGTAAGAACTTTTTATACTTACACGGAATATTCGGGGTTTTAAAGTTCGGCTTCAAGAGAATCAACTAGAAAACAGGATGAGTATCTTCGATCTATACGTGACCGAAACAGGTCGGTTATCAACGTAATTCGGTATCTAGAGCGTGGCCAAAGTAGGTAGTACAGAATTTCATACTAGATTTTGTTGCATGGGCTTCTCAAAAAAGAAGAGCAGAGTCAAATTTTATTCAAGAATTTTGCCACTCTGTAGGAACGGTAGAAACCCCACCCGATATTTCATTAATGCCGGACAGGTGCTTCTAGTTCATATAACACAAGAGACTAATTCAAAAAATAACCACTTCTCTTCAATGAAAAAATTCAAGAGATATCAATTCATTTTTAAATCTCTTTTACCCTATTTCTGACAAATATTCATAAATACAAGTATTCTACTGAAAAAAGCAAACACTTTTTATATTTGCATGCTTTTTCCTGAGATTTTCAATCAAGTTAAATGATTTAAAAAAATTGAAAGAAAAACTTCAAATTGTCAGAATAGGCGAATCCCTCCAGATAATCGTCAGATTATGAGACTGCAACGTCTAGGGCGTAAAGATAAACCCGAGGATAAACCATATATATCCTAATCTGACGCGCTTATGTATTTCGAAATGACGTTTTTTTTCACATTCTAATAACAGCCGCAAGTCTGCGTCACATCCAAATCGTCAGATTATTATTTAAGAGCTTTTTTTTAGGTTGAATTAATATCCCCTCAGAAAATCTGACGCGCTCGAGATTTTTTTCATTTTCAACCCTTAGGTTTCCATCATGGAAACAATCAGATTCATATACATACATTATTGAAAATATGTAGGACATAGATGATATCAATATCTGACGCGGTCGAGTATGTCCATGCAACAGTTTTTTTACATTTTTCAAAGTCTACAGCGTCACCGATGAAAAGGTATAAATCATATAACATTTTTTTCTTTTTATCGTCTAAGCTTCGCAACCCAATAGGTCTCTATGACGCTCGAGTAAATCCCGATTTGGCATCGTGGGCTCTCCTACGTTTGGAACGTCATTAGAAGGACACAAAGAGCTTATATTTTGATTGCCGCGAGATGCTTTCGGAGGAATTTTCCTGTGACAGAGATGAGATATTTGATGGGATTCATATATTTCGGGACAGGTATCTCTATTTGGGTGTAGAAAAGACGTTAACGTATATGCCATCCATTTAGCGTCTTTTCGAAATAGAAAAAAATCATTTCGTAAGAGTATCAGGAGAAATATTCCTGTGAATGAACTGATTTATATTATTTAATTTTAACAAAATTTCACTGATTGATGATCACATTGATCTGACAGACGATCTAATTATTTCACTAATTATTTCCACGATATATATTATTTGCATATAAAATGAACAAAGCTGCAGAAACTGTTTCAATGATTGAAAAAGATACGCGGCAGTGGAGCAAGGATTCCAAAGAAGTAACTGTAGTTATTCAACCATCGATACTAATATCTATTTAACGGTATCGCCTACATGATAGGGGAATAGTTATTTGTTTCACTAAACAGCAAAGTAGTAGATTGCCGCGGCTGATAGTTCATAGCCGAGCGTAGATTGTTTATAATGATATATGTAGGATATTCTATTTGCAAATTATTATAATTCTCACAATATTTTCATTTTTCCCGTAGTGATAAATTAAAACTAAATTTGATAGAAATCGCAAGTGTTGGAATGATTGGTTGCTATGGAAATGTATATGTCATAGTTATTATAGTTAGACGACTTCTGAACTTATGGGCAGTGTTAGCGCCTTAGAAGTACTAACTCCTTCAGAAATGAGGGAGGTGACATTTGTTGCCAGAAAAGTCTCGGATTACCATAAGGAATAATCATTTTGCTGCCACGGCAGGAAAATCCTTACCTTTTGCTGCCTAGACAGGAAAAGTAATACGTTGCTGATTGATATGGGTCAGAAAAATTAATATTTGCTGACAATAGGAGAAAAAGTATTCAATTGAACCGGTCGACATACATATTTAACAAAAAAATCAGTTTCATGTTCCTCAAGCAGGATAAATATATGCAAACTATGTAAAAAAAATGAAACAACTGCCAAGATAACTGTATTATAGCTTCAAATTGATTTGACTACACCAAAAAGTTAAATTCTTATTTGGTCATATTTATCACAGAACTGCCACAGAAATTTATGCTCCTACTCCACCTGCGTCGTAGAGCACGGCGCATTTTGACACAGGCGTTAACACTAACATCACTAACGTTATCGCAGATAGAGCCGGAGTATTACACTCAACGTGCTAGTATTTTCAACTGTTTTCGAAGTTCATAAAATTTTTGGAACAGAAAAAGAACACAAAACAAAATATCATTCAATCGAGACGTGCTCAATGCAAAATCATCGTTTATTTTAATGCAATTGTGCAACTGCTCGAGATAACCTCTTCGAGTGTGGGTTTGGATCTGCAGAGTGCAGAAGTTACTAATCTTGAATTTTTTCGACACCAATTCAAAGATCGAACATTTGCAGTATTATACGAGTTGGACAAGAATAATATGAGCCCAATTTAAACTCTTTTCACATTCTCTTTGTACGTCTAAAAAAACATAAAACTATTGAACAATATTCAGTGGAAAAACTGGATCTTTATCGCACTATTGCTAAAGTCATCGTGAGGAGTCTGATCCCCTTCACTGCATGGTCAGAGACCATGAAAACGCTATGCTTGGGTTTTATAATGAACGAGAAAAAGTAATGGCTGCAACGCGAGAAAAACGTGTTTATGCACACGACGTGAAATTGACAACACGTCGAGCGCAATAAACAAGCTTTCTTCGAAGCTTTCGACATTTTGGTAGGAAAGAAAATTACGAATATCTTCTCTTCTCTTTAATCCAAGTCAGTTCAACATCAAATTGACAAAAGTAGATCTTTGACCAAGAAGGATTTCTGGGGGTGCGCTAGTTTTTTTGACAAGTCAGTAATGGCATGGAACTTGAAAATGACAAACCTTGCTGTTTACTAACAGAAGAACATGACTATGGTGATGGCGATTCAGTTTGATTTATCCACTGAGCAACTTACTTCCGAAACATTTTAGAAGACGAAAAAAAAAATGTTAGATTTATTTGAAGACAAGTTCAAAATATCGAGGCACGTTTCATTTCCTTCCGTTTTTCGAAAAAGTTCCAACTGCAAAGTCGAATTCAATTATATCTATTCACAAAGAGAAATCCTCGAAAATTTTCAAATAGTGCGGACCTCAGTGGCGTCTCTACATCGTTTTCATTTAGGTATTTGTCAAGATATAAAAAATAACGGAGAAAGTGTATTTATCTGATTATTGAGCAAATTGAGATCGTAACAACTGTCAAGTATCTGGGCTTTCAACTGGATAATCTTCTTAGTTTTGATGCACATTTTCTATATGTTACTAAGAAAATTTCAAAAAAACTATACTTTTTTTCAAGAATTGTGAGGCATTTATCTACGGATACAAGAATCACAGTATACCGGTCTATTCTACTTCCCCATTTTGACTATTTTGACTATTGTGCAACTTTATTATTTCAATTCAATTTGAATAAAATGACACAGCTACAACAACTACAAAATAGAAGTATGAGGATCATTTTGAGCTGTAATCGCTACACTCCCATCTCAACAATGTTGAATACATTGCATTGGCTATCAGTTTCGAAACGACTTTACTTCCTAACAATGTTATTTATTCATAAAATAGTACATGATGAAGCACCTTTTTACTTTCGCGATTATGTTGATTTCAAACATCAGATTCACCATCATTTCACCCGTAATTCGAACCACATTCATGTACCGAGAGTAAAATTATCAAATACGAGAAATTCTTTGTTTTTTAAAGGTGTGATAGAGTACAATAAGTTACCCCAGTACGTCAAATCTAGTGAAACTTCTAAAAAATTCAGACACAAATTACTGATACATATAAGAGAACTAAATTAAAAGACTATTTTTTATTTGTAATTTGGCTGTTTTTGTATCTACCCTTGAACTAGTGACCTACTTTACTGCTCAATCACCAGGGATGATCAGCACACATTGTTATACTTTTTATTACTTATGATATGACTATTTCATGTCTATGCCTTTGGCTTGACCTATCGGAGATTACCTACCGTATCTTTCACGCATATCTACCCAAAGTTGTCAATTTTAATCCGCAATCGGGGCTCAGATAGGGAAAATCCCCCCTTGCGACTATGGTTTCCATGGTGCCGGGTAGCACGTACCGCTAAGGTCCGTGAGTCGTCAGTACGCTATTGTTTATCGAGTAGTGTGTATGTACCCAAACGTTGTTGTAACGTTCGAAGATTTGTGAAATCTTATTCAATGGTTAAATTGGTTTTTAATATTGAAAAGTTATGGGAATATTGTTATGACTTCCTTTTATAGTAGTATTGTCTTTTTCTGGTTAGCACAAGGTGGTTTAGAATTACCTGTGATTGTGAACCAGAAATAAAGGTAAGATATCAATGATATACGGTTTAGCTTTGTTTTAGGTTAGGTCGCGGGTCGCCAGCCGCAGCAGTGGGTATCACGGCTCGCGAGACGCAGCCGCAGACGAAACGGCTCGATAACCTCGAGACGCGGCCATGACCCGAGGCTCGAGCGCATGCGCAGTTCGGGACGAACTTGCGGCAGTTGTAATCGGCTCGAGGAGCCGGGACGGCTCGAGGAGCCGGGACGGCTCGTCCCGCGAGGCTCAACGGCTCCGGTTGAGACGCAGCCGCCTGTTAAAACTCCGTCGAGCAGCCTTACGGCTCAAGGAGTGTCTCCGCAGCCTTCAGGCTCGGAGTTTTGCTAAAACCAGCAGTAAACCTTGGGAAAGCAAGAGTGATTTTGTGTGTAACATGTTGTAACGTGCACAAACTTCTATTGCACCCGTTTGCAATCTCTCTCTTGCGGGCCAGCCAAAAGCTCTTCGCTAACATGGAACTTCCTTTTATATTACAGATGAACGTCCCAGAGTCCGCCTTCGTGACTATGGAGGAGTTGATAGAGGAAGCAGCTGAGACAGAGGAGCAGGACAGGATTTTGGACAGAATGAAACTGGCAGCAGAGGAATGGTTGCCAGATGGCTGGAGAAATTGGAAGGTGATGAACCTCTCCAAGGAAGAGATTTTTGGGGATGAGCTAAATCCTCAAGTGCTCAACAAACTAAGATTTGCCTTGCCTACAGTGGCGATTGCTCAGGCTTTCAATCCCGTCATCCAGGAGCTACCGGAAAAGCAATATCGGGACTACAAGGTCGAGATGTTAAACTGGGCTTTCTGCAGAGCCTTGATCATGAGTCCCCCAGCGGTGGTTAACAAAATCAAGGGCTCAGTAAGTCAGGCAGAACTATTTCTGCACGCGTTGAAGCCACTGAAGTCACATTTTATTTCTCGCAAGCGTGCGGCAGAATTGTTAAGGCCTGAGGATGAATCTTCGGAGGAAGAGTCTGACCAGAATGACCTCGTTGAGGGTACCGCTGGTAAGAGAAAAGGCTCGACACTGGACAGACCAGCCAAAAGATCGAGGATTGGGAGATTAGAAGATAGAGTGGAGAACATGTTCCAAGTTTTGTTGGATAAGATTGAAAATAGGAACGCGGGAGACGAATCGAGTGATGGCAGTTCGGATGGCCCTGAGGACGAAAGTATATTGGATGATGAGCTGAATAGCGATCAGAACATTGATCCGAACGCCGGGTCAGCAACGTGGAAGGCACCAGATTTAATGCCGGCTCAAGAAAAGCAACCAGTTAGCTTGGAAGCTCTGGCTTTAGTCCCTCAGGTTAAGGAAAGTGCTCCGGCAATTCCGCCTCCTGCCCCGGAAATCAAGGCGCAAGGCTTGAACTGCCAAAAGCTGGGTACCTCAAACTGGAACAGAATAAGGTATAAGGATGTTCAGAAGAAGCTTCAGGCCTCGCCGGTATTTGACGCTCTCAAAGTGAATGGCCAATTGGAAAGTCTTGCACCTAAGTCCTTTGCCAATTCGATATTAGAAAAGGCAGATGAGATGGCAGGAACGATCACGCACGGCTTACTGAAACAGCGTCAGAAGTTCTCCGAGGGAATGCAGAAGATAGCACAAAAGTACCCTGAAGCCTTCAACGAGATCAGAGACACGTTTCTGGGTGACTCGGCTTTTAAAGAGGTCTCGGATGACTTACTGCACTACACGTGTGCTAGGCGGGCAGAACTGATTGAATTAAGGAGAAAATCATTCAAGCCCAAGGATCAATATCTAGCGACGAAGTTGGCGGAGATTCCTCCTTCTGAGTCTCACCTATTCGACGAGGAAGCGTTGTCAAAGTTCTTTGACCAGCGTGGTGGCTTTCAAAATGTATTTTACCAACGTCCCCAGAATTTCGTCCCAAGAGCCACAAAAGGGGGAAACTACCGTAGCTCTAAGCCCCAGCCACGCCGCGCCTTAGGTAACTCTGATCGGTCCCGGGAGCAGAAAAGCAACTCGCACAGGTCATCGTCATCAAACTCGTCTTCCTTTCGAAAAACAAGTACCAAGAACTCCAGAGGATCGCTCACAAAAACTAATTCGGGTGGCAGAGACAGGGCCAGAAGATTATGACTATCCATTTTGCGGGGGTCAGCTAAAGTACTTTGTAAGCAAGTGGAAACAAATGGGAGCTCCGGATTATATCTTAGAAATGCTAGAAGGCTACAAAATTCCATTTATAAGGAAACCGGTTACAGTTCCATTTTCAAAGAAAAATATAAGAAGATTTGCGACCAAGGAATCTTGCCAGATGACCTTGGAGATAAAAAAGCTTCTGGAATCAGGGGTGTTGGAAATAGCCAAATGGCCAACAGGGTTCATTTCTCCCATGTTCCTGGTCCCAAAGTCAGGAGGGTCAATGAGACAGATCTTCAACTTGAAGCAGCTAAATCAATATCTACAGCCGCACAAATTTCGACTGGTCAATCAACGCCAAGTGCCCCGTTTCCTCAGAAGATACGACTACATGGTAAAGCTGGACATTTCCCAGGCTTACTTCCACGTGCCAATTACCAGGCGTCACCGGAGATACCTGTGCCTAGTATACAAGGGCCGAATCTACAACATGAAGTGTCTCCCATTCGGCTTGGCAACAGCCCCTCTGGCCTTTGCAAGAATCAGCAACTGGTTGGCGAATCTTTTTCGTCAGTCGGGAATAAGAATTTTGGTATACTTGGACGACTTTCTCATCGTGCATCAGGATCCTCAGATTTTGCGGGAACATGTAAAGTGGATAATAGACTGTCTTCGCTATCTAGGTTGGGTAGTGAATCTAAAGAAGTCAATAACTACTCCAACAAGGAACCTGGAATTCCTGGGAGTCATCTGGGATACCGAGAGGAACCTGAAGATTCTTCCGGAGGAAAAGAAAGACCGGATCCTGAACGTCATCAACGGGATCTTGGCGGAGAACAGGTGGAATTGGCTGAAAGGAACGTCGCTGCTGGGCCAGCTCAACTTTGCGGCGATCGTAAATCCGCTGGGTCGTCTCTTTTCGAGGAACCTACAGAGAGCGAGCTTGGAGCTTCCAGAATACAATCCGAAGCAGAAAAAGGCAATCCCTTTAGCCGCAGTGAACGACTGTGTTTGGTGGGAGCAGAACATTCACCGGACGAGTCCGCTGTTCCAGAAGCACCCGACGATATTTTTGACAACAGATGCATCCGAAAAAGGTTGGGGATTTCATTTGAACGGCGAGATGAGAGCAGGTCTATGGTCACAGGAGCAGCAGCAGTGGCATGTGAACCGCAAGGAGCTTTTCACTGTGCTGTTAGCCTTAAGGGGGTTCGAGACGGAGCTTCGGGGCAAGTCAGTGATGCTACAGTCCGACAACAAAACTGTAGTAGCTTATATCAGGAAGCAAGGAGGGACCAGATCCAAAATTCTGCAGGAAGTAGTCAAGGAAATCTTGATTTTGAGTCACCAAGCCCAAATTCATCTGGTTCCCTTTTACCTGCCGGGAATATACAACTGTTGGGCGGACAGGTTATCACGGGGGTTGCCCCTTACGGACTGGCATCTGAAGAGCAATGCGACGCAGCTGGTGTTCAGCAAATGGGGAAAACCGCAGATAGATCTGTTTGCGACAAGTCGGTCGAAGGTAGTCGAAAAATATGTCACCCTGGAAGCGAGCGACAGCGATGCAGTCTTCATCAATGCGTTCAGCAGAGCTTGGGAGACGGATCTAGCTTGGGTGTTCCCTCCTCCTCCACTGATTCCAGAGGTTCTGCACCATTTGAACTCGGCGAAAGGGGTATTTCTGATTGTAGCGCCTCGGTGGGAAAGGACTTTCTGGCGGAGCGAATTGAAGAACAGGAGCTTGGCAGCCCCCCTCGAGCTACGGAGCCTGGAGCATTCGCTGGTGGACCTGACAACGGGAAGGCCCCCGCAGGATGTGAAAGACCTGTGTTTGGAGGTTTGGCGGATACGGGGTGGGCCGATCTAGTGGTTGGCTTAAGTAGTTCGGATATAGACCTGCTGTCATCGGCGTGGAGGAGCTCCACATGGAAAACTTACGGTTCGGCTTGGAGTCAGTGGACAAAATGGTGTGCCAAGAACCAAATGTTGCCTAGCCGACCAACGGGTCAGCAACTTGCAGCATACTTGGGGTACTTAGCTAACGAAAGAAAGCTAGGTTACCGAACTATTTTGACAAAGAAGTCAGTAGTAACCTCGATGGCTAGCCCGACAAGCGAGGATCGGTTGAGTGCTCACCCATTGGTAAGGTCGATGATTAAAGCCATTGGTAATCGAGAAGCAGCTAAGTTACCGGCGAAAACGAGCGTTTGGAATGTCGAAGTGTTAATCGATTGGCTGAAAAGTCACCCCCCTGACCAAAACAGCCTGTTCCAGATCTCCAGACATACAGCGATTTTGCTGCTATTAGCTTCGGGAAGACGTATCCATGATCTTACTCTGCTGGCCATTGGAGTGAATGACTATGTGCCGCAGCGAGACTCTGTCACCTTCTGGCCGATTTTTGGGTCGAAAACTGACAGCATTCGGCATAGGCAGTCGGGTTGGAAGCTGTCAAAAGCTAAGCAGCGTGAGTTTGACCTGGTATTCTGGATAAAGCGGTTGATAGAGGTGTCAGCAGAGAGACGCAAAGCGGTTCCGGGCTTACTTAAGCTCTTTATTACGACGAGAGGCAGGGTTTCAGAAGCTTCAAAGGCGATAATCGCTGGCTGGATCAAGACTATCTTCAAAGATCTAAAAATCGACACAAGTCCTGGGTCGATTCGTTCAGCGGTGGCTTCGTACAGGTTTGAGCAGGGGATGGAGTTGGATGAAATCTTAAGGCGGGGTAATTGGCAAGGTGCAAAAAACTTCTTCAGGTACTACTGTAAGCAGGTGCAGAGACCTAAGTCAAAGTCCCAGAACCAAACAGTATTAAATGTGTTTGAACCAGTCATTTGAATTATTCATGTTAGTCAATTAGATACTCTATAAGGTTGTTTATTTTCTAATATTTTATCTTCGTTTATTTCTCAGATTTTGATTATCGTTTGTATAATGTTGTGTTGAATGATAAAGCAACTGAAAATAGTTTTCTGGTTTATTGTTAAGCAGCTAGGGTTAGAGGTAATTCTTTTCTGGGTCACAGTACGCTGTTGGTGCCGGCAGAAACTAAACACCTCTCCGATAGGTCAAGCCAAAGGCATAGACATGAAATATGAAACGTTTCCTACCCCGAAGGGAGGGAAACGGTTATTTCAGGTCTTGCCGAAGGCTTGACCTGAGCAAGTCCTTGCCGGCTTGGATCGGAGTAGGTACTGACGACTCACGGACCTTAGCGGTACGTGCTACCCGGCACCATGGAAACCATAGTCGCAAGGGGGGATTTTCCCTATCTGAGCCCCGATTGCGGATTAAAATTGACAACTTTGGGTAGATATGCGTGAAAGATACGGTAGGTAATCTCCGATAGGTCAAGCCTTCGGCAAGACCTGAAATAACCGTTTCCCTCCCTTCGGGGTAGGAAACGTTTCATATTTTCAGGCGAAATAATGTTATTCCTATTCCTTTGTATTGTGATATATTATATAGTATAGATATTGTATATTAGGGAAACCTACTTAAATAAATATTCTTCTTCTTCTTCTATATTACTAATGATCTCAAGGGAAGTGAGTGAGTACGAGCCAAAGGAAATTTCCAGTTCCCCATTGCCTTCGCCGCCGCGGCCGCAGCCTATCGTCGAGGAGTAAGGCTGGTGGCCCACACGACGGTAACGGCACGATTTGCCGCGCGCGATATATCGCGCCGCATCTGCTGTGTTCTCGCCCACAACACGGTATATCGTACGAAACTCATTTAAATTAAATAGTGCATGTTGCCAAATTGATTTTAGCCAGTTGTTGCTGTGAGCTTCGAAGGGATGGATCGAAAAAAAGTAATTTTGTTAGCTATTGTTTTACGTAGGCGCCGAAGAAATCGAGCTATCAAGATTCAAAGGCGATATTGGGTCCATCCAATTTTGAGAGTTAGATATGCGGATGGGGCGTTTTATACATTATTCGAAAAGCTGAGAGAAAATCGTGGGAAGTTTTTTAATTATTTTCGCATCAGCACAGACACGTTTGATTATTTAGTCGACCGATTAAAAGAGTCTATAATATGTCTGGGACCTTCCTACAGCCAATTCAATAATATGTTCTTCTGGTTTATATTTCCCTTTATTATTATTTATCAATTAAATCGATTATTTCGAAGGTAAATTTTCTCTTCGTTGACATGGGTACCTGTATTTCAATACATGCACGCAGAAAGACAACACAGCACTTATTAAAAATATCGTCGATGTCGTCCTGTGGGCTAGAACTCATTAAATCCTATTGGCGTTCAGAAGTCATGCGATACGAATTCGCGCGATTCCTGACCGCCATAACGCAAGTGTTTGCGGTAACTTCCTGCCGCGACGATATTTAATACCGTCGCGGCATTTTTCAACCAGTGGGCGACCAGTGCATTCAATTGTACGAAACAGTTGTGTACGCGATATCGCGTACGATTTACCGCGCGCGGCAAATCGTGCCGTTACCGTCGTGTGGGCCACCAGCCTAAGAGAAACACTTTCCGATGCCTCACCGCCACTCGACCAATTTCCGTGCACCGATTGAATTCCGACCCTGCACACACACAAACCGGGACACGAGCAGGTCGCTGGCAATTAACCCACTTCTCTTCTACGGGAAAGCGACTAGGCGCGAATAATTCATCGTTGTCGTGGGGGGAAGGGGGTGGGTTCGCGGATGCCCTTTTTTATCGCCGCTCGCGCGAAGGTATTTCGCCGCCGTTCTGAAAGCGCTAAGGGACCGGTTGCTCTCTTTCTAAGAGCAGCAGCACCTCGTCACACATTCAACAATGTCCTCGACAGTATCGATCTTGTCTGCAGTGTTATTTTGGACGAGGCTGTCAAATGCTAAATTAGGAATTCAGTGTTGCAACCGTACCTCTTTTCAAAATACATATACCTTCATTTCCTTCAGTGTTCCTTGTACCTTATGAAAACCACAAGGTACGCTGATTACATCCGACATATGTATTTTTCATTCGAAGTTCTGCAAGAGTTGTAAAATTACAATTATTGTTTCGACAACTTTTCGTTATTTCCGACAAAAAATATAAAATTCGGATGCGTCAAGATGAGCCCCAGCCCTGAAATTTGCCTCTGACATGACAGTTGACATCATCGTCACGTAAACAGAAACTCCTTTTTTGAAATATTTTGTACCCACTTCAATTCTGCACATGAGCATAAACATGTACCTCTTTCTCTATTTTCAAACCATTCCGGTTTCATAACAGGAGTATTCCCGATAGCCCCATCGGATTTCACGATTGTAGTAATCCTGTCAGTTCATTTACATCTGAGTTTACCATATGTTTGAACTTATTTTACGGGACTACTTAATATTTGAAATGTTCTTGGTCCACCTATACGTAATTTTCAATTTTATGCATATTATGACACAATGAATGCTTCATTACTATTATTATCATTCCTCGTCTTTAGTCAAACGACATAGCCGATTAACACACCAAGCACTTGTGATATTAACCATGTACGGGTTTAAAGGGCCTACACACGAGCTCATCATGATGAGCGGGCCAATCCGCGGGCAAACTTTTCCACCCGTGTGTAGCGTTTTCGGTGGGCCGACCGGCGCTCTGTGGAGAGATCCGCGATCTTTCAGCTAGTTTGATATTTCGGACCGATCAGCGCATTTTGGAGGAAAATTTATTGCCTTTTCACGTCACCGCTGCATGATATTTTCACGGGAATTAATTTCTCTGTTGCCAAAAACGTAACGTTACAGCTAGTATTGCTGATATTGCTTTCCACATAACAGAGTCACTTCTTTCAATCAAAGGCCTAACTTTATTCAACAGTACTAAGAACAGATTTTCGTCCATCCTCAGAAAGTTTCTGTAATCGTCATTACTTGACAGTGTCAAATTATTGTAGAAAATCTAGTTGGTATGAAGGCGTCATCTGTTATAACAACTATATGAAACATTGAAAAATACAAAAAATACTAATTCATTTGAGAAAAACTTAAAAAAATACTTATCATCTTGAACTTCATTAACTTTTTTTCCTTACCATTTTATTATATCTTACTCATGATTATAGCGTGTATAAGTGATTTTCTTTTTGGTTTTGTTAATGAACCATTGAATTCAACTGCTTGAAATCAAGATGTTTCCTATTATAAATATATATATATATATATATATATTTCTTGAGAGCAATAAGCGTTGAGTATTTAGGAGATTCATATGAGACCACTCACTTCGTTTCAATAACCACTTTTTAGTCCATAGTGCCAATTTTTGCGTTTCGAAATTTTAGAAATGGCAATGATTGTTGCAGCAATTTGGCGTTTTCTCAGGGAATCCATGGTCATGGACCGCCATCAATAAGACTGCGTGTGTAGACGAATTTTATGGGGGGCAAGGTCGCGGATAATATCTGCGGATCAGCCCGCTCATCACGATGAGCTCGTGTGTAGGCCATTTTACACAATCAAATCCGCAGTAGAATCGAGAATAAAAAATTTCCCACTATAATTCAGTGCTATTTTTTGGTGCCAATTAATTGCAGAAAAAATATTTTTTGCTTTTTTTTCTTAATACATGGCCTAACCTTACTTGTAAGCAATACATTTTTTTTATTATTGAGTTTTCAATAATTTCCACTGAACTAATTCTTCGCTAATTAGTTGGGAAATAAAATCATTCAATTCTTTTTTATTAAAAAAAATTCATCTTGTCTTGCTCACTTGACGTCAAGTTAGCAATACAAATTTTTTGATATTGAGCTTTTCATAATTTTAACTAGGCTATTAGATTCCTCCGAGGATTCCTCTAATTCTTCACTAAGTTTTTTATTTAAAAAAAAATCATGTTGTCCCGCTAACTTGACGTCAATACAACTTTTTTGTTGAGTTTTTCATAATTTCATCCCCACAATCGATGAGATATACTGGAGAAAAATTTGATGAACTAGTCAAAAATATAGAACACTCAATATTGAAAAAATTGTATGGTTGAGTGGATATCTTGCATATTTCATCAAACAAAAAGGGGGGAATATTATTCTCGCAAGGAATTATATAGCCATCAATCAAAGGAATCTAATGGTCTAGTCAAAATTTTGGTAGACTATGTAATAGCTGGGGAGGCGAATAGGGGATTTTTTGAGTATACGCGAGCGCGTCAGATGAGATCTCGGATGAGATACATTAGACCGAATCAAACAAAGGCGAAGTTCTGCGTATTTCTTCAAAAAACTATTATCAATGTTTATTGTTGGATCATTTAATAATGTTCAAAAATTAATTCCATTTTCTTTCTATTTTTTGTTACAGAAATTCAGCAAAGAGGAATCATGGATGAAACGACACGATCCGATGTTCTATGACAGTTCAAGTGACGAGGCAGATTGTGTTCTGTAAAATGCAAAATAGAATTTCTCAATTAAAAAAAATACTCAATTTTGTTCAAGATCTTTATTATTAATAAATAACCCATTTTGTACCGATGAAAAAACCTAAAAAAAAAATTTTAAATCGTCAGATTAAGGAAATATACTTTCAGGACATTAAGATAAACCCCCATGTGAAAATCCGACGCGATCGAGTATTTCGAAAATTTTTTTTGGCATTTTTAAAATTTGGCTGTACGTTTGCGTCGCATTTAAATTGTCATTTTTTAGTTGGGAACTTCCTTAGAACCTACTTAACATTTTTTTTGGATTTTTGACTAATTTTTACGCTTACCCTCACCACGAAAATTGGCAGATAAAAATGCCAGATTCCTTTTTTTTATAATTTTGAGAACCTCCACCCGCCGAACCCACCGCTGAAATGGTATATACTGTACCACCTTTTCTTTTTTGAATAACATAATCTCGCGAAATCAATAGGTTTCGGAGGCGCTACACTATGTCCGGATTTAGTAGCACGACCTCCATAACCATAATGAAAGACAATAAAAGAATAGCTACGTTGACATCTCGGTTGACATCAAGTGTGCGAGATATTATGAATTGTTTTAACAAACAGAATAATTATTTTTCTCCTCAACTAATTAGCGAATAATTGGATTAATTGAATGGTCGAGTTGAAATAATGAAAAAGTTGTATTACTTGACGTCAAGTAAGCGAGATATCTTATATTATTTAAACAAGAAAATAACGAATATGATTAGGTACTTTTGTGGGGAGAAAAAAGTTTTGAGGAAATTATTTTTGTCTGTTCCTTCTCTTGAGTCTATGCAAAAAAGATATAAAACTTCTAAAAAAGAACTAACATCAAATATTTAGCAATAATTCTCCGTTGATATTTGTGAATCATTCATAGACGTTGGAGTCATTCACAAAAAGGAAGAGTTTATCTAAAACAGCTAATCACATAGATGTCACTTTCCTTGCTCAATTCGAGAAAACAATGAATGACTTTCCTCAGCAACTGATGATGATTAGAAAAATCTAATGGTCTGGTCAAAATTTGGTAATAAAAAAGTTAAATTACTAACTTGACGTCAAGTTAGCTAGCCATCACATATTTATTTCACAAAAAAATAAGTAATTATGATATTCCTACTAATTACTTAGCGAATAATTGAAAGAATTAAATGGTCTAGTCGAAATTGAAAATAAAATAAAAAAATTGTAGTGCTAACTTGACGTCAAGTTAGCGAGACAAAATGTATTTTTTCGAAGGAAGGAGCGAAAAAACCAAAGAAAAAAATATTTTTTTCTGCAACCAATTAGCAACAAAAATAGCATCAACTTATGGACTCATAAGTTTTCCATATTTCTGAATATCTCAACTTGATGTACATAAATGAATGAATTGGAATCTATAAAAGTGTAGAAGGCAGATTTTTGAGAAATACCAGAAGTTGCTGAGAAATAGAACATTCAGAAGGAACTGTTTTTTAATTAACGCAGCAAATTATCAGGCTAGATTGAAGGTCTGCCTTCTATCCCATTCCAGTATTAATTCCTATTTTATCAGATTGGGGTAGGTTAAGAGCCCAAAAAAACTACGTTGAATACATGTTTTCAGTTGCATTTAAAACGTGATTTTTTCAAGTTTCACGAAAGAGGTGTTCTTTCTTTGGTGCGACAATTTGCAGCGGATTATAGTTGTTTTCAAGGTAGAATTTTTGCGCGTACTCAAAATATATCGTGGCAGAATTGTGAAAATGGTAATTTTGTGGAGAGATTTTCCAAATAGCAGCAGGTGTAATTGAGAAAATACTCTCGGAAATACTACTTCCCAATTTGCTATTACACGAGTTAATACATCTGCAGTATAATTCCTTTTTAATCCGATGATTCAATCTGATTTCAGCAACTGTTTTATTTCATACTTTTGTTGTTAGTAGCAAAGCACTGCCAAACTAGAAACGTTGAAATTCAGTAAAATTTTGAAACCACAACCTAGTAGAGAAAGAGCCCGCGACCGACGGACCTTCGTTATTTTACCAGACCTGAAAGTTTCTCTGCGCATGTCCCCAACACAGGTGAGAACGATAAGTGACTATGCAGTTTGGATGATGGTTACTTGAGCAGGTAACAGGTAGTAAAGGTGTATAAAATAGTACCTCAACTTCGTTTAAGTATAAAGCTCAGTTTTAATTATATCTTCGGGATGATAACAGAAATCACATCATAAATTGTCGGACACTTACTACGGTTACAACCCCCTGCCAAGTTTGACCTTCGCGGGCTCTTGGGCTATAATGGACCGCGATGACCATAAAGTACACCTTTATGTAACTAGTAACTGACCAATTAAACCTCTAATGAAGCACATGAACTAGGATGACATCGGATGACATAAACAATTTTTGTTATTCTACTTCATTATTGTGTGCTCAGTTGCCAACTACATAACAGTTTACTAAATGCCCTTGCGGGCATAAAATGCGATTTATGGTCCTTACGGGCATAAAGACGGGCTTATAAGACGGGCTTATAAAGACAACATTTTTCTGCATGTTTAAATTTCAATGCTCACTGTGTATCCCTAGCAACTAAAGTAACTAGTTAAAATCGAATATAGTTATTGATTTTTTGCAAATATTTATATTGTTGACGCAATAACGAACAGGTATGACATAAAAATTAGTATATGTACCAAGTGTATAAATAGATGCTTAATCCCCACAAGCCAGAGGCCCTCGACTTTGTAAGATAGTCGTGGTCAAAAGGCATACTCAACATCGAATGAATATTCTAGAAATATAGAAAGTGAAAACGATAAATTCTCAAAAAAATATATTTAGTTATATGGGTACCTTCTTTGCTTTGGTTGATGGACAAAAATTTTTTTTTACAGGAACAAACGTGGGCAAATAAATGATGAACAATCACCAGTTCAAATTTTTTGATCTCTTCAGGTTTTTGCGGGTTTTTGTGAACTGTGGAGTTTCTATTTATCAATCATTTCAAAACCATACGACGAATGAACTGTTGGAGAAACGTGGTCAAACGCAACAATGTCGAATTAAAAGTGGACAAAGAAAACGGGAATATCTCACAAAACATTATCTTTTTTCTGGTTGAAGGTCAAAAAATTATTGTCTATGGATGAAAAATCGAATGCATCATGCCCAGTTGCAATTTTTGAATCACATTAGGTTTTTGTAACGTAAGTCCCTATTTCTTGATAATTAAAACCATACGAACAACGAATGAAAAACAAACGCTCGGTGAAACGTCATAACACCCAATGAATATTCTCAGATGAAGGTACCTATGAAAAATGAAATAAAAATCTCAAAACAAATTTTCTTTTTCGAAACATTTTCTGGTTGATGAACAAATTTTTCATGGATAAACCATAGAATAATCCCGTTTATCCATATTATTAAAATTTCGGGCTGACGCATGACGCTAGTTTTTTAATCCGGGATTTTCGTGATTTTGGATGGACTTTTGATGGACAATCCTTTGATGATGTGAAATTTCATTCAATTGAATTTTTTGGTCTCACTTCAAAGATCTCTTTGGTAGCACCAAAATGTTTGTCAAAAGGCTACGATATCAGGATATCAGAGCTGAGAAACGAATCGGTAAAGTATTTTAAATTAATTGTTATTTTACAAATAATGTTAAATAGGTACAATCAAAATCGAACCACTCAATTCACAGCTCGTTAGGATTATCCTAAACAGAACAACCGGCCCTAAGAATCACGAAATCAAAAATGTTGCTTTTGCCAAACCACTGTCATTAGTTAGGTCTGGAAGGGCATGTCATTTTTACACCTTCAGTACGTGAAATATTCAATAGGAAAGCCTCAGACAGAGCAATTTCCGTACATTCAGCAGACGTTTTTTTTTAATGATTCGGCGAATTTGTCGAAAATTATGTAACCACATACTTAGGTACACCTACCTGAAAAAATCTAGCACCAATATTCATTTTGGGTCCCTTCATAGTACGTGAAATATTCAATAGGAAAGCCTCAGACAGAGCAATTTCCGTACATTCAGCAGACGTTTTTTTTTAATGATTCGGCGAATTTGTCGAAAATTATGTAACCACATACTTAGGTACACCTACCTGAAAAAATCTAGCACCAATATTCATTTTGGGTCCCTTCATTTTTCAAGACAGAATGACTTATTCAAACAGATGAATTGTTGAAAAAATTAACGAAATTCACCTCAAAATTCATTCAGATTATGGCTCGCGTTATAGGACGAAGATACTTATACGTACTACAATAATGAATTCGTAATGCAACCCAATTTCACAAGCAATTTACAGGGTTCGGGTGCCAGGACGTGTATCCACTCCCAAATTCTAACCAAATTTTCTCCTATCACCCCCACAGAAATGTTATTCTGTGACAAGCTGAAAAATTTAATAGCTCAATAGTTCAAGAAAAAAAGTCAGGTCAAAATTTGAATGCGACAGTTTTTCATATCGCTGTTTTTACCTCTTATCTCAGTATGTATTTATTCATTTTATATTTTTTCAAAAGGAAAATGACGCATAACAGTCACCGATATTCTGATAAAATCAACGTAGTGGGAAACGTCAATGGGCATACCCAGTCACCGATATTCTGATAAAATCAACGTAGTGGGAAACGTCAATGGGCATACCCACTCTATGTATAAACAAATCGGGTAATCTATGTGATCAATTGATGATTGTTCAGCAGGTACAATTCTAATTTATTGCTTAGGCGTCAACCGAGTTCCATCAAAATGCCAGGAAGTTGCATCAATATGGTTACGCAATAATTTCTATGTTCTTAAAAGGAAATGTAAAAGAATGCAAAAATTACGCCTCCATACCGGCAGCGTAGGTTGACACTTCAATAAAAAAACTGGTTTCCATAAAAATACTAGCTTGTAGAACATTCCACAAGTACGAACTATTAATATCGAAAAGAAATACGTTTGAAATATTTGAAATTCCTGAAGTATGTTCAATGACCAAAGTGACAAGGTAGATATGATAATCTCCAGCTAAATCGATCAGCCAGATTTCATGGTTGAAGTCGGTTGAAGTATTTTCAGTCCATTGGACAAAATTTGAATCAAACAATTCGAAAGTTTGGACCGTAGATATGATACATGAAAATACGAAGAACCTTGCGGTTCTGCAGTGATTCATTTCAAAAGAATTTGCGCAAATATCGAGTTACTTCAGACGACGACATAAGAAAAATCGATACTGATTCTCGACTGACATTTGAAACTCTGAATGTGAAATATATTAAACAATAGGAATAACTCATCGAGACAGCTGTGGAGGAAAGAATAAAACAATATATTTTTGATTTTATGAAGAACTGTCATAAATGTCAATAATGGAGCAGCGTCTTATGAAGACAATTTAGCGGTTTTTATTAATGAGAAATTTTATGATACTACAAAAATTCGCTCACCATCGTATCGTTCAGCCTGTTCGGCTAATTTTGCCTTGTATACGTTATCCTCCCTTTCAGACATTTTTGGATGACTTCAGATTAAATTTCACAGCACTTATCACACAAACTCTTTGAACTCTCTCCGTATTGCCAATATGGCCGCGCCCGCCACACTAATACCCGAATCCGATCGAAAAACTTTCGGCTCTTACCGTTTTTGGACGACAATAAAGAGCGCTAAAATTTGAATTCAAAAGGAGTTAACTTCATGCTTTTCATTTCTATGATGAATTCGATGACTATTTGGCGACAAATTGAAATTTGATGGATGATTAATGACAAATAATTTCATTTTTTTATAAACAGACAAGAATTGTTTTTCATGGCATTCTCTATATTATGAAGAATATGAGGATCAACCGAGGACTGCTAATGTGAATTAGAATTAGAAATTGGTCAGAGCCGAGATCTAATGATGTGAACAAAAATACCTATAGCAACTTCCAAAATCAATGAGTGTATTAGTGGGTAATAAATCACACTGTTCTGAGATAATTACGTGAACAGATTTTTCAAGAAAAAGTCGCTAGTAATAATCTGGCAAGTATCAGCAGATACATATGGAAGCAGTTGATAACAATAATAGGCGATGTCGTTTATACCAAATGTCGCAATTAAGTCGCAATGATAATGCTAGGATTGAGTCAGCTTCCTGTCAATAACCCGAACCAAATAATATATTCGAAAAGTCAGATGTTAACTTTCGAAAAATTACATGTGAAATGAAAAGAACTGATTCACGCGGTGTTCTTTGAAAATTACCTGGGCTTTCCTTTCGTGTGAATCTGCATTTAATAAATCACTCCCAGTGATTCTGATTGATTGGTGATTGGTCTCGGCCTCATATTGGTCGCGTCTAAAGCCGCTTTCAGACGAGCGATTTTCTGTGGCCAAAGTCGGCTACAAAAAGTCAAGCGTTTGTGGTTGGCTGTTGCTACCCGCCGTTACCGTTTAAAAATCACTTAACGGCAACTGTAGTCTAGTGGACGACAGGATGCCGACATTTTTGCTGCCAACTTCGCTTGCAAAAAGTCGCCCGTCTGAAAGTGGCCTAACAGCTTTCAGCACTTTAAGCTGCTGCACAAAATTTGAGTTTTCCATGTTGAAATAACAAATTTTGTGAAGCAGCTTTAACCGCTGTGAGCTGTAGACGCCATTGAATAAGGTTGTATAAATTACCGATGTTTAAGAATGCCACCCAACGCAGGACTAGAACCTACTATTTTGGGATTTTTTGGCACACTTTCGTTTTAGGAATGGTAACAGTGTAACAGAAAATTTTGCAAATCAACGTTAACAGGGCGGGAGCATCTCGTTCTACCCACATTTCGTAACACCCACAGTGCATAACACCCAAAGTGCGTAACACCCAAATGTCATAACACCCAAATTTCGTTATGCCCACACTCACCGAACATACCCGAATGATGCGCTGTTGCCAAATTCATCCTTCTTTTAGGTTAGGTTAGTTAGGTTAAGTTAGATTGGATTAACAGGAAATTGCAGAGTATCCAGTAAATTTTGCAACAGTGCATCATTCGGGTATGTTCGGAGAGTGTGGGCATAACGAAATTTGGGCGTTATGACATTTGGGTGTTATGACATTTGGGTGTTATGCACTGTGGGTGTTACGAAATGTGGGTGTTACGCAGCGCACCCAACAGGGCAGGCATGGGTAAGATAGTAAGATGTCTAGAATGATGGTGCTGGGACTGATGACTGATGCGATATTGTTTGGAATTTTATGGCGACACTTTTCTGTCATTAATGTCATTTTTATTTTTTTACGTATCGTGTTGTTTCTCAATTTCATCGCTAGTTAACGCTAATTGGAAGTGCATAGTCAACCGATCGATCGACAAACTATATTCTTTGATTCGAGCAGTCCACAAAATGAGCAAAATCTGATGTCATACTCATAAAAAACAAAATCGAATGATGAGGAAGATGACCCAAAGCTTTTAGTAGGTGGCAGCACGACTGCATGTGCCTAACGAGTGATTTTGCAGGTTATGTTTTATTTTTATTTCGATGAATATTTTCAAAAGATACTTAAGAATCATAAGGATGTTTTCTCCAACCGATAGATATGGATGTTTGTCTGTACCAGAACTGAAAAGTTTGTTGAGGGAACGTGGTGGATCCCTCAAAGGAAAAAAAAAAGATCTGAGTGAAAGGTAAAAAATTCAAACTGATTACAGAGGTGTTTCGTTAAAAATCATCATAATAACCATCTACTAGCCCTGCTACGTTCTTTTGTAAGTGACTGGAGCATAATCTAGAATGTTCAGAAGCCTGAAAGCTCTTTCTTTTCAGGGCTACTTCCCACAGCTTTTCCAGTTTTGTTTCTTTTGGAAATAAATGCGTACCTACATTTTTACATCCGAATGCACTATATGAGACCATTTTATGTCGATTTCAAATCTTTATATTCTTAATTATTGCAAAGAAGGGACGTTTAATGTTTTGAATTGTTGTCATTTGACTTGGACTTGAGAGGCTGTCAAAGGTACATGCAGTCAGTGTTGCCAGGCCGGAAAAAAATAATTCCTCAAACCTTCTCACAAAATTTCCCCAGATTTCCTCAAATGTTTTTTAAATCGAATTTCTTCAGAATTTTTGAAAATTATCAATAGATTCTTCAGATTTCAGATTCTCAACAAAAAAATGTAATTTTCTCAAAAATGGTACAATACCATTATTAATAGGATAAAATAAAGCACGAAAGAATAAATATTCAAAAAAATAATAAGGCATAACAAAAAAAATATTTTCTCAAAAATAAAAACAATATCAGTATTATTGAGATAATGAACACAAAAGTATTAATATTCTCAAAAATAATAAATGAAGTCATCTGAGTAATATCACTCGTCTTCGTTATTGTACATATTTTTGTTAATTTTTTTGAATGCTATGTCAGGTATCTCGTAATTTTTCCGTTGCGTTGAAAGGGACATTCATTAAACATTAAACAATTATCATTCATTAGTTGTTTTGATAATAGCATGTCTGATAAAACTGGGCTAGAAGTTGAAATATGGTAAGTTATGTTAGTTCAAGTTCATCTACTTCTATTATTTTTTATTTCGCTCTTGCTCTTGCTACGCTACTTCATCCTCATAGGCTATAAATGACGTTGACAGAACTTGACTTGTGACATTCGACGCTTTGATGTTTAACATTTTGACTTTATACAGAACATAGAACCACAAAACACACAATAGCATAGAATTAATTATTCACAGGAGATTTCTTCAGAAAACCAACGAGTTTCCTCAGTTCTTCAAAATATCCTCAAAGGGTTACTGATTTCCTCATTTCTGAAGAAATTTCCCCAGATCTGGTAACACTGACATGCAGTGGTGGCGCTCCTAGTGGTAGAGTTTTGCAACCGTCATCCCCATTATAGGGAATTTGGCCAGTATTCTAAACGAATAATATAGGTTGTTGATCAGTCAGCGTCCAAAAGTATAGCCAGCCGTCTGGTCGGCCGTTTATACATTTCCTAGGAAATTTGTAACTCTTTTCGTTGCAAACGCCATTGAACTGATTTGATGTCAAGGGGTCATGATGCTTATTATCATAGTAAGCATGTGTCGCCATTTAGACCCCCATATATATATTTAGACCCCAGGTATAAATTCCTACACCAGGGTTTCTAGACATCTTAGGCATGAGTGACGTGAGATATATGTCATCTTGATTTGTAACGGGAGCAGTTGCTGCGTCTAACAGAGCCTACCAGCGCTTGAAGCCACTTCACATTTCACCATGGCCAAACTGTCAAATTTTGTGCATCTACATAAGGTGTTTTCTGGCGCTCTTGTATTCAGAACTTATTCCTCTCTCCATCTCTCTCCCACTATATATATAGGGCTAACCGTGTGGCGACAGAGAAAGAGACAGACGAATTTGAATATATGAGCGCCAGAAAACGCCAATAAATTCAGCTCAACAACTTAAAATATTTGACCTCGACCTTTGGCACCTTCATCTACACTATTCGAGTTGAAGCCCGATCGAGCGAGCACGTCATGTAGTGCATTAACGGGGCTTTGAGTATGCTTTTGAGTGCCACTGAAAACAATAGAACAGAACTCGCCCCGAGTTTCAAAAGAAATGCGATAAGGTTTTTGAATGCGCGCCCGAGTCGTTATGGGAGTTTGGGCTCGAACTCCTCAGCTTGAGAAATCTAACAATATATGCAAGAATAGAAAAATACATTGAGATATTTCAAGTTACATTCATTAAATTAATGAGCTGTCTTCATCTGACTAACTAGAGCAGTAGAATATTTTACTGCGCTCTCACTTGGCACCTCGGGAAGGTGTGGCTTTTCTTTACATATTTTGTTTACTATTGCGCATATATCTCTGTAAGGCATACCGTATACTTCACATAATGTGCAATAACACTCTTGTTTTATTTAAATGTCTTGTGTCTGTTTCTTGATGGATCACAAAAACTAACCTGTGCAGTTCAATTGCAAATAAAATAAGGCGCATTGGAGGTAAATATAAGGCTGGATTCAGACAAATATGAAATCCAATCGTACGACGATCCAGTAGCTTTCTGATTGGTTTACATTTGAATTTATTTGGCGCTTAATTACCGTGAATACAACAAATAACTTTCTCTTGCTGTATCTAAAGAACTGGGCCCTTATTCTCGAATGTTAACACTCAATGACGCATGCGACAAAATCAGTACATTGCTTATATTGCTCCTGCGCTGAAAAGAGATGTGGATATTCCGTCGCTTGCGACAGTGGGTAATTGAAAATTATTGGCTGCGTCTAACAGCTTACAGTGCTCAAAGGCGCTTTACGAAATTTGCATTCCATCGTATAAAACTGTGTATCGGCTTTAAGCGCTGTAAGCTGTTAAATGCAGCCATCAAGAAAAGAGTTCATGGACTAGGGGATAGGACCATATAAATGTGTACCAATTGGTACCATTGGTTTTCAGAACATTCAATGTAAACTGTGTCCAGCTAGCAGAAACAATCACACCAGCTTAAAGTTATAAATTAGGTCACAACAGATTATCAATTATGCAATTTAACTACTCTATCTTCAATCATTCTCAGCCAGCATTGCTACATCACATAGACATCTATGTGACACATCGCAAAGAATACCGTGATATCGCACAATGTCATCGCGGAGATCTACAAATGTCCTACTCAGCGCATTATATTAGGGATGTCCCATTGCGAAGTCACATGGATGTCGCTTCGAGCTATTATTAGAACATCTTCATAATGTTGGTGCAATATCGCAAAGTGATGTTACGAGTACATTAGGAAATATATTTATTCCAACAAAAAATTGTTGAAATTGAAATCGACCCCCTTAAAAGATAGTGATTTTGGTACATAATGATTTTTTCCGAAATTCAGACCACTAACAACAATTAATGGATAAATTTCATCCTACTAGCTAATATCGGATCAATCGTTTTTGTGACGGTGAGACACGCTTGAAATGATTTGTTTAGACATGATTGCTGAAAAAAAGCGTGTTAAAAGAAAATACTCACTTGTTTTCTGGTGGAAGAATACTCCTATATTTTCCAACAAATATAATTTTATTTTAGTTTTGCTTTTTACCAAGCACCATTTGGTGGGAAAACGGCACAACCCGCATAACAGGTCATTCTCGATCGATTCCATCATGGTGACAATGATGAGGTTTTGAACATGAGTATTGGGATTCCAAGATAAGTGATACGGAGTCTAACTCAAGGTGTATGAGCCTGTGAAGAAGATAGCCACTCGCGCCAGCGAAGCGTCAGGAAGAAATTCCATAAAACAACACGGCGTTCAAACCCGAACCAAAGTAGTGATACTGAGAACCTCGGTCGCGAAAGCCTTAACCATTTTGTCATTTCCATGTCATCCTTATATATATATATATATATATATATATATATATATATATATATATATATATATATATATATATATATATTGAATTGTGAATAGTGATGGGACATCGACAGAAAATTCGATGTTGAACATCGGCGATACTATCGAAACTCATTATCGATATTTTGTAAACATCGGTCTTGCAACATCGATGTTTTTGACATTTGACTTGACAGATGACGTTTCAGATATTTTGATGCTATGTATCAAGGACAGTAAACTATTTTTACAGACTGTCCTTGGCTATGTATATCCTGCTATCCTTCCAAAAATAGTAATTGTTCAATAATTTTGAAATACAACATGAAAAGATGAAGTACGTACAATTCATTAAAGATAAGTTCAAATCCAGAGTCGTTTCCTGGCGCACATGTATTCAGAAAGTATTCATCCATTTCGAGAGATAACGAGATAACCACTCTGCTCAACCGATATACGGATTAATACGGAACATTCCGGAAATGTCAACTGTCAGTCATTCAGTGATGGAGCAAATTGCGTTCGCTTTTTGTTTGACCGATGTTGGAATTCGATAGTTCATAACTATGGATGTTCAACATCGATGTTTCATTTTGCGACCTCGATACAAAAACATCGGAACATCGAATGTATACCATCGATGTTTCAAAAACATCGATGTATATCGCCCATCACTAATTGTGAATTGTGTTTTCGGGTTTCATGTTTCATGTGTTCTGTGGTTTTGATCGAGTTCGGAGGTCGAAACTCAATCATCACCTAGAAGATGGCAAATGAAACTTTGCCGAAACGTTGTGACAATTATCCTTCAGAGGATCGAAACAACAGAACACGGAATGAAACCCGAAAACACAATTCAACATATATATATATATATATATATAAGGATGACATGGAAATGACAAAATGGTTAAGACTTTCGCAACCGAGGTTCCCAGTATCACTACTTTGGTTCGGGTTTGAACGCCGTGTTGTTTTATGGAATTTCTTCCTGACGAAGATTAGTCAGAGGCTGCTAAGCACGTTTCATGTACTTTGAAATTGCTATAATGCATCTCTTGGGTATTTGAAAAACATTTTGGGACACTCAACAGACAGACAGTTTTCTCACTGACTTCAACTTTTCTATTTACACTTTAGAAAAACTGACTTTTTCCAAAGCTCTTCCTTATCCAGCAATAACATTTTTGAGTAATCTGGCTCACGGGCACCAAATCATATATTTATCCCATAAAAAATTCCTCAATCTAAACTTAAGTGGCAAAAACTCAGGATTTAGATCCTTTACCATCTATAGTCAAAGTTTCAGGCATTCAATATTTTGCAGATTTTCGCTGTAGTTTTCACCGAATGATCATATAATTTTTCGATAATATACGTTCTATTTAGAGCTGCTCATCGAACCAGGGGCGGAAATTTGCCCTACTATACTTGTCGAGCTCAGAAACTGCCACTTACACCATTCAGTATGTCATTATTTTCGCAGCAAAATGCTATACGATTCAGTTTATGTGGGATGATAGCCAGTACAAGACGATGAAGTTGTCTATAATCAGAAAAAAGACAGTTCAGTTCTAGAAAAGACCAAGATTGATCTGTTACAAGAATGAAGATTTTGCTCCCTCGAAAACATGGATCTTACGTCCTATTCTGTCTTCAGAGGAAGAAATTTTAAATCCTTGATAAAATGAAATTTGAAATCAATTAATTCTACTGCCTAGATAGGAAAAGCAATTGATTTTGATGTCGACGGCATTAAACGTATTAAGGAACCATGGTAACGATGTTCAAATTTGATAAAACTTCAATGATTTAGTATCAGTAACAAAACGTTATTAATTTTTGACGTTTGAAGAGAACACTATTTTGTGTTTGATTGACAGCAAATATTGATATGTTTGGAGGAGTAAGTTCTAAGTCGCTATCACTGTTCATAATGTTGTCTAACTATATTAGTATGATCATATACATTTCCCTAGCAACCAACCACTCCAACACTTGCAATTTCCATAAAATTTTGTTTTAAGTTATCAGTACAAAATAAAAAAATTGTGAGAATTGTAATAAGCAACATATATCCTAGGTCGTTATGATCGGCTATGAACTATTAGCCGCGGCAGTCAATCTACTACTTTGCTGCCTAGTAAAACAACTATTTTCTACAATTCTGAATCAAAAAAAAACGAGATACGATTGTTTAAGCAATATATTTATTTACATTATCACATATTAGGAAAAAGCTGTCAATTTCATGTTGTTTACATAAAGTTCTATATTTACAAAAGAAAAACTAAATATATTTACACAAAATTAAACAACATATTACCGCAAATGAATAAATTCACCATATAGAGAAAACAAACCACTTTTTTCATACTTTGTATAAACCCTTACCTGTACATTTTTGCCTAATACCGTAAGATATAATTTTTCAGAAATAAAATCGGTAAAAATCAACGTTCAGATATTGGAACAACATTAGGATATGAAAACAGCACTAGAAAGATGTTATTAAAATATATCAGGGCATTCAGACCAGTTTTGTTTTTCTTTTGCCTCCCAGTAAGTTCCTTTATAGGTATGATGAATAACGTCGGAATCATCTTTTGTCTGTTCAAACCACACGGGCTTGTAAGGCTGATAGGGCCTTCCTACAACCAAAAACATAGCTCCATTAGAAATCACACATCGTTGACATTCAGCGAGAGAATTACCTGCAATAGCAGCTTTTTCCGCTTCAGTTTCCCTCTGCCTCCTCACGGCTCTCTGCTTTTCTTCAATTCTGATCTTTTCCTTGTTCGATTCATCCCATTTGCCTTCTTCCATCAATCTTTGATCAGGTCTCAACCTAGAGTCGGTTGGAGCAACTCCTTCTTCAGGTTCGTTTAGTTGAGCAGCCAGTAAAGTGAAATTGTAAAATCTATGCGAGAAAAAAGACATTTTGACATCTTATCACCAAAATATTTTGGAAGCTGATTAATTTATTTATTAATCCATTCTATCAAACTTCACAACATCACAACCATTCTCCAAAACACATATGTAATGTTTGATTTGAAAAAATTAAGACAGAAATATAGGGGAATGATCCATTACAATAGTTTACATATAACTGTGAGATTCAAATATTCTCATAACTTTTGAATCAAAATTGAACATTATTATAAAAACATGAATTTCTCGGTGCACTGACACCTGTTGAATATACAATTCAACGCCCTTCGTATTATCCAAGGGAGTAGTTGTTTTCGGACAGGTGTTAATCCATCAGCCTACTGTGTAGGTACAGTTGGGACTAGCTGAGCTGAACAAACAAACAACAGTAATGAATTGAGTATAGCAACCAAGACTTTTTCTTTAGATGTCTTTGTTATTAAAAGCTTCCATAACCCAAAGATTAAGGTCTACGCTACCAACATGTTTCTTATACTAATATCTAAATTTGTGTAAATCTAGCTGGAAATGTATTCTGTTGCTTTACAGTGGTTTCTAGTTCAGATAATTGGAGTGAGAATCATCATCAGTAATCTTTCAATGCCTAGTTTAAATTCGAATCAAATCATAAAAATATAAACATATATAGTTAGGATGAAAAATTTCTACACCGTTTATTTCTGAAATAAAGTTGTTCTTTGAATTTCAAAAATAATTTAAAAAAACATTTTGATATCATATTTTTTTTTCTCTTTATTGACATATGAAGATCTGATTCAATTACTCATTTTTTTGTATTCTATTCTACTTTTATGGTATGGTTTCTCGGGAAATCTTTTTTTTTTTTAGAAGGTTTATTCGTAATTCATTTAATGCTACATAAGTACAAAATGTATATATACCCTTTCCTTAAATATTATTTTTAGGTAATAATGTAATTTTTTTTTTCAATAACAATTATGAAATAATAATAGGGTATGTTTAAATTATTACTAAGTTTCTATGAAGGAATATCATGAACAGTCAAACAGTTTCAAACTGGTATGAGACTGATCATGAACTTTATATTGATTACATATTTCATTGAATAATTTTTTTTTCAGAATTACAAAGAAACAACAAACAGAAAAATAAAACAAAATATAGAAACAAAGAAAGAATCCATCGAATTTTATTTTCTCATTTGGAGAAAATATTTTTTTATTTTGATTTTAAATTCATTGATATTTCTACAATCTTTTATATCTTCGGGTATTTCATTGAATTTTGAAAGTGCTTCATGAGTGAACCTTTTCCGTCCAATTACAGAGTTTGCGGAATCAAGGTGGAACAAGTTATGTTGTCTTGTAAGGTGAT
Organism: Zygogramma bicolorata; assembly: GCA_032362365.1. Classification (NCBI taxonomy): domain Eukaryota; kingdom Metazoa; phylum Arthropoda; class Insecta; order Coleoptera; family Chrysomelidae; genus Zygogramma; species Zygogramma bicolorata. The sequence goes on from JAVJAQ010002094.1 coordinate 528,400, forward strand.
TATGAATTTCTGATTAATATAAATATATTTATTAAATATTTGATTATAGTGAGAATATGTGAATATAAATATATATTTGCTATTTTGGGATTCAATTTGGGACATCTCCTTAGGGCACTAGTGATGGAAGATATTTTTTTTATTAGATTTTCAATCGTTATTATTATTATTATATAAACCCAGCAGGGTCGTAGAAAAAGTATAGTATTCTATGAAAGATCATTAAAGACGCTCGCTCTCGGCTCGCGTCAATAAACTCGTTCTCGCCAGTAACAGCCAAATTTGTAGCTGGGCTACTAACCTTTCAGAATCTTCCGGTGGGGGTCTTCGTTTCCAGGCGACGATAGAAGGTCCGGTTTGGTAAACGGGATTGGTGGTTGTGCCTGTGTTTCCGGTAACAGGCGCAATTTCCACCTGATCGTCCCATGTACCGTTGATGATCCACTTCACATTACCGGTGTTGTCCATCACTACACCCTTGACTCGTCGTTGTGAATCTCGAGTGAAATAAGAGTAAGGGATGTATTTCAGATGGCACTTGAGGCCGGCGGCTGGACCTTTGCCCGTGATCTCCATATCACCTAAGATTGGAATTAGAATAACCATCATTTGTTTCGTGTAAAAATATGTTTCCAGGTATAGGGCTTGTCTTACATGTTGAAAATAAAATATCTGACAATCACACAATGAATGCATTTCATTATTTTTGATGAGTTTAATGTATACATTTTGTCAAATGCAGTGAGAAAACTGTAAATTTTGTTCAATGTACGCATATAACTTGTCTTGTCAGCAATCAGTGTATAATATTATATGAAATATACAATAATAGCAGATACACGTAAACCCAGGGTTGGGCTGATTAAAATCAAGTGATTAAATCATGATTTAAATCGCTTGATTTTTAAAATTAAAATCATGATTTAAATAAATTTTTGTTTTTTTATTCAGAACCAGATAACAACATAAACTAAACGTAACACCTAAATTTTATCACTGTATATTTTCAGTCTATTCATTTTCGTTATACAATTTAAACAAAAACACGAGTTTTCCCCCTTTCTCTATGCCTAATCTGTTTCTAATATCCGAGTGTACAACTAGCGAAATGCGTGAAATTGTTGGGCAACGTCAATTTATAGGTTAAGAAGGAAAACAAGCCTCGACAGTAATATTCTTGCCAAAAAGACAACAAACGCGTTCGTGTTCGTGCCTCACTCGGCACTGTATAGCGAGTGTATAGGACAGAAGGAAAACAAATCGCGACAAAAATTTTCTTGCAAGAAGCGCGACAAATGCGTTGTCACAAGTTTTTGAGCCGCAAATTGTATTAAACTTTTTAGACGTATACATTAAAATAATAAACAATAATTTCAAAGAATCAAAATGTTCAAATTTTATATTCAAATTCAAAAAATCAAAAAAATCAAATAAATCGTGATTAAAAAAAAATCAATGAATTTTGATTTTTTTATGAAAATCAGATTTTGCCCCACCCTGCGTAAACTTCACAATATATTGAAAATTGAGAAATATAAACTTCCTATTTCTTTATAGTACATATATTTGGCTAACTCAACTGCAGTTTCTTCCTATACGGACATTATCAAACGAATACTCAGTTTATAGTATTTTTTTGATTATTTTACAAATACAAGTGGTATATGGTTTTTATTCCTTATTTCTCAATTTTCATGATCTCTAACAGCTACTTCCATTAATTTAATTTCATAAATACCGGAAACACGAAATGTAAATCAATATCTGAGAGTCCTTGAGTTTTCATTCAAGATTTTTTATAGGTATTTTTTATTGAATATTCTGACAATTTATCTTAAATAGCAGTTATGCAAAATGGGATTTACTTCGAATTCAGTTCAGTTGAATTAGTTTAAATAGTGTTGCTTACAGCTGATGGTTCTACCATTATTAAACATTTTGTCTAAGGCATCGTTTCTGTAATTGAACGTAGACATTCACCAAAAGATTATATATTGTCAGTTCAGTCTTATGTCTATGGCAAACTAAGGAGACCCTTAGAACAGTTGCTAATATGAGTATCTCCTTCATGTAAGATTTCTCCAGAGAGTTCCATTTCTTGACCATCTTAATACCTGAGTTTTATCCATATCCAGTATTGAGTTATTTTTCTCCATATTTGATAAAGTTGTGAACATATTTTTCTGGGTGGTTATCTGATTCTCATAGCTGAATACTACTGAACAATCATCATTATATTATAACACATTCTGAAATGTCATAAGTGTAAATCATGTACATCAGGGGCCCCAATCTATAAATATCTACAGTACCGCCCCGACTAAATTCATTTTATCTGACTAATCAGTTCCAGTGAGATCTGTCTCAACAGTACTTGCTGTATAGGAAGAAATCAGTTTTAGGGCCACTTCTATTTAATATTTATCTCAACGACCTTTTTAATATTGACACTGTAGGTGAAATTCATAGTTTCGCAGATGATACTGTCATATTATATGGGAAAAAAAACTGGAATGAATTACAAACCAAAACTACATTAGATTTCGAGAAGATTAAAAATTGGTTTGATTATAACTTACAGTAAATTTTGAGAAAACAAAATATGTCCCATTCTCATTTTATAATATTTCCCTACCGGACTTAGGACCACTAATACTTCATGATAATACTAGCATTGAAAAAACTGATAGTATCAAGTACTTAGGAGTTATAATTGACAAACATCTGAAATGGAACAAACACATAGCGATCCTTTTGAAGAAATTAAGAAGTTTATTATCAAAATTCAAGTATCTCAAAATATTTATGAGCGTGAAAACCCTTAACATTCTTTATTTTTCATTAACGCAAACCCAATTGAATTATGGGATTCTGGCTTGGGAAGGGGTCATGAAATCCCACATTAGAAATCTTGAAGTTCTTCAGAAACGATTTTTGAAAATAATATATAATAAGTCTTATTTGTATCCAGTGAAAATCTGTGCATAGAAACACATGAAATGGACATAAGAAAATTATTCGGATATAACATGGTGATTTATATCCATAAACACATATTGAATATAAATTTCAATAATCATATTTATAAAACAAGGAATAAAAATAATATCACATTGAAAAATACAGTTAAAACAACAATGTCTCAGAAAATTTTTTGATATTTATTGCCATTCTACTATTATTTGATTCCAAATCATATAAAAATGACCCAGTCATTAGTATCTTTCAAACTACAGATTACAAAATGGATTCAAGAATCACGTCGAAATTTATTTCACGAAATCTCTCACTTCTTTTAAGAAAATTAGTAAATTTTTCAATATTATTTTGTTGAATTCTACAAATTTATCAAATATATTATACATAAATGTAATTCGTATCTCTCGCAACAAGTTTTTAACTTCGCGGGTATAATTGAACTGTTTATTCACCTTTTTACAAATCGAAGTATATGCTCTTTTTTACGAATTTATTATCATTAATATTATATACGTTATCAATATTCATATTGAAAAATGCTAAGAATTTCACTTGAAGTCTATTCACCATACAACATCTTCAGCAGTGATAGAATAAACCCCGACACTTATTAAGGGAGGAACATATCATGGTATTGGGAGTCTTTATGCGAAAATCTTGCAAAAAACTATTAGATTTATTTTATATTTTTATAATTATATTCCTGGTTGCAGAAAGCAAGTGTAAAGCAAAACGTAAACTTTCCAAGTGGGAATGTATAGGCAACAAAGTTCGGAAACTTAAAATCATACAGTCTCCATTTTTCAGTAACACTCACCATGTTGATCAACCCACAACTTCCCCACTATAATATTGTGTACGGTTGTCGTTACTTTTCTCCAGGAATACCTATTTCCACTGTCGACGAATTCTGCATGGGCCACACCCAGAGGTATAACCTGAAAAAATATGCGAGCAGTCGAGAAACACGACTTTCCGACTCGATTCACTCACCTGCAGATATTTCCCTCTAAACTTTGAAGTCATGGTGAACTCTTGCCCACAGTTCCAACCCCTACCTTCGCAGTATTGAGCGGCCATAGGTGGGTGATGGGATACTTGTTCATTTATTGCTCTCCACCCTAAATCGTCCGTTCTATCACACTCGTAGGTCTCGCCTAGAAGCGGATTGAACGGTTTGCCAGTTCGGGTGCTCGTAGTAGCGTATGAAGAAATGGTGAAAGCAGCCAAATAAGCTAGTTGTTCGCAAGGGTCAGTACATCTACAAAAAACAGAAGTTATGGCTTCAGTACATGTAGAGGAAACCGAAATCATCAAAGTTTCGTCAATTTGCTAGAGATTAGGAGAGTCAACTCAATCTCTTGAAATTTCTGTAGAGTGCCTCAAAATAACTTCTGGTAGCGAATGGGTAGCTCCCCAATGATAATAATGAAACGAATAAATCTAAAAAGATAAATTTCCATCACTTCATATTTATATTTTTTGTAATGGTCTCGTGATCATGGTCTAAAGAGCTCAACCTCTCACCCTGAAGACCCGGGTTCAAATCCTTGGAGTACCAGAGTTTTTCAAATGTGGTATTTGCCGTCCAGCTACAAAGCCAAAGTGGTTCGTTGCTCGCACATGCTCTTGAATGAGCTTCTGAGGGGTTTCATAGAAACCTACGATATTCGTTGAAAAAAATGTTAAGCAAAATTTCCAGATTTTTGTTTTTAATTTTTAATTCCGATATATACTCATCTCCTCATTGAAGAAAAAATATTAACTTCTTATCATATTATTATAGCTATTCTCCTCTTCCAAAACAATACATTCACATATATTTCACGATCATGGTATTCCTGGATATATTTAGGCACAACATCGGTTCTTGGTAGGAATTTAAAATGTATATATAGAGACCAAAAATTGTATTTGCACCTCGGATAAATGTTATGATATAATTGTATACTTTTCCTCTCCTTTTGATATAATGCATTCATAAAATTTTCCTGATCAAAGTATTCACCAATATTGCTACAATAATTTTTTTATGTTACCATATATTTCGGTTCAATATGAAAAGGAACAAACTTTATTCTATCAACTCCATTATGTCTGTGAAGGTTGAGTTTGTGTTAGTGTAATCCATTATGCAATGAACACCTTTTGCAAACTGTTTTCAATTATAATTTTACACTGTGTTGATATATCATTATTGTGAATCCATAACTTCATTTCGTACTTACATTATTATAATCTTATACCTTAATGTACATCTCTTTACCTCAAAGTATGCTACTTTGACCTTAAATCATGTACAGGCAGGTTCTCCTTTTTGCAGATACCTCTGTTTATTCAAATCAATTTCATAGAAAATACTATATATTATTCTGTTGATACCTGAACCTCTATTTAACTTTTTCATTTTTAATGTTCCCATGGGTAGATCAATCTTTATGCCCGACACAGTTTTTCTCCTAATAACACAATACAGGTACTATTCGATTTCAGATTGAATGGCTTCTTCCGTTAAGTTTTATGAATTTTTTGTAGTTTGAAGAAAAATGAAATAAAAATTGATACAATTGCCAAAAGTAGTTCATCAACAATCAATTTCAAAATGAATTCCTTTATGAGAAGTGATATATGGAACCAATATTCAAAATGATAACAAACAAATGACAGTGTATAAAATAGTATATATAAACTATTGAAGAAAACAAGAGGTTAGTTGTTGGGTTATCAGAGATTGAAATGAAAGGTCAAATACTTTTTATTTATTCACTACTTTTCCAAAGTTAGAGCCGAGAGCACTTTTGAAGTTGAAGAACTGGTAAGGTCCCGGGGTTACTGAAATGTTTTCATTTCCTGTATTCACTGAAAGCTATGGTGGTAAAGAATTTTTTTGAAGTTGAAGAACTGGTAAGGTCCCGAGGTTACTCAAGTGTTTTCATTTCCTGCATTCACTGAATGCTTTTGTGGTAAATAATTCAGGTGAAAAATACCACTGTCGAATATGAGACATATGTTTTTGTTTTTCATTTATTGAATTGAATTACTTATTGAACACATTTTTTTTTGGAAAACAGTATCTTATTATGAACAAAAAACAACACGATTTATCTTCATTTCATCATTCTAATGCTTCAAAACAACACACTGTTAAATATAAAACTCAAGAAGATACAGCAGTGGGAAAAAGAAAGCAATTATCACAAAATCAGAAACAAATCTACAATTTTTTTCATAACAAAACTGTAATTAAACTAAAACTCCTTAGATAATCTCTCTGTCAAATCAGTGAGAAGAGAAAAAGCACGTTGTTTATCATTCAAATTATTAAACTTCAAATGACTAATAAAATATTTCAAAATATTTACAAGATACATAAAACTTTTGACAGTATATTTCGTCACAGTTTAGAAATTCATGAACCCAGATATTCCAAAATGATTGAGTTGGTCTGATGAATAAGGTTTCTCAGTATATGCCAATAATTTACTGGAAATGATTTATAATGATGATGAATTCACAACAGTGAGTTATTCTTGGCAGTAAACAAAAGATTGTTCAAATGAAACAAGTGGAAGTAAAGTTTGGATATACTGAGAAAAAAAGGAATAATTTGTGACTTTCACAAAATAGTAAAAGTTTAATATTCAAATGTTGAGGCAATGAATAATAAAATTGTTAGTTCAATAGAGACTGGGCCAGGTGAACAAAATTCAACATGTTTTCACCAGAGAAACATCATTTGCATAATATATGAACACATGAGTGAGGTTGTCTCAAAAAGATATCAGTAAAAACATTTGGTTACACTTTGTTCTTGTGACCCAGTATCTCTCATCAGCTCTACAAAAATTATATCAATCTAATAATTCCATTCTATAGATGATGGGGATGAAATGAATCTAGCTCACAAAAACTACTTACTTTGCGGCCTTATCTAGTAATTCAGCATACTCATAATCTTCAGTCAAACGTTGTAGCATAGATAAAGGTTCGTTGAAGTTCACTGGCATTGGTATTTTCGAGAGATCTTTCCCTATACAATTCTTCATGATGCTCCAAAGATTCAATGGGTAATTTGGTTTATCAGGAATTCTTGATCGTCTCTGACGTTTACTGACAGCTGAGGCAATCTCATGATTCGCCGTACCGCTTTCTTGTTCTATTCGAGGAATATTCGAATGCTTTCCTGTTACCACTACCACCTGATGATACAGAATCTGTTAATGAAAAAATAAAATCCAATCAATAGACTTACTTGTTTCGTTTCTTGAGTCTCCTCAGTTTCGCTTGAGCTGTCTGAGCTACTTCTCCTATGTCCAGTCCCTGTTCTTATATTTAAGGTGAAACGTTCATCGGCAGACTGATTTGGAGTGCCACCACCTTCAGCTAGTGCATCGTAGAATTCATTGTCATCTTCTTCTTCATTTTCACTTACTGGAAAGATAAGAGCTTAAATTAAGCGACATACACGTAATGCTTTCACCATAGATTTAGAACTGAAGAGTTTCAGAAAGAAATAAGAAATTACTGAAAATTTAGGTTATGTCATCTATCAACTTCAAACAACCACCAGTCAAAAGTAACAAAATGTTTCCAATCATGTGAAACTTCAAATTGACGACCCCTTTTTTTTAAAAACAAAACATTCGCTACGCCCTACGTGTTGTATACCTTTTTTAGTTCCAATTTTTCAGGTTATGTAAACAAATCAATGAGCCCAAAGCATTATAAACTTACTTTTAATTCGGTGTAAAACGTTGTCAAAGTGATTTTTCATAATATTGTACGATGCTGACGATACAACATACAAACAACGATCACAATGAGCATTAAAGTAGGAACTGCGATCACCTGATAACAACTGGCGATTTATCTGAATCTGAATACCTACATATAATATGACTAATGTTTCGCGTTGGAGACAAACTTGAAACAATATGAGAATGAAGCACGAATAAATTGTAATATACAATTTTGAACTAAAATTGATAACAAATTTATATTAAGGAAGCATTGGAGACGATTTATCATCGAGGTCAAATATTGCCCATATGAGCATAGCATAAATAACTTATCTTAGGCATAGGCGTAGAAAAGGGGACATTTATTTTTATGTTCGAGTTATCGATGACCACCTGTTCAAAAAATATTACTTTTGACGAAATGAATAAATCCTTATCTTCGAAGGAAAAATAGTTGAAAGGATTCTCAAGTATTCTGAAATATGAATTTATATCAATTAGAAATATTCAAGTTCCATTCAGTTGGCGAGATATGGTTTTTATTATCTTGGTGAAAAATTGTACAATATGGTTGATAAGTTAGTTAGGAATCTTAAGTTTCACAATTCCTTCAAATAAAAAATCACTCGAGTGGATCGTCGAGAATTCCAACCAGTTGCAAATGTTATATCATCCAATACAATTAAACTTTGTTTTCACATTAGCACACATAATCTCCAACTATTATCTAGCGCCACCTCTCTACCTTTCATTCTTTTCATCCTATTTTTTTAAATTCTGTTGCAAATAATTATGTTTGAGTACATAGTCCTTTATTGCGTGACACATCACAATCATAAACTTGCATTAGATACCTACATATTTAAAACTACGGTATTACTGTTTGCCACACACGAGCTTGCTCAAGTCACTTTTTCTTATTCAATTCATACCACATCATTTATAGGAAATTTTGACACATGAAAGAAAATGAGTGGTTTGCAAATTTCACTACCCTTGATGACATTTCCTTCTCAATACAAATAAGCATTTTTCGCTCAAAAGAAAACTATCCCTTGAGCTACTCAGCGGATATGTGGATATATTATGAATTGTTTTCAAAAGAAAATATTTACCGAATCCAGCGAGAAAGTTACATAATTAACCCACATGCCCACGGGGATATTCTGGGCTGAGAATTAATGTTATTCCTGGTGAATGCAATTTTATTACGAACTACTACCTATTTTCCTTTATGCTGGGTAGAAATATTATTTTCTAAATAATCGATTCCTGTTTCGTGTGTAGCGAAACGCGCATAGAGTGCAAATTATATCGGTTCGGTGTTAGGAAATAGTATATTATGCAACGATTGTGTAATGATGGTTATTAATACATGAGCATAAACCGGGATACGAAACGAGCCGAAGGTGAGTTTCGTATGGTTTATGCGAGTGTATTAATAACCATTACATGAGAGTTGCATACGCTGTTTTATCTACACCCAATAAATAATGAAGAACTAAAATTATTATATTATTACGTATTTACATTGAACACAATAATAGTAGGTAATCAATCGTATTTCTTTGAAAAATTCTACAAAATTATAATTAATGGTATAACCACGGAAAATACAACAATGAGAAATGAAAAGAAGAAAAAAAAAGGAAAAAAAAAATTCTGCCGACGTCAGGAATTGAACCCGGACGTAATTATTCACTACCGGCGCCTTTGACCATTCGGACATGAGAGCTCATAGTTTTATGTTGAAAATAAAAACGATTGTATTTTTTTTCTTGTCTAAGACATCTGTGGAGGGTCGCTGGTAATTCTTCTATATCCCTGCTATAAGACATTTTCATACTATTATCGAAAATTGACTAAATTCTTCAAGAATTCAATACCTACTGATTTTGACTTGACAAACGTCAAAATGCAAAGCTTGCACATCATGCTTGATTGAAAAATAATGGGTTTCTATTGGTTGAAAATTTGTATCGTAATGAAAATCTGTATCGTAATGGATTTCATTATAAAACGGGTTGTGGGCATATAAGTGTATTATTAGAGTACGGGTGTAGATAATAGTATATTACTTTATGAGGCGGAGAAGCATGACTTTTCTTGACGCGCCCGATATTACGCGCAGAACGAAGTGCGGCGCGTAATAGAGGGCAAGTCAAGAAAAGTCGCTTCTTTGCCGAATAAAGTATACTATTTTTTCTTCAAACGTAGCAAGTTTCAACCATAAATAGTACAATTCATACGCTATTTTTACTCGAAATTAACTGTGACAACTATCAAAGTCGTCTAGATGTTAGAAATTAAAATAATTAAGTCGTCGGTGGGATTTGCGTCTCCCTGGTTACAGTTTTTTTACAGTTATTTTATGTTATTAAAGACAGCTTATTGTTGTTGCAACCGCAAGCGCAAATTTAGTGCGAAAATGGAAAACCTAAACGAAATTGAGTCCGCGGCTAATGATGCAGTAGCACGTTTGGGGCCCTCCAAGTCCGGAATAAAGTATCGGTTAGCGTACAAGCACTTCCAAGAGTGGTGCGATACAAGGGGAGTACGGCAAGTTACCGAAGACGTTTTACTGGCATATTTTAATATAATGGAAAATGAAAATAAATGGAAATCTTCTACAATGTGGTCACGATACTCTATGATGAAATCCGAGTTAGTTATTAGAAAAAATGTGGATATAAGCAAATTTTTAAAGTTACGTGCCTTTCTGAAAAAGACAAGCGAAGGATATACTGTAAAGAAGTCTAAAGTTTTCACTAAAGACGAGTTTGATAAATTTTTGTTTGAAGCGCCAGATAAGTTGTATTTAGGATTAAAGGTAAAAAAAAATTTATATTGCAAAGCATGTAGTATACTCTACTAAATTATAAAAATATTTCAGATTGTTTTGTTAATTGGGGTTACCGGCGCCTGTCGATGCGACAAATTGGTAAAAATGAAGACTGTGGACATCGAGGATAAAGAAAATGTAATAATTATCAAAATCCCAGACAGTAAAACACGACAAATTAGATCTTTTACGATAATTGGTCAAAACTATATTAAACTGTATAAAAAGTATGCATCACTGCGGCCTGAAAATTTCACAGACAACCGATTTTTTATAAAGTACCAAAATGGAAAGTGTTCAAGGGAATACATTCGATCAGCGCAGTAGCCCAAAAAGTAGCTAGTTATTTAAATTTAAACGATGCAAGCGCATACACGGGTCACTGTTCACGACGAACTTCAGCAACACTTTTAATTGATGGAGGCGGAAATCTAGAATGCCTTAAACGACATGGGGGCTGGAAATCAAGCACGGTTGCCGAAGGATATATAGAGGATTCAATAAGAAATAAGAACGATAATGCTCAAAAAATTTTAAACCCTCATGATTCGCCAACATCGGGAATGATTGCTGAAAGTTGTGCTCGACCATCAGTATCATCAACAATTACCAATGCGTATCAAGAGTCGGGAACATTTTTGCACGGTTTCAATTTTGAAAATGCTTCATTAACTAATTTTACTTTTAATATTACTATAAACAAAAATGATGTTTAATTGTTGTTAATGACATTTGTATTGTTGCTTTGTGACATGTTTCATATTGTTGCCATGACAACATTTTTCCCTCCGCCGTAAAGAAATGGGAAAAAAAACTGCTGCCGGCGGAGACATCAAACTTTGACAGGATCAAGTTAGATAAGTAATGTCATCATTATTTGACGTTTGAAGAAAAAAGTATTTGACGGAGTGAATAACGACTCATTATTCACTAGTGAATAATGGGTATCATTAAAGTCGAGCAAACAGACGTATAATGGGTACATTATACAATAGTCGTGGATAAAATGTATAAAATATGTTTAATGAATCATAAGGGATATCTACGAGAACAATTTTCAAAAGGCGTCTTCTGAGAACCCTTTTTTTCACAAGCAAAAAGTGTAATACCTAACAACCAATACCAACTTCAATAAAAGAACAATAAGCGAATAATAAATGTTCAAAATAAATTTTTCATCAGATAAACAAACCAACAAAAATATCAAACAACGTAGAGGAGACATAGCTTGTTTTTGATGTTCATTGTCTGCCAACTTGATTGAACGTGTAATTAGTGTTTTTGCCACAGCGTGAATCTGTTCTGGATGGTGATGTGAATTTGCGTTCGGGTATCTGTTGGTATGTGTTGCTTTGCGATATACCGTGTGGCCTAGCGTACCGTCGGACTTTTTTATGATTAAAACATCGAGAAATGCGAGCTTGTTAACTTCTTCAATTTCTTTGGTGTGGTGGTAATTACACGTTCAATCAGGTTGGCAGACAATGAACATCAAAAACAAGAGCGGAACGCGATCGAGGAAACTCTACGAATGAATGACTACTCGGAGAGAATTATAAAAAGAACGAACAGAAACAGCAGAAAACCCCAGAAACACGGGTCATAACAACCAGACTACCATACATAAAAGGAACCACAGATAAAATCAGCAGAATTCTCCGCAAACACGACATAGCTACTTCTTTCGTACCAGAACGTACTCCGTTATCCGAAGGACCAGATACCACTGGAGTCCCAGCGAGTTTATGAAGTACCATGTCGAGACTGCGACAAGTCCTACATCGGCCAGATCAACAGACGGATCAACGTACGCAAGGATGAACATGAGCTATCAGTGAACGGAAAAGTCACATCTTCCATCTTCCAACACGTATTGGAGACAGGACATAACATCAATTTCGAAAGCACAAAAACATTAGCGAGTGATGAAAATTTCTACTCTCGAACAATCAGAGAGGCTATCGAAATTGAGAAACGACCGAGTAGTAGAACAAGAGATGACGCCCAAAGATTACCAAGAACGTGAAAATCCATCCTATCACTAAACAAAAACAAGCCGATCACACCAGAGGAACAATGTCGGACCTTACCACATCATTACCCAGACATAATGACAATGGGGATTATGGGAATTGAAAAATTATTATGAATCAGAAACACTCGAAAATAATATTTGTGCAAAAAAAAACACTTGAATCCAATCAATTGAACGATATCAAAAGTCGAGTGGATCATTGAACAGACGTAGTCGTCCTTTGTTAAAATGTAGGCATGGGTGTGACAACGCTCGCCGACAATAGAAGGTATCTACTATTTTTTTGCAAATGAAGTATAGGGTTATGCGTTTTATTTCTGAAAATATCAATATTTCAATCGAAATTGACTCCATAATTTTCTTCATTTTATTTGAATTCATATCTAGAACGAACCAATACTGATGTGATTTTTGGCGTTTTCATCTTCATTCGAGTCAATGCAAAACATATATAAAATTTTTATAATCAAATATTAAGCAAACATTCCCTCCTAATATTTGTAAATCATGCATAGATGTTTGAATCTTTCACAGAAAGGAAGAGTCTATCTAAAACAGCTAATCCCCTGCCTATATGGCGCGATGGGCGCTGGATCACATAGAAATAACTTTTTCTTGATCAATTTGTATAGAAAGAACTTGAAACCTGAATCACTTCCTGAAAACTTTCTCTTGAGAAGAATAATTATGTACCTATATAATTTTCCTTAAAAAATTTATGTGAAAACTTCAGAAAACCGCGAAAAAAGTCACGAAAAAGTCACGACTAAATTCGATTTCTGATAGTGACTCAGATTGAAGAGAAGCAAGAAGGCTTTTATCCATTTGATAAAAAACTCAATTCCCCCTTCTTGGCGATGAGTGGCGACACACGAATGTATTTTTTTCATCAGAACATTAAGTATTAATCCCGTTCGAAGGTTAAGATGAAGGGAGGACTTTTTTCGACCGCTCTTTACGTTAATTCTACACTGAGACTACAGTTCGGTTGGTTCCGTTCTGCAAGGAATTGTACTTGAAAGTCTTAACGAATTGCACAAATAGTCGGTCAGCACACTTTGAATACTGACTATAAATCGAATTATCTTGGAACAATTCCTTCAGGCCATTAATATCTTACCCACACAGTAGATAAACAGCCTAGCACCTGCCAGAAAACAACTAATCCCCTGGCTGATACCACGAGGGGAGTTTATTTATATCCTACAGGTGCCAGTGCCGGGATCTTCACAACGAATATTTCCATCGTATGTTAAAAATCCCAAATGAAGCGGGACATTTTCGATCAATTACAGCGAATATTTCCCTCATATATAAAATGTCCCATAAGAGCAATGCAATTATCGAAAACTTACAGCGGTAATTGCATTGTATCGAAAACTTACAGCGGTAAATGCATTGTATCAAGTCACCATAACAACACATTTGAAACCGTATCGCTATACGTCAGTGAGCAACACAAATAAATGTCAGATAGACTTCAAAAATAGAAAAACATTTCGCGTTTAGGTGAGTACTCCATACAATCTATAGAGGAAAGTATAAATGAACAAAAAATAACATTTCCTTGAGAATTTCTTTATTCGTGAAATATTCCAATGAATTACATTCGTGCATAAAAATGACCAGATAATTTTGCATTCAAGCGTGATATACAAATTGCATTCGGTCATTTTCGTATTTTGTAAAAGAGCCCTCGTCCTTCGGACTCGGGCACTTTCGCCAAAATATGAGAATAAACTCTAACAATTTTTAGATATCACGCTTTCTTGCAAAATTATCGGTAATTTTTATGCACTCGTGCAATTATAACCGATATATTCCCGGCGGGACATTTTCGGGCTGGTAAATACCTGGTAGATATGGAAAAATACCCGCTCCGTCCGTGTATCTATAGCACAGAACACCCTATCTACACAGAAGCGCAACTTAAAGGCGGTCCCTTTGATCTTTTGGGTCAAATTTTCGTAACCTTGATTTAAAGCTTGGCTTGTATAATGTCATTTCTTGGCGGTAAATTCAAACTGTTGATTGATATACAGTTCAAGTGATACCACCTTTGTGAACTTTCTAGACTGAGCATTTCTGCTTCTGAACTGAAATTGGGGCAGTTTTAATTCCATTTGCAGATACGACCCTAGGAAGGTCTTAATAATTCAGAACTTACATTTCCCCTATCAAATTCGTCTAAATGCTTCGTTGATCAGCAATCTACATTCCCTTATTCTCAACAAATATAAACGGAGAATTTGGATGATTACCAAAATAATTTCAGTGAATAGGCTTACTGTTTTTTGCACCTTTAAAAAAAAGTAGATATAAAAGTGGTGTAGGCAGCTATTTGATGTTCAAATAGTTTTAGAGTAATCAACTGAATTTTGCAGGAACGAACGTTTAAAACTACTCTGATCTTGCTTTCATCCGATATTAATGAAATTTATCAGTAGTAATAACCCAAGGACATTGATAATTGTTCGAAAATTTTATAACACCCTAACAACACAAATGTGAGGTTGACAATATACAAGCCAAGCTTTCGATTCGGTCGGAACGCTTCAGTTGCGCTTCTGTGTAGATAGGGTGTTCTGTGTCTATAGTAACGATTGTTAAAATGTACATTTGCCATCTTGACAGACATGTATACTGAATTTTAAACGTCGTTGTTTTAACTCCGGAAATATTCTACCGAATTACACTCGTGCATGAAAATAAACCTGATAATTTTCCATTCAAGCATGTTGTCAGTAAAAAAACTGATTTCGGTTATTTTCATATTTCTGCTTTCGACAAAATATGAAAATAAACTCATAAAGTTTTTAGACAAAATGCTTTCATGGAAAATTATCGGTAATTTTGAATAATAATATAATAATAATAATAATAAATGATTTTATTGCCAGAACAGACGACATAATCAGGTAGAGAACATGAATAAGTATATACATATAGCTCAGAAAACATGTGTCGACACTGGGTGGCAAAAGGCAGCATTCGCTTTTCTTCGATACAAGAAAGAAGAAATAGCGCTCTTCCATGCAACCTCGAAGTGGGACTAGTCCAGCAAGGCTAGTCCCAAAATGAAGAGATGTTTATACGTTCAAACTGGTAATTGTTTTGTGGTTTATGTAATTATGAACATGAACATAATATCTCATTACAAATATAAGTTACAGTGACCTGAGAGTGGGAACACGTAACACAGTTGATCATGATAAATTGTGGTCACAGGCAGCAGATAGAAACAAGTTAATCTAATTAAACCGAGATCAGAAATGTAAATTGAGTGATTTTTCCAGAAGACATTTTTTGATTCTTTTTTTGAAGGATGTGACCGGTAGATGCTTCAATTCGTCGGGGATCATGTTGTACAGCTTAGCAATATTGTAAGAAAAGCAGGATCGATAAAGAGAGGTGTGGTGTTTAGGTACTGACAGTTTGTCTCTGAAGCGTACGTTGACATTATGCACCTGTGAACGTCTTTCGATTTTGTTAAACAAGTAGGAGGGTTTTTTAGTAAGCATAATTTTATGGTAGAGTACACAGCAGTGTAAAAGACGTCGATTATTCATATTGAGCCAACCTAAACGTGCTATGTGGCGAGAGGTGGGGTTACGTCTCCTGATTCCACATATTAGTCGAGTGTACTTGTGTACTTGTGTAATTACTCCCGATAAATTCCTGAATATGCTTTGCCAATATAGCATATGGAGGAATTTCTTTCGTTAAGAAACTTGCACTATATCTGTTGGATATAATTCCACCTTCCTTAGTGCTATTATAGTTGTTTTCTGACAGGTGCTAGTCCATAAATATACTGTGTAGGTAAACTGATATTAGCCTTAACGAATAGTTACAAGATGATTTGCTAAACGAATAGGATATTTCATGTTGGAATAATTCCAATCTCTTCCAAAAATATATTCCTCCCAAAAATATGCAAACACGTTAACTGATCAGGAGTTTCAACTTCTCATAACTCATAATATTTGAATGGACAATTCAAAGTCCAAATCACAGATCACAGAAACAAGCTTAGATACGTAACAGCTCACTCATAGTTCTGTAATAGTTGTTGACCCCCAAACTATATAACAAAATTGAATGGATAATAGAAAACTGCACGGAATAAAAATGCAGATTTCTGCATTATCGACGAGTTGAGGGCAGATTTCTTCACTGTTGGATCGCTCAATACAAATCAACTGATGAAAAGAATCTATTTCACCACCTAGCAAAAAAAAATTTTTTTTTTGCAAGAAGCGTTTTTTTCGGAATTGGTGTCACGTCACAGAATCCAATGACATATTCGGTGAAAGCCACGCCTTCCCTAAGTGCGCCAATGGGAAGTGTTTTCTATCGCTGTACTATATTGTTTTGAGGCTTTTGCTTCAGTGAGTCAGGTGAAGACAACTAATAAATTTGACGCATATCACCTGAATTTTCTCAGTGTAGTTTCCTTTTGTTGGTACGTATTTTCAAATTTCTCAGTGTCAAAGTGCCAAAGTTCGATCAAGGTCAAATATTTAGGTTAACGTTTCGTTTCTGTTTAGTAATTAATCATTCTCTGGTCACGTACCATGAAACAACTTACCTTACAAGACGCAGAAAAATGACAGTGTTATGCAAGTCCTGAATTTTTCTAGAATAAAACGATCACTTTACCGCACGTGTGTTGGGAAACATATGAACCTGATCCTTTTTAAGAATAAAATACAGATACCTAATAACTCACAGAAAGTTATTTTTCCCAAATAAATTAAAGTTTAACGATTTACAGTCATTGGCATAACAACTAATGGACTGGCCCTAAGAGAGAGACTGCGAGAAAAGCATGATAGAATACTTTAAGTTATACTTAAATTCATTCCTCCATCAATATAGCTGAGTAAAAACTTATAACGTTTATCTATACATTATCTTTTCCAGGTTAACATTCTTTCTTTTTCTGATGCATTCCGCATCGTGCAATATGGAAAATTGTTATGAATGCCAGTCCATTAGTTGTAATATCAATGTACGCAGTATTCAAAATCGCATCACATATCAGATAGACATATAAGGCCAGTCGACACATTTTAGTGTCTTCAATCCCAACTGGAACAAAATCAGCCCCTTCAGTGGTCATTGACCCTAAACTTCCAAATTCTATTGTTGAAGGGCTATTTCCATAAACATTTTTGCCGAGGATTTACTGTATATCCGACCTATCAATTATTCAAATCATTCTCCAATCTGACATTCCTCCCAATATGGCGTCAATGAGACACTTTGGAGATTCAATAAAAAAATAAAAAGTGGATATTTTGCAAATATTAGTTACCAGCATCCTTTTGTTTATATTTTATCAGCGTGTAGGAATAATTACGTCGTAAATATTATGATAAAGTAAACGGACACTCAAGGTTATTGAAAGTCACGCCCGAAATTTCCTACGGGGGAGCAACAGGATCAAACTTACTTCTAGCTGATTCGGAAATCAGGATTTCCATTATACAAGAATATTTCAATAACGAAAGCAAGAATACTTCAGAATTATGTGTGTGACCTTCATAATTTCTGAAATCTAACTAATTCTGTGCATTATTCCCTACGTGCCTAGATTCCTAGAATTTTTCGAATACTCTTGACGTTCATTACATTATAATGACATTCAGTATGACATGGCCATTTACATCGTGTTTGACGTTCAACTGAAACCTGTTAAGCAGAAGTTTGAATAAGATTTTAATGCATAGTTATATTCGTTTCTGATTATTTTCAGGAAAGTTGAGAATTACGCTTAATAGCCTTCCCTAAGTGCATAACTATGTTCATAACAACTACACGGATACATTAGATAATTTCAAGCGCACAGGTCGAAAAAAATCGTAAACCAGTGACACAGAAACCGTTTACGAAATTGTATATTGATACCAGATGAACGTACAAACTCTTATGTCATAATAGTTTTGTTATGCATCTACAATTCAACACTCATTTTCATTTTATCGAAGAGATAGACACTGTCGTTGCTGTTGAACTTGACACGTCAAAATGTTAATATTTTTTGTCCTCATAGAGTGAATTTTATGCTCGCACGGGGTTAAAGTACATAATACATAATTATAACTAAGTTATGAAAACACAACGGCCGTGACAATACCGAATTATGACATAATATATACAGCGTGTCCCCACGAAAATTTGCGTCCTCCTAACAATCGGCAAAATAAATGTTTTGACGAAAATCCAAAAACACCTCCACTTTAATATACAATGTATACAAAAAATTCGTGCAACCATAACATTGTGCTAGGGGGTAGCAACCCCTGACAAATTTTTAAATGGGACGAAAGGTCAAATGACTCGAAATTTGGAAAGGAATTTCTCCATTTTAATATACAATGTATACAAAAAATTCGTGCAACCATAACATTGTGCTGGGGGTAGCAACCCCTGAAAAATTTTTAAATGGGACGAGGGGTCAAATGAATCGGAATTTGAAAATGGTTTTCATGGCTCACATCACTTACGAAGAAATCGCGTCATAAAGTTAATGAAGTTTCAAAGTTAAGTTAATTAATAAGACGACAATAAGATTGGCACTAACGTATGTAATGCTGGAAATCATCCAAATTAACTTCCATACAATAATACAATCTTGAATGAGAGCCATCCTTCACATTTCTCCGAGAACTGTAACAAAGAATTATAGCCGAATTGTATTATTGTATGGAAATTAATGTTGTCGAAGATTATTTTCTAACTTTTTTTATTTTGTATTCACTCCCTGAGTCCTCTCTTCAGTTTGCATTTCAATATTTGTCAATGTTCAATGTTCCATTCTCTAAACATTGAGGTTGTTAGTTACAACAGGTTTTGAGGGGGTTATTTCAAATATTTTAGTTGGAACCATTTTCACACTTATGACACTAATAGATGTTATACGCAGATTCGGTATCCCCAAAAATATTCAAGTGCAAAGTGTTTATGAAAAAACTGATTGCGTATAAAGTTCGTATAAGGCTGGATTCAGACAGATCCGAAATCCGATCGTACGACGATCAGATAGCTTTCTGATTGGTCTAAATTTAAATTCAGACCAATTTAGACCAATCAGAAAGCTATTTGATCGTCGTACGAAAGGATTTAGGATCTGTCTGAATCCAGCCTAAGAAATCCTTCATTTTCAACTTTGAATTGCTACTCTTAACAGATGGTCAATAAAAACAACCTTTTTCATTAGTCTTATTTGTCAGTGCCATACGTTTGTTTTTCGAAATAATTTCCAAATTGGATTATTGGAAGTGAAAAATGAGAACTACTATAAAAGAAATTTCCAAATTCCGGAACAGAAACCCATTATCGATATCACTTGAAAATCGAAAAATGACTTTTCTCCCACTCTCAGTCAGTTCTCCTTATTTTTCACGAGTTTAGACATCTGAGGGTGTGCCGTGCGTATGAGAGTACAGCACCTGGTTAACGAAAATATACATTTTGAATCCCATACGGAAGCATTTTTATATCTGAAGACAAAATCATTCAAAACGACATTGCATATATCTGACGAACGACATCATTGAACGATTATTTGATACCTTCGAAGCACGCTAATGGATCTACCTACTGATGGAACAATTACATATTAAGTGCTTCGAAATGTAAATCCATATTGATTGCTATTACGACACTCTATTTAGAATGCATATGCTAGTAAGATTTCAACTGTCTACCTGAAGAAACAAATTGTGTAGCAAAAAAAATGTATGGAAATGGTTCCTTCGGTATAAATGTCGAGATTTCTATTTCTATAGATCAATTACTCTAACAGTTATTGTGATTTTACGAACATTTAACCACTGTCAGTAACATTTTTTTCTGGAATTTATAATATAATTCGTTTTTCAAAAATTCGTAAATGATTCAATAGTTGCTAAATAATACAAACATTCAGTAATATTTGCATAACCCACAGGAAAAAGTACAATCACAAAGACTATCAGAAGAAACCCGTTAGATTTGTGGAAGTAGAAGTGAGCGACGAAGAATATTCGATTAAACCTCGAAACTTTGTATCAGTGAGTGATTGTAGGACATTCTAAAAGATGACACAAAATGTTTTTCAATTTTCAAAATAGGAAAAACCTTAAATATTTTCATTGTGTCAGTTTTAACTGAAACGTCGAAAGGTAAAATTAGATATTGAATCTCTTAGAAAGCCTTCAGATAGATAAGACAAATAATAAAATTATAATACCTACATAACGACCAGGAAGAATCTGACGTAATTCCTGTGATGGATATGTTGTCCCCTAAGATTCATAGAGTCTGTTAGATAATAATTATACATTGCACTACCTCTGTACATACAGAACGTTCAAAAGACGCTTTCGTCTAAAGAGCCTTGAAGGCAACTAAGTTGGACTTTTTTGGAAGGGGAGTCAATGTTATAATCTTCGTATTATGAAATAGTATATTATGCAACGATCGTGTAATGATGGTTATTAATACATTCGCATAAACCGGGATGCGAAACGAGCCGAAGGTGAGTTTCGTATGGTTTATGCGAGTGTATTAATAGCCATTACATGGGAGTTGCATACGCTATTTTATCTACACCCAATAAATAATGAAGAACTAAAAATATTTATATTATCAGGTATCTATATTGAACACAATAATAGTAGGTAATCAATTGTATTTCTTTGAAAAATTCTATAAATTTATAATTAATGGTATAACCACAGATAATACAACAATGAGAAATGAAAAGAAAAAAAATGAAAAAAAATCTCTGCCGAGGTCAGGAATTGAACCCGGACGTTTCTGATCATTGCCGGCGCCATTGACCTCTCGACCATGAGAACTCATTTGATTTGGTCGAAAATAATAACATATGTGTTACATTTGTCAAATGAAAAATATAATCCTTTCGATTGTATTTTTTTCTTGTCTAAGACATCTGTGGAGGAGTCGCTGGTAATTCTTCCATATCACTGCTATAAGACATTTTCATACGATTATCGAAAATTGACCAAATTCTTCAAAAATTCAATACCTACTGATTTTGACCTGACAAACGTCAAAATGCAAAGCTTGCACATCATGCTTGATTGAAAAATAATGGGTTTCTATTGGTTGAAAATCTGTATCGTAATGGATTTCATTATAAAACGGGTTGTGGGCATATAAGTGTATTATTAGAGTACGGGTGTAGATAAAAGTCTATTACGTAACGAGGGAGATGAGTGCACATAGTTGGCCTTATCCCCGAGTCGCGTACTGTACTTTTTCTTCCTCCACCATCCTGACAGTTGTTAAGCAATGGCTCTCTTACAACACACGTGTCTTCCCAATTAATTGCGGACAGCAGTGGGAGTAGAAAATAGTTATAAACCTAATGAGAATGGTGCCCTGTGCCGGGGGTTGCTTTTTCTTTCCCCCATCTTGAGGGGGAAAAATTTTTCATTGAAAATAATTGTGGAAATCGATGAATTGACTGATTTCAAGTAACTTTTGTTCAATGAAATTTTTTCTGAAAGGCAATACTTTTCGACTTATCCGCGAGTAAAATTGTCGGTTTTCAGGCAATATAAAACACGTTTTCAGATTCTTTTTCGAGAATAACTGGAAAAACATGAATTCCATAAATTAATTAATTTATACACTTGAATTAACATTGGGGCATATACTTAGCAGTACCAACTTTTTCGGTAATCAGAGCATATTTTCCATGTTTTCAAGCTGAATTCTGAGACGTGATTCCTGTATTAAAAAACATTTAACATTTTTCTGTTTATAATAGGTATGATAAATATTTAATAAATGTTTCTACGCTATGAGTTTTTTATTAATATTCTTTTGGATGTGTTCCGACTTACTCGTGATACCAAATAAGGCGTAGGAAGGAAACTTTTTCAGCTTCTGCACACTCGTATCAATCAAGAAAGGTCACTAGCTTCTGGCTTCCGAATTATAATGCATGCAGACGCAATTTTGTTGTTGCCAGATTTAACAAATATTCTTTATATTAAAAGGTAACTGGAGCGGAACTCAATAGGCACAACAACGATAGCAATTGCTTAGGGCCGGATTTTTAATCACCATCTAACAAGGGCGTACACAGGTAGGGGCAGGGGGGGGCAGCTGCCCCCCCCTAGAAGATAAAATAAACGTCAATTTTCCTGGCAAGTGGGAATTAAAAACGTGTAACCTACCCTGCGCTCTGCGCAAAATGAAGTGTTGGAAACAAAATATCTTTTCAGTCAGATATTTTGATTTAATATTTTTCCATCTATGATTGAATATTCTACAACATAATATGTACTATATTATAGTATACGGTTAGCGACGCAATATAATTCAAATCTACCTCGAAACCGTCGCATCTCGTAGTTTCCGCTCCCGACGGAAAAATCAGAGTCATCTAGGATTGAAGCCGAATATATTTTGGAGAAAACAACATCTAGCGCTATGCGCTATCTAGTTACGGTCGCAGTACTTTTTCCAGTAAAGAGAAATAAAATTTAGGCATTTTTTTTTTACATACAGATTCACACGAAAGGGAAGCCCTGTAATGTTCAAAGAACACCGCGTGAATCTAGGGACAGGAGATACGAATCAACATTCAGTTTAAATATTTGAAGTTTGTAAGCCTCAGGAAAACCTCTCTCGGCAAGGAGTTCCAAAGATCAGCTGTTCTATTGAAAAAAGATCTCTGAGCAAGAGAGGTTCGACAGGTCTCCAAGTTCACAACAAAGGGGTGGGAATTCTGTACTCGTCGGGTCATCCGTGTAGATATTGCCAAGTGTGAAACGATTGATAAAAATTCAAAAGAGCACCGACCGTGAAAATATCTATAGAAGAGAGACAAGTCTCCGACCTTTCTACGATGTTCCAATGAAGTGAGCAAGTCCGTGAGCGAAGAATCACCAACAAGACGGATTGCCTTTCTCTGAATAGAATCGAGAAGCTTCAATGACATGTGAACTTCACATAATAATAAAATTAAATTTAGTTGGATGAACAAACAAAAACCTCCTTGTGAGGAAACTAACATTAATAAAAATAAAACATTGTGTCATCACCGGAGAACTGAACCTTTGGCATAATTTATGGGTGAAGAAGGCTTCATCAGATGATCAATTAAGGGACATAGAAGTAGTTGATCTGTTCAACGAAGCAAATATTTTTTAACCTGCTGTCAGAAAGGCATTAATTATTTCAAGCACTATCCCATGCACCACGGCAACCGTAGAACGATCCTTCAGAACGCTGCGAAGAGTTAAAACGTGGCTTAGAAGCACCATGGGGGCAGAAAGGCTTACAGGTTTATGTCTGATGAGCGTACATCGCAATTATTTAAAAGAAAACAGTTTATTGAAAAGACTGTCATAGACAAATTTTCGGCAAATCCGAGGAGATTACTGTTAAATTAATATATATATATATATATATATATATATATATATATATATATATACAAAACAAAATATTATATATATATATATATATATTTATATATGTATATATAATAAATACCACCCAACATCCCTCGATACCTCAGTTCGATCTAAGGAGTAGGCAGATTGGGACCTCAGCGTGAAGTCACATTTACTCTTGAAAATGGCTCCAAAATCGGAGCCGAAACGTCGAGAATAAAACTCCAGACGCGGTTCAACCCGAACTCAACAACATATATATATATATATATATATATATATATATATATATATATATATAGATATATATATATATATATAATATTTTGTTTTGTGTCATAATCAAACTAATCAATAAAAGTCACATGATTTTTTGTTTCAATATACCCGACCGACAATCTCCTCGAAACAGGTATGAGCTGCCCCCCCCTAGCTGAAATCCTGGGTACGCCCTTGCCATCTAACCGTTAGCTGGAAGCTAAAGTTATTGACCAAGACATTCGATTGTTTGTCAAGTGCTTACCTGACAGCTGAGTTTCGTGACAGTGGACTGAAAAACCGGCCCTCCGTCTGTGACCGATACTAAAATTTATTCACAATTATTACTCTACAGCTCGTCCATTTGAAATCTACTGTAAGTTTGGTGTGCAACCGGATGTGGAACCAATTACTGTGCCAAGTTGTATTGGATGAGCTGTACTTCTATGTAGGTTTTTGAAAAATCTCTCAATGATTCGTACTTCCTACCTTTCTTGAAAGACCAAATTCTATGTGAAGTAAAGTATTCGTGAATGAATGAGTTTTGAAAACGGAAAAGGTTTGGTTTCCCAAACTTTAACATACGAAATGTAATATATATATATATATATATATATATATATATATATATATATATATATATATGCAAGATGAATTTTTCTGGGTTTTTATCCGTTGTGTATTTTTTTGATCTGTTCGACGTTTCGAATTCCATTTTGAATTCATTCTCAAGAACTGTGAGACGAATATCTGTCCATACCGTCCTGGTCAATCACTCCCCATACGAAGCAACCAAGCAAGAGCAAGCAAAGACTTCAATTGTCTGTTCTCCACGGAAACTGGTATTTATAATGACTCTCCTCAGTCATTATCCGACTTGGTCCGATATTAAGGCTGCATCCTGCACATCCAGGTATTATGTATGTATATGTATATATATATATATATATATATATATATATATATATATATACGACGAAGTGATTTGTCTCGAGTCCTCGATCGCTTCGTCTTGAAAATGGCTCCGAAATGAGGGTCGAAAATGGCTCCGAAATGAGAGTCGAAACGTCGACCGACTCGAAATTATAGACGCGGTTCTAGTGAAACTTTGAATTTGCTATATATATATAATATAATACAGTTCGATCTAAGGAGTAGGCAGATTGAGACCTTAGAAAGAACTCGTGACGAGACCTGGGGAGTAGGCAGATTGAGACCTCAGCGTGAAGTCACATTCACCTCTTGAAAATGGCTCCAAAATCGGAGCCGAAACGTCGAGAACAAAACTCTAGACGCGGTTCAACCCGAACTCAACAACAACATATATATATATATATATATATATATATATATATATATATATATATATATATATATAAATCGACCTTTACTTCATCTATAGTCGATACACATCAAGAGACTGCTTTATTCCAAAGCTCAGCAGTTGAATTTTTCAAGATATTCCAAAGTGTTAGAGAATCTCTCGCGATTTTGTCGCACTGTATGTACAAAAGGTAATATTGTGAATTCACAATAATATGTAGAAAATGGAGAATAACTGTAGTACTGTAGAAATGGAATTTTTCGAGACTTGTTTAATTTTTTGTTGCTCTAATAATCTCGGATCATATCTGATAATTTCTGACGAGTATATTAATTGTTTTATACTCACTTGCGGGCCGTTGTGAATGAGCTGTGGCAGCTTGTTCCAATTTAGAGTGTTGCTGGGCAAGTGTTTCCACCATATCTTGTAACCGGGCTCTTTGTTCTTTTTCGTGTTGCAGGGCTCTTACCAATTTGTGACCGTGATTTTGAGCTGTCTTCAGATATTCTGCGCATGACTGCAACAAAAGGCGTATTCAAGAAAACAAAAAATGCTGATACTCCTCTACAGAGACTATATTTACTCCTAACCAAAGTCATTTTCAGAAAAACGTTTTTTATATCGATCAATAGAATCGCTGTCGCTTGCAATGTGTGGGCAGTGAAGTTTTTTAGAAAAGCTTTGTTACTATTTATTATCTCTGTTACTCGACCAATTTTCTCTTTTTTCCATTGAATCCTAGCTATATGAAAAATAAGCTTCTATTTAAAAATATTAGCTATTAATTATATGCGTTGTCATGAATAGAATGTGTTTCAGCAGTACAAGAACTCAAAAAAATATAAAATATTATAACGGAAGAAAAAATATTGTTGGTTACCGCAAAGACATACATGGTTGTTTTTGAAATATATTTAAGATTCAGTAATAATTGCGCGTAAATTTATATCATTATAAAAATTTGATTATAGTATACGTGAATAATGATTTGACAAGCTTGCTTCACATTAATATTCAAAGCTGAAAAAATATAGACAAGTTCGTAGGGAAAACATGAAAAGTCAAATTCGATGCTTTGTTTTTCGGTATCATCAGGAAAAACATTTTTCATATTTCCAATAGAAATATCAGTTTCGAAGGTGATACCATTGTTCATAGAGTTATAGTAAGTCTGTGTAAAAAAGAATTGAAGCGTTTTAATTACGTCTTGTGTCGATATTTCTGTTCACTTGACAAAGACGACAAAGTTTCCTTCTCTAAAGGGAAAAGTAGGTACAGAGTTCTACCTGTGAGGTTGACTGAAATAATGAAAACTTCAAATCAGAATTGACGATAGAAGTTTATGAAGGAAATGAAAGTTTAGGCGTCAAAATAATCTTCAGAACATGAATGATCTACGGCATTGACAGAAAATTCCACTTCTGTTTTTGAATTGGTGTTGTTTTTTCCGTGAATAAGCTGACGAACGTCACCCTCAGAAGTCGAAACTTCGAAAGTCGATTGATGGAATAACGAGGCCTTACCTCTTAACGTTCGATTGCCCTGGACTGTATTGCCATCTTTTGGTATTATGTGAAAGTTATCAAAAAAATGTGTGATTCAGGCTACGACGTCCGTAAGAGAAACGAAAGAAAAGACATGACTCGGAAACGAAATCACTAGTGCCATCTGCCGTAGTATCCATCCTTTCAAATGATATTTCCATAGTTGATTAACTATATCTCTATAAACAATGGTAATACGTAGACGTCCTATTGACTTTTAACTTTGTGGACAACTTTGAGACAACACCAATAGATGTCATATTCTACGGTTTGTTCGTGCGAGTTCGGTACACCGGGATAGATCCTCTCAATGGGTCAAACAAGCCGGGCGAAATAAAAACGGTCCTAATTTCCATGCAAGACTCGTGCAATTCCAGTAGTTTTTATAGTTAGAATCAGAATACCGACCCAAATTAGGAAATCACCAGATATTATCAAGTATATGACCTTGAAATTATTTAAAAATCACATACGCAAATAATTAATCCACCATTGTTTTTACTCTGTGGAAGAATTCTTAGTTCATGGGGGTGCATGTGTTTAATGACAAAATGTATACATGAATTATTGTGTACACGAATGAATTTTTTTTCCTACGACCACCTAGGAAAGTAACACATATCACACTCTCTACTTCCATGGAAAGTGACCTTTATCCTAACCCGTGCGGAAAGTTACTTTCCGGGCACATATTTGAAAATACAAAATGCTAAGTAGGCTCCGAAACAATTAAAAGACAAAACATATAAATATTCTTACAACTTGATACCTACATAATCGAAAGTAAAACCCTGTCAAATCTTACAGTTGTACAAATTTTTCAGTGCCTACAACACGCATATATCAAATACCTGCGTAATAACTATGGAGTCTGAAAATGAATTGGATTGCACTCCACCAGAAATCAAAAATGACTGTTATAAACCAAAAAAAGCAATGATCTTGACAACCCAGAAAATAAATCAGTTTATCACAACAGCTCCTGATGATCTATTTTTATTTGTCTAGGTGAGTTCAAAACAATATGATATTCATCAGTTTACTAATAGGATTATGATAACTCACAGGTTGCTCTAGTTTTCGGTATATCAGGAGCATGCCACAAGCAAGAACTAATAAAAATTACTGTAGATGACATTGAAGATCTAGGCACAGCAGCAATAGTCAAGATTAAAAATTAAAAAAAAAATAGACAGAAAATTCAATATTACAGATTAATTTTATGACAAATATTAAAAATATGATTGAATTGAACTGGCCGATACTTGATGAAAATCCATATTAACAAAAAATAGCGCGGTTTTGTAAACCCATTGTGAGTGAAAATCATACAGGAAACTGTAATATAATTTTATTTTTTTTTTTTTTAAAATATGCTAAATCAAGGCCAGCAACCCATGAAAAAAGGTTTTTTTCTTAGCTATCAAAACCAAAAATGTACCAAGCAAGTGGTTGGTATTAACAAAATGGGGTCTGTACCCACCTCAGTAGCAAAATTTTTAAAACTAGAGAATCCAGAATCTTACACCAGTCATTGTTTCCGGAGATCCTCAGCTACTATCCTAGTAGATGCAGGAGATATTACCACTCTCAAGAGACACGGAGGATGGAAATCCTCTACTGTCGCTGAGGGATATAGAGATGATTCTCACACCAACAGAATGAACACCGCCACTAAAATTGTCAGCGCTTCAATGAACACAATAATTATAAGCAGACAAATCTTTCACAGACACCTTTACAATTTACAAATTATAAAAATAACCAATTTACTTTCAATTTTTATGGTTCCAAATAAATGAATATGCTCCCCAGTGGTATCTAACGAGTACTTATTGTATTGTAATTTTTTCAAATAAACTTTTGATTATCACTATTTGTTCATTTCTCTATGAGAGTAATTGTAAATTCATGAGTACTTTTCATAGAAACAATATTAAAACATAAACTGTTACAAATATAACGTTAGATTAGTCAGGTTACTCAATCTGATATTTGTTACGTTTTGCTCAAATAAATTGGTGGTCGTAGGAAAAATAGTGTACACGAATGGGATTGTCGCACTCGGCTTAGGCCTCGTGCTACAATATTTCCCACTCGTGTGAAAATGTCACTTTCCGCACTAGTAATGTAATATACTACTTCTATTTCTATTCTATTAGGCAATGAACTTGTACTAATACTTGTTTCATGTTTGTGATAAATGCATTGTCGTACAACTTTTAATTTAATCCTTTTTCTTCATGAAATGACATTATGAGTAACGATAAATTCGGAATAATCAACAATTTTTAATTGATGTCAGTTCAAGTTGAATGTACTGTCACTACGAACGAATCTTGCGCAGGAAAATCATAATGTATGATCTACGGCAGAGGCATGCAAGTGCTATGCGATAAATTTCTTGCACAGCACCAAACTTGCATTGCATGAAGATCGCATAACGTTTGCTTGAAAGTGGTTGACAATGTTCCTTGCTGAATGGTAATGGTTCGAGGACGATACTTTGGAAAATAGAACAACACTACCAATAGTGGGCATCATGGAGATGCTGGAATGCTGCGTTCAGAATTGCTATTTCCACTTGAAGGATCGTTTCCTCAGCCAATATGAAGGTCTACCAATGGGATCACCATTATCACCGGTAATAGCCAACATCTACATGGAATGATTCGAAGCATTCGCCATCGAACAGGCCAAGAAGAAACCCCGCGTCTGGTTGAGATATTTATGTCGACGACACGTTCATAGTATGGAACCACGGAGATGCAGAACACCTGAACAACGTGAGGCCCACCATCAAGTTCACAATGGAAAAATAATCTCAGAGCAGACTGCCGTTTCTCGACGTGGAGGTGAAGAGGACCAGACATTTATGGGAAACATCAGTCTACAGGAAACCAACGCATACTGGACAATACCTGAATGAGCAATCCAATCACCATTAATCTACGAAGCAAGGAATCGTCAAGTCTCTGATTGATCGGACAATCAATCTCTGTAACACCAAAGAAAGTCTAGACAAGGAGCTGAGCAACATAAGGAAGGATCTTCAAAAGAATGGATACTCAAAGAAGCTGGTGGATCGAACATTGGATCAAGCATTGGCCCGGACGAATCTAAAGAACACTAAGGAGATACTGGAACAGCAAATTCTTACCATCACCTAGGTAAGAGGACTTTCAGAGAGGATCAAGAGGATAGGAGGGAAATACAACGTCAGAGTCTGTTTTCGATCAGGGAACACAATACGCAGTAAGCTCACAAAAATTCGACCACCGAATAAAAACAAGGACACCAACAACTGCGTTTACCGGATACCATGCGAGTGCGGCAAATCCTACATCGGAGAAACCAAAAGACCATTGGAAGTGAGATTAGGCGAACACAAGAAAAACACTCAACGAGGAGAAACAGCGAAATCAGGAATAGCGGAGCATGTTTGGACAAACCATCACAGCATCAAATGGTCTGAAGTCGAGGTCACACACAAGGAGGAGCACTGGTTCAAGAGGAATTTCAAGGAAGCCGCCTACATCCTCAACAACGACGCATTCAGTCATGCCATCGTGGAGATCCGGAATGTGTGGAGGCCGCTTATCCAAGGCATGGACCGGCTGCTGCTCGATGAGAGAGAATCTCGCGCCAATACATCCATTTCCCGCTGAAGATCGATCGGCACACTTCTAGTAGTAGCACCCGCTCGCCTCCTTGGTAGTAGCACCCTTTCTCCCACCATAGGGAAATCGGAGGGCTTTATAACCGACCACACCTCGAAATATTGTCAGTCATTACCCGAAGACGATTGCGGATACCAGCAATCGAAACGTCGTGAGTAAACTCAACTTGAAACTTGGTTTCAACATTTTTTCATGATATTCCATTCAATTTCTTTATTTACATTTTTCGACTAGTATTTTATATTCGATACCTCAATTTTCTTGTCACAATATTATTTCATTCATTTCGTTATTTAAAAATTTTTTTTTTGTCTTATATATCATATTCGAAATCTCGATTTCATCCCCGATTTCATCATTGACCAAAAATTTGATTTTGATTCGATTTTTTTCTCACTTGATTTGTATTTTAATCTTTCCGTTCCTAGCACCAGGTTTCAATAGAGTTAAAAATATAGACAATGGAAGTCCGAACCATTACCATTCAAAATCGCATAATGTATGCCCCAGTTATTACTTATTACAAAAAAACTCACGTTAACCATGGCGTTCGTCGCGATCCTGAACAGAGTAGCTCTCTCGCACACTTCCTTGTTCTTTCCTTGCAACACTTCCGCGTCCGCGTTGGTTTCCATTTCGCTGAGCGGCTTCGCCAAATTCTTCCAATGCTTGCCCAATACGTCGCCGCACGTCTGCAAATCGTTCAGCTGCGATTCCAATTTCCTGACGATGCCCGACCAGTCTTCGAGGCCGCCCGCGTCCTCCGCCTCTTCGTCGTCCTCTTCGTACTCCATGATCCTTCTGGAAGGAAAGAAGAAAATAATGAGAATTTCAAATCAGGTTTGATATGTTGTCATCATTCAATCTCAAGCTCTTTAGTAACAATCTAATGATATAATGTATTTCTCAAACAGATACGGCATACCGCATCTTTCATCAGCGGTCTGTTCAAATGTTTATTCAAACGTCAGTGTATTAGTGTATTAGGGCCTACTCAAATTGCGGTTTATAGGCAGGGTTTTGTTCCTATGGATTTGCCAATCAGATTCTTTGTTCCTTGGCGATTGAGCCAAGATTTGTTAAACCTTCATTTTGTGGGAGAGGTGCAGTTGGCCCTTAGACAACACAGGGCTACCGAGTTTGCGCAGGTGGTTGTGTGTCCAGATCATGATTGAGAGCGCTTGATTCGATCCCTCAACGGGACAGAGATATTTCTGTCGGTAGTATCGGGGACAAATTTCGTAGTTGACAAGTCCGTGAATCAAAGTTTTTAGTGCTTATTCAAATCACATCTTGTACATTCTGTAAGTTTCGCTGGTGAATAATTTTACCAAAAAAAGTAACAGGACAACAGCACCAAGTCAGTTTGCTTTGAAATTACGTTGAAGTATAGGTTTTTGAACAACCAGACAAGAAGCAAATTGGTTACTTTGAGACTTAATATTGTTCCTTTGAGCGGATATATCAGTTCCCCAGAAAAATGCAGTTCCAAGAAGATGATTCAAAATTGAAACAGGAGTTACCCACCAACATTTTGGTAAACATTTTTAGTGGCCACCAGCATTTGGGGGTGTATCAAAACTAGATAGTGAAAACGGCAAAAGAGGAATCGTCAAGGCAGGCCGAGACACATCGACACAGAGAAATTCCAGAATCTGAAGGCGTGGTTGCTGAAAAGACGTCAGCTTGCTCGAGAGTCAAAAAACTGAACATAGGTAGTTGATTTTCCATAGAAAAATGCAGGGTATTTATATGAAAAAGCCATTTGAGGCTGTAGGAATTAAAAACGATGTTTGTGAAACGGAAAGTTAGTCCCAAAAAAGCGTTTCTCAATCGAAATTAATGAAAACCTCGAAGAAAACACATTGTCCAATGGGTTTATACAATAGCTGATCCGCCAAACGACTTACCACTAGGTACCATTCACGACAATGAAAATGATAACAAGGTAGAAATCAGACAAATTTGTAAAATGTTGAAACCATCAACTGTTTCGACAGAAATTCATTGGATGGCCTATTTTAATTACCAAGTTAAGAATATAAGTCTTGTGTCAGTCAAAATAGCCGGATGTAGAATGATGTTGTCTCCAGCAAATATTGATTTTGTCTTAAGAGCTCTGAAATGCGCTTTGGTCCTTGATCAATTTTGCTTAACAAATGACTTGTGGACAGGATAATTTGATGAAATCCCGAGACCGCAGGTAAAAGGATTTCATCTTAAATTATTGAACCCGAAAGCGTTTGCTTTGGGGCAAAATTTTGAAATTCATGAAAATTCACGAATTTTGGTAGATTGATCTTTGGTGTAAGAGGGATATATGTTGAGATTATTATCAGAAAAAATATAAACCAAAACACTTCAAAATCGAACACAGGAACAATATATTACCTGAAAAGTAAGCCAGAATCCAGGTTCATTTTTATCAGTTCAATCGGTTAAACAGGTCTAGTGCAATTATTCGCTGTGAAATTCAGTAAAAGCAGTTTAGTCTTCATCTCCTTCATCGGTTATCCGAATTTAGAGAAATAAGAATCAGAGGAAAATATAAATCGGAACATACTGTCAGAGTCTTTTATGTTGAGTGGCAGCTGGAGTATTCAGCAGATTAGCTCTTTCAATTATCACAGTGATACCTGACTAAAAACAATGACATTCAGCACATTGAAAGGTTATATTTGATCTCAAATTTCAAGGACATACACCATTCATTTTATTCTACTAGACTAGACTGTCGATTGTCGAGCCAATTTGTTAATGGAACATGCTGTATCCGATTTCCTTCTGAGATAATATGTGAAAAATGTTTACTAATAATCTACCCAGCGATCTTTGAACTCTCCCTGGCGCAAGGCAGATAATTAATATTATTGATCTGGCGTGGGCGACTAAGTCTAGCCGGGTCGTACGCTGCGTGATGTTGACATCTCATTTACGAACAAGAAATGCTAAGAGTCTCGATAATCAGTTTCTAATCAATACTCCCACATACAATTCATGAACGCTGCTTTTCATCTGAAGGAATGAAAGAGAGTATTAGGTATTTCAAGTGGTGATATCGTTGAACAGCTCACTACGTGTTATTAGATAGG
This sequence comes from Zygogramma bicolorata, assembly GCA_032362365.1. NCBI lineage: Eukaryota > Metazoa > Arthropoda > Insecta > Coleoptera > Chrysomelidae > Zygogramma > Zygogramma bicolorata. Next base: position 562,316 of record JAVJAQ010002094.1, read on the forward strand.
TAACCTTACTTTTTTGATTTTTCTCACACCTTGTCGGACTGGAGGAAAAATGTTTTTCGTATCGCTTCTGAATTGCATTTATTTTCAGCACAGCAGTGTTGATATTATACGTAAATAAGCTATCACCAGAGCGAAATTACATTTTCCCGAATCCAATAACCTACTATGATCGAAAACAGATATGAATACGAAATTGCATCAGCAACAGAGTTCACTATTTTTATATAATCATTAAAAATGACTATCATAATTTTTTTTTCCAACCTGGATATAATACAGAAATGATAGTAATATAACAAGTCCGGAAAATACTGTTTTTTTGGATAAGGGGACAGAAGTCCCCGCAGTTTTCTCATGGAAAATGGCTTTCGGCTAATATCGCTCTGAAATTTTGCATAGAGGTAGTTTCCTACATGACAATCGAAAGTCTGCAGGGTGTCGAACTCCGGAAACGATTTCCTGACATACTACGGAACCCAGAAACCCCCGCAAGTAGGGTGTATTGAAGTTAGGTGGCGGCATTATAACATGTAAACTACCTTTGATAAAAAAGTGAAACATACTCTTGTTAAAGTTTTCTCCTGGCTTTCCAGTAGTGACGATAAATTCGTTATTGACCGTGACATTCAAGGTCATGGTCAAGCTACTCCCTAGCCTTTTATTATAATAGGTAGTAGTGCAGATCATAACTACTCTGTTGAAAGAGGTCACATCTGTTCATGAAATCGGTTTCTTGAGTATTTTTCAAAATATTTAAATTGATCTAAATCCATATTATAAACAAAATATATTATACAGCACGATTTCTACTAACAAAGGGTTTAAAATACCCATCTCTTTCTATGGAAATAGAAGATAATAATGCCGTCAATTAATGAACGACAAGATCGAATAGATTTTCCTGATGAAGATGAGCAATTGCAACTTAATTAACATCTGAACGAGCCAGTAAAGATTTCGAAATG
>JAVJAQ010002094.1:565095-772630 GCA_032362365.1 Zygogramma bicolorata
ACGGCCAGAAATGAAGAATCAATTACCAGGCAATTCAACAATTTTTGCTCAAACAGGGGTTATATTGTTGTCCTAAATATAATTCGTGGTATGATTAATAACCTATAATTTTTTGGAATATCAATTCATTGGCAATCCCAATGCAAGAAAATTTTCAGCTTTGGGATTGCAATTCATTAATATTCCAAAAAATTATCGGTATTAATCATACCACTTATTATATTACCCCTGAAAATTTGAGCAATTGCCTAAAGGGATTCAATTCGTTCGAGATGCTGCACAATGATGTCTGTAACGAAAAACGTACTTCCCAGAATAGGCCGGAAAAAATGCTACTACCTCAAAGAGAAAGCGGGAAGAAATTAGTATCCGAACGGTGGACTAAAAACGATTTTGAATCGATAACTGAATCAATAAAGCTGATATCTGAAGGCAAGCAACGTTTATCCTGAGTTCGTGCTAATAATAATTTTGCGTTCAACATCTGAGTGTGTAGGCAAAAGAATTTCAAAAACAATTCATTTATCTGTAACGATAATTAATGCTTTTTGAACACAATATATTGGGCATTGTTTTCCTGTATCATGATGAGTTTTCAAACAAAACGGCTCAATAGCAATTGAAAATCCAAATCATCCCTCATTGTTTCATTGTTGATCTCGTCCCGACTCATCATCTAACGATTTTTCAACATCTACAGGAATTGATGCATTCACGGCAGGTTGAAATGATGACTTCTTCGAAAAGACATTTAATCAAATGATATATCATTTTACTGGTATTAAAAATGTTCACTGACACTCCCTGAAAACTATCAGATTATTATTAGTTGGGAGTTGGGCAATTCTTTGATTATGTGTAACTTAAATAATTGGTGAACTTTGCAATACCATAAAGCTCTTTTGAAAACGAACGAATAGATATTCAAAGGAACTGATAGCCTATTGAAAGTTACATTTGGGGTTGCGTTTTTCAGAGGATGCAATTTTATTTTCTGTAGTGATCTTACAGTTTGATGACACCAGAACATTTTCATAGAAGGTATTCCAAAGAATAATTTTCACCATATATTTTTTAATTTCATCCATTCATTAGAGTTTTACAGCACTCAGAAGTTGACCTATTCTCGAATACTCCTTAGGATACATTAAGACTTAGTTTTCTATCACCTTTTTTTAATCCATATAATTTATACGTTTTTTAACATTGCTATTTCATTATTAATTAGTTATCGAACCATTTCCACGCCTTAAAACTATGGTTTAATTTTGTTGGTTTTAAAAATAATTTCAAATCCTATTGTATATTTACGATAATCCTAAGAAAGGCCCAAGTAAGCGTTTAGGGATGAGAACGGCATTATCCGTTCCACTCTCACTATAATAATGGTAACACGCAATATGTACAGTAATCTACGGAACCAGTTCGTAATAACTGTTCATTATCCACATCGTTTTTTGCGATTGCTCGATCAAGCAAGGCTGTTACTCCTTTCGCCTTCACACTTCTTATTTTAATTCTCCTATGAGTTTCTCACATATGAATCAATCACTCATAATCGAATATTTCAATGTGCACGCTGAAAAAAGTCGAAACGCTTATCACAAAATTAAAAAAGTTGCCCACAAAACTCAAAAACGTACCTGCAAAACTAGAAATATTTTTCACAATTAAGAACGTCTTCACGTGGCGAAATACGTATCACAACTGGAAGAATAAGTAGAGGGGAAAAACAGCTGCGCCTCCTAGGACCAATAATAATAATAATAATCCAGACCATCGCTACTCTCGGAACTCAAGACCATACCGACCTGCCCGAAAGCGGCAGAGATCAGAACTCACGATTCTCGGAGCCAATGATCACTCATCCCGCGGTACGGGAAGTGGTCATTGTTAATGTTACTAGAACTTTCGCCCACTGGGTCTGAGCAGTGGAAAGTACGGACCCGAATAGGTTGGTTTGGACGAAATAATAACAATAATAAACGGGCAGGGAAGGCTACACAACATCCGAATAATCTCTGATGAATAGTGCCAGCACTTTCCCGAGCTCAAGATGCAAAATCGGACCGGCAGAAAATGCGCATCCAAGAGTGAAAACCTTCTCTCTTTGGTGTCGGCCATAGGCCTGCTAGGCTAACCACTTTGCAGACCCCTAACTCTGGTTCCTATCACTAGATGACAGAGGAGCCCCCACAACCGAGCCCATTCGGATAGGGCAAGGTGAAGGGGCTCAAACCGATGGACAGCCGAGACAACTCTGGCAATGACAATGCCCCGGAGAATGACGCTTTTTCCGCACAAAATCTCAGGGATTATGTATCCCATCTTCGTGGCCGTGGCTATGTGCGTGACCAACCACCACCAAAGGGTGTGCCTGGAAGCACCGAGAACCCGGAACATCGGACTTCGGAGAATTCTTCGCAAAGTGAAGCCCTTCAAGCAATAACAACTAGCCCGAATGGAAGCAGGGGTTCGTGATGCCTCCACAGAAGGGGCTGACATCTGGAAGATCAACTTGCGGTGGATGACTTTGTTCAGGCCCTTTCTCGGAGAGAAGGGGGAAATGGAACCTTCGGCTCCTCCAGGAAGCATTAGCGGCGCATACACAAGATGGAAGCTGAGATCAAGTCAGCGAGATTACACGCGTCTTCTCGTATACAATGTGTGATGAAAGACCAATAAACGCACGCAGTGCGACGAATTGCTCCAAAACTGCGGAGATCCTACGATACATTGAATGAAGGTGTGCTGCTAATCATCAAACAGCATTGCCTCGAGAGGATACGAATACTGGTAACTGCAAAAAAGTTCTCGGTGAGGCGGGCGAGGGCTTTCTCAGAGAACAAACAGTTCCGAGAGAAACCCTCTCGCCTGTTCCAATTGCCTTCGCGTGTTGTAGATAGATGTTGAAGCTTTCTGTAGAAGGCTTCAATAGCCTGAGCTCCAAATACTCCGTCACCGATAACCACGGATGAAGTTCGGAGAGCTCTTAAAAGTTCAAAGAAATTTTCTGCTCCAGGCCCTGACGGTCTGAATATCTATTGGTTTTAAAAAGTTTCCAAGCACCCACCATTTGGCCAGAATATTCAGATCTCAGCTTAATGGAGAGCAGCCGATTCCGGACTGGTTGTCAATGGGCGAACCGTGGTAATTCTGGAGAACGGAGATTTGTCGGATCTTAAGAATTACAGACCGATAGCGTGCATGAATAAGTGTTACAATATGTCAACACGTATCTTGTACATGCAAACTCTCCACACAGTTGACCCGGTATTCGAACGAATATATGAGCAAAAAGGGTCGAAGAGAGGTTCTGCGCGCTGTAGGGAGACCTTGCTGATCGATAGATGTAAGACGCAGGACTCTGTGCGGTATAAGCGGAATTCTATACAACATCACAGAGTTATTGTTGTACTTGCTCGAGTGCCTTGCGGTACCCGATCAAATAATGAGATGCTTCGAACAACTGATGCCGCTCTGGAGGACTCGCTTCACCACAACATAAGGTGAAGACAGAGTCCAGACAAAGTTGCCCCCCAATATATAACCAAAGGATATAACTGCGGCACCTCTTGAGACCAGAGGCACAAGGTCATCCTTCTTTATATGGATAACCTCAAGCTCTAGGACTCTGGAAAAATGGACTTCCAGCAATCCTTCAGGGTGGTGCAGTAGTATAAATAGTTTGCACCTTTGTAGTTGTGGTGCAGTAGTATAAATAGTTTGCACCTTTGTAGTTTTATCCAAGATGGCGGCCGCAACAAACTTAACCTCACCCTATCCTCCCACATACGAAATAATAAAATTGCGTCCTATGAGAAACGCACGCTGATGCCTAAAAAATATGACATGTCAATGGCCTAGGAGAGAGCACAAACGTTTGATATTGATGAAAATGTACTGAACAACGAATCATTCGAGCTACCGTGAATTTCAAGGTTCTTTTATTAGTGCAGGTTCAATACTGCTTTCTTTTTTGATACTTTCCTGGATATACCTGAAAGTTTTTTTCACCAGTCCTGAATCGAAAAATTTTAAATACCGTTTATTAAAAAGATGTCCTCGCCTCACACGTTTTCCAAAATCTATAAGTTGAAAACGTTCACACCGAAATCATTATAAAGGGACTTGTTTTTCAGAACCTCTAGTTTACACGAAAGGAAAAAACCTGCGGTTAACATCTTTCGACCGAGGGAAGAATGAAACATTTGACAGGTCTCTTAGCTCATAATGAGAGGATGGGGAGACTGTACTCGGCGGGTCAATCGCGGTTGATCTGCCGAAGTTGGAATAGCCGTTGAAAATTCAGAAAAGTAGTAGTCATGAAAAATTCCATAGGAGAAAGCACAGATAATGTTCCAAAAAGGCGGGAGTTTGTGAAGAGTGCCAACAGCTTCAACAAATTATTATTGAAAATATAAAACGACTCAATAATGCATTCTTTCCTATTTCAAATACAAAAAAGTGTCCAACATACAAACACACAACTAGTACTGTTTTATTTCGACTTTTATTATTTTAAAGGGAAAAGGAAACTTGCCTAAATCATGTTGTATCTGTGTCCAAAGTGATCGCTCCAGAATTGTTTGTTTGAAGTTTATTTTTCCCAATCTATTTTCAACAGACAGATATGCCATATTTTGGTAAGTTAACATCAGACAAACAAAAAAAATAGGTGGTTGCATTGATCGGAAGTATACCAATTCGATTTTCTATTAGGATTAGTGATAACACATGTCATTATGGATTATATTTGAGAGATAGGCGTTGTTTTTAATAAATAAATTAGGAGAATGTTTCTATCATTTTGATGCCACATATTATATAAGATAAATAACAAGAGGAAATTCTGATAGAATGACAATTTTGAATTCATATCTAAATAAACCTTGACATGTATGTGTGGATGTCATTGACATTTTGTTGGTGATATCCAGATAGCCGCTGAATATGAATAAATGTATGAGATCATCATGTTCCATATCGATATAATGTACATCTTCCGTCTTGAAGTTAAATCTTAGACTTAAATGCCAAAAGCTTCTTCCGATACGAAATCTACCAAGTCAAGTCTCCTAGAAGCTTACTAAAAATTCAACTTTTCTCTTTCGGCCAGCTCACACCCCAATAAAGCGTTAGAAGATGCGCCTCCCAAACTCACCTACCAATCGCGAATTTTCGAATAAATTGACATGGAGTATTTTTTAATCAATCTGATACTGATATGTTTGTCTGCAGAGGCATCAGAGGACAGATCCGAACATCAAATTACAATTGATAGTCTAGTTTCTTCAAGACTCCAAGTACTTGCCTCGGGTAGGAAATTAGATCTCTCTGAATGATATACATGTACCTATCAACGGAGTGTCCTGTATTTTTTATTTCACTCCTTTCATTAAAATTATATATTTTTTTTGATTCGGAGAAAAAAAAGCCAAAAAATAGTTCTCAAAACTTCATTCTGTCCACAAAAATACCAAAGTTCCTAGATCTCTAGACTTTAGACAAAAGAATGATTATCTTTAACATTGAGATGTATCCATTTTATTTGCGACAGCGTTTCGGGTTACACTAATCCCTAATCGATAATTATTAAGAACTTAATCACTGTGACGGTGTTGAAGACCTTCGATAACTCGATAATTCCATTGAAAATTTCACACCTCTACTTTTTAACCAATAAGATGCCTCAATTTTGACTAGTTACCATGGAAAATAAAAAAAATCCTGAAATTTTTTCGAGACGCCAAGATATTTCAGTGGAAATTTTTTGCAGTTCAAAAAAAAACATAAGATCTACAACCCTTAAATAATGAAGATATACCAGTGAATAATGCAAAATAAATTTCTACCAATTTTAGTGACCTAATAGTATGGAAAGGGCGATAGACTAAACTAGTACTAGTACTAGTACTAGTTTTAGCATTTGGTGTAACTGAAGTTGGTATTTTTCTTTATTTAATGAAATATGGTAGATATACCTACTTAGGAATTTATTCTAAATTGCGTCATGTTACTTGTAAAAATATATTTCTACTACCGTTAGTAAACTAAAATTACCAAAGGGCGATAGACTGGGCTGGTACACATCTGAGTTTCAGCATTTGGTTAGACCAGACTTGATAATTTTTTTTTTAACAAAATATGGTGGATATACTTATATGATTTTATTAAACTAGTAATTATTAGGGCCAATTTATACATCTCTGTCTTAGACCTCAACCCTTGAATGACATTTAGTTCCAATCTCTATTCAAATGAATCAGGTGGTATTTGATCATATGCTGCCTGAGTAACGATTTTAAGATTGAAGAGGAGGCAGGAACAGACGTGGCTCTTCAAATACTTCTACACAGATGTCTCAAATCAACTTTCTTTTCGAATGAAATTAGGACTAAGAAAAATAGAGATGTATAAAATGGCCCTTAAGCTTTCTGACAGTACCGGTTAAACAAAAATGACAATTCAACAATCAACATATGTCAAAAACAGCAATACCCTGACCAACTTGACAATCAGAAAAATTTATCAAAATGTCAGGTTTGAATAATAAGTTTTTTTTTCCAAATTATGGCGTACCGAATGCCACGCAAGCTTGAATTATTCTTGTGAATTTTCTTTCGGGTACGAGTATTTAAAAAAATCATATAATCATATGTAACTGTATAAAGGAATGAGTGAATAAAGACATGTTATTATTATCTCAAATTTCATGAAGACACTATTCAAAGTGAATTACTATATTTTGCTATTGGTTTCACTTTGAATGGGATGCGTGTTTCATCTTGTTTCATCTCTTTGATGAAATTGACGTGTTTTTGAAAAAATAGGAGAAAATACAAGAACCTTACACTTTCTTGTGCGCTGCATGATTCCGAAGACAAAAGCGAAAAATTACGGAGAATAAAAATGTCACAAATGAAAACTCACCTCCTACACAAACATAAATTGAGAGTGACCGAAAACAATTTCGAAAACTTTTCCATGGCCGCAGTATTGAACATTTCATTGTTGGAATAAACATTGTACAGTGGAGACTCGCTTATCTTAGCTTAATCAACGAAGATAGGTGAAGTTTCAAATAAATTGCACCTTTTTCGAATCGGTTTGGCTTAGCGAAAACAACCGAACGTCGATTATCGATTTCAATTAACGTTCGACCGTAATTGGGATTTGGAATAAAAATCGCAATGCCACATTGGGACAAACCTAAAATAATTAGATGTAGTCGTATTTTATGAAATATCAATTAAGAATATAGCAATTATAGGTACTTCATCATCTAATTGGAAAACAATCATCTTCCCGCCACGTATTGGTAATGAACTATAAAAGTCAAGTTTTTCGTGTTCAACCATTTCTTTTCAGGGTGAACTAACTTGAACAGTGAAGATGGGTTCATTTCCTATATGGGAGGTAAACCGAGCTACAAATTATGTAGTAGGAGAAGAGGTACTGAATAAGTCAAAAGATAATGAATTGCAAAGCAGATTGAGGGCATTCATCGCTGTAATCGTGTTATAATCCTCAGTTCTGTATACGAGAGTTGGTGCAAGTGAATATGTGTGATGGCAGTGCTGAAATTTGACACAATAGAACAGAAATTCAATTTTTCAAACGAATTCAATCATAAATCCATATAAGTGGATGACAGTATTACCAAGTGGAAATGCTTGTATGTACTGTTGAATACTTCTGCCTTGGAGAGACTTCAAAATCCGAACTGTCTATTATGTGATAATATGTCTATTATCTATATTCGCCAAAATCTTGGCTATTGCATAAATCCACTTTAATTGTTGGTATTTTTTTGATAGATGGTGAGCCTAAACGCTGATGCACCAATCTGCTGCATTATCTCCAGATAGGGATAGAGCCTGGATTACCAACATTTGAAATATATCGACAAATGTTAACAGTCATCTTAATCAATCGTGTGTTCTGACCTGTCTTTATCAACATGTGTTCAGGTATGCACACAAACATTTGTGATTCTCCCCGCGTCAGCATCAATCATTCTACCTTTGATAGTTTCATCGAGATCTCCAGGACGATTACAGTTGGGAGCTGTCAACATCTCTTTATCCAAGGACCGTTTATCAAAATGGTGAGATTTGTCACGCCCTTGAAACTAGCAGGCATAAGCATTTGGCACTGAATTATATCGAATTCAGTACGATGTTGAATATATTTCAACACACATCTATAGGTCCCTTTTGTTTTGTTAGAAATATTCATCAAGTGAATTTTGTTCTGGGAAACGATCCTTTTCTAACGAATATCGCAGGTTTCTAGGAAACCGGTCAGTTCATTTGAGAGCTTGTGGGGGCATGGGACAACTGGAACCTATGAAGTGAAATCCGAACTACTTTGGCTCCGTAACTGAAGGTCATATATCTAATTTGGAAAATTCTGGTAACCCCAGGATTAGAACAAAAATCAATTCAAATAAATGGAAAGTTAGCATAATGCAAAATGGGCGTCGATTACCGATTCTTACCAAGATACAATAGAAAACATGTTGTCCTTTGCAGAATTTTTACAGAAAATTGAATTGACCGCCACTTTCATTCATTCGAGAAAGTCAGCATTTCCATTTGTTTTACTTAAGGACCACTCGGTATATCAAATGGGAAAGAGTATCTTTCCTAGAAGACGAATGCAGAAAAAGTGAAATCTGTTTTAATAGTTGGGCAAGTTTGTTCCATTTTCAGCAGTCGTCAGAAGAATGAGTCCAAAAAAAAACTATAGTTTTTTTTGGCCTGAAGTGAATACAGTGATGTGAAAGAAAAAAAACCTGATTTGTGGACACTTTTGCCTACGTCAATATAACTATAACTGTATATGTAGTTTGAGACTGGCCTGAACGAATTGTTCAGAAGATGATTTGATTTAACGCCAGTCTTCAAGTATGTCCATCGCCTATGTCGAATGTTTTTGGGTTTTCCTCACAGGAGGAATGGGCGAATTCGGTTTGCTTTTGGAATACCTCCGTCCATGCCTAGATGGCGCAATGACTTCGTGTTGTTCAAATCAGCTTTGGTAGGGGCTTGATACTATGAAAGTTTTTGATTTTCAATTATGGGAAGTCATCAACTTCATGTTGATGATGGCACTGCCTTGCACTGACGAGTGGTCAAATAGCCCGAAACCGGTCTGCAAGGGTGTCCATCCCAATAATTTAAAATCAATTCCCTCATTTGTATCGCCAAAAGCAAATCAAGGATTTTCTTCTGTGAAGAAACCTGCACTGGCACCAGTTAGATATAATGTAAGGCCCTTCGTGATATTAGCCAGGAGAGTAGTTGTTTTCTGACAGGTGCCAGCCGAAACCTTCTTTGTAGGTAGTTTGAGGCTGGCCTGAATGATTTGATTCAACGCCAGTCTTCAAGTATGCCCATCGACTATGTCAAATATTTTTATCTGAATAACAAGCTAAAGCGAGGGAGCTTATACAAACAATTTCAGGAGGGCGACCTGAACCGGAAACATCTAGGCCTACATCTTTTATTTTTTCAAGGTAACATATTTTGTTGAGGAATTCCAAAAATAGCTGAAGTGCTGCCAGAGCCACTACATACTATATGTAGTTATGAAGTTTTGTTTCGATGAATGTTATCTTTGATGCATATAACCCTGGTGCATTGACCGATATGCTTTTGTTTAGTCAAATCCTCTCGATCTGAGAAACCGAAGCCAGAGCTTATATTTTTTGACGGTAGGTAGTGACACAGGTAGTGATACAAATGCGATTCTCTTAGGCTACATTTCCAACCAGGCGGCAGCTTACGAGTGAATGTCGATACCGACGGTCTTATTGGCTGAATCCTCATGGGATTTTTCGTCACCAATAGAATCATCAGTATGCAAAATATGTAAAGCCAAGTTCGTCTAATAGAAACCTATCAATTTTTTTGAAAAGTTTGACACTTCGATTTGAATTTGAAAAACCAGTTCATATTGTGAAACTTTTTCATTTCAATAGATTACTAGAATGTCAGGATCGAGCCACAAGAAGTATAGATATTCGAGGTAAATTCACCATCCAGAGAGATCTAAATAAAATTCCATAATGAAACGTCAGGAGCTCCACTGAAACTTCTGAATCCGAACGTTAAGATTTCTCGTCACATCCTAGATATATACTCGCTATGATTTTGATAGAAAAGGTATACCTTGAACAACTCAAATCGATTTGAAATGATATACATCATTTGAGGAGTGCACGATTCAATTCACTAATCCCCTGTACGAAACTCATAATAAATCGCTCGCATAACATTACTTACCTATCTTCGGTTCCTCAGATATCCACTAGACACTCCAGTTTCACTCACAACCATTGATTAGGAACATTTAAAATCACATTCACAGAGATTTTAATTCATATTTCATCAACTTGAAAGTGAAAGGAAAAAGCATCAAGTTATAATTCATGACATAACCTATAAATTTGATTTAATCGAAAGGCGGGACCGTTGACGTTCACGGCATCACAGATTAAAATTTCAGTGGATCAGGGTAGGCTTCGAAACCAAATTCGTAAGGTGCGCCTCTGGTGACAAACTCTCGAAGGGATTTCTTCAGTTATATTTCTTCAAAATCAAGAATGCCAGATATCGAGAGTTTATGACTACGATTTTTCAGGTATAAGTCAACGCACCATGGTTATATGCATCTTGCTTTCAACCTAACCTTACCCTAGAGCCAAGAGGGGGGACAGCCACCCCCCTGACCATAGGTATGGGCGCCCATATAGAGGGTTTCTTCCACCATCACGTAGCTCATTTCCAGAGCCTCTGACGAAAAAAACAAGTGGAATATCAATTCACAAACGAATAAAGAGGAAAATGACGCTAACCGGGGACCTCGATACATAAGCATTTCGTATAGTTTTCGAACATTTTTAATCAAAGTTCAAACCGCACTATCTGGTTAACTAATTATCGTAGCGAGGTCCGGCCAGCGTCATTATCTTCGTAATATTTCTCATTATGAGGGAAGTAACCCTTCAAGCATTTTTTTTTTAATGTTTTGGGGTTAAGTTTGAGGCGCTCTGGCTCGACAATTATCGCTTTATCACATTCTTGTCTTTTTTCGGGGGTTATATCCCGAGTGCACCAAGTTTAATCGGTTAAAATGTGTGCTGCAATTCCATGATTCTCGAAATTTTGCTTAGCAAATGACTTGAATGTATGATAGTTTGATAAAATCCCGAGACCGCAGGTCGAGGGATTTTATTTTAAATTATTATACACGAAAGCATTTGCTTGAAAGCAAAATTTAGAAAATCATGGAAATGCACGCATTTTGGTCGATTGAACTTGGTGAAGGAGGGATATATGTTTAGATTATTTAAAGAAAACATGTAAACTCAGGAAACATTAAAATCGAACACAGGAACAATATAGTACCAGAGATAGTACCTGAAAAGTGATCCAAACGCCCGGTTTATTTCGAACATTTTAATCGGTTAATACTCCAGTCTATGACGGTGAAAAAAGTGTAAACTGTGTATTTATCCCATACAGCACCGATTCGTATGAAAATTTGGATATAGGTTCTACTTACCCTCTTTTCCAAAATCTACCCCGTGCCGAGGGTTGCTTTCTCCCTGGGGGTGGATGCCACCCCTTCTTGGGGATGAAAATTTTTTTATTGGAAATAAGTGCGGAAATCAATAGATTGACTAATTCTAAGCACTTTTTGTTCAATGGAGTTTTTTCTGAAAAGCAATACTTTTCGACTTATTCTTATTTTCAGATCATTTTTCGCGAATAACTGGAAAATAATGCATCCGATCGAAAAACATGCGGAGAGCAAAATTCTAGCTTTTGAAAAAACAAAGGCGATTATTTATTTGTGATGTATGCAAACCCACTATAAACTGAATAATTGCTTGTTGAAAGTTGATTGGTATTTTCAAACGCCAAAATGGAAACTTTCTACGTACAATAACCAAAAACCAATGCATTTTTCGGGAAAAACTAATCGAACCTTTTCTGAAGTCCTTCAAAAATCCTTCATTTTTGTTATCCATGAAAGTTTCTAGCATCAAAACTGACCGAGGTATGAAAGAAATAATGTTGAATCCTATTTTTTCGTTGAAAAAAAATTGTGAATAACTCATCCTCTCTTCTCCCCCCCTTCGAAAAAAATCGTTGTTACTCCATAATTCACTTCATTTATGTTCTTTCAATGAGTTGTGAGTTTTTCATCAATTGAAAGTACGTAGTTTTGGAAAAAATTGAGATTGAAGAGAAAAAATCATATACGTAATTCAGCGAAAAATCACAATTTCTTCGAAATAACTCGAAAAGTATTGATCACATGCAAAATTTTCTAGAGTACAAAATTGAAGGCTATTCTTCTCTGAAAATTTCGGTGTTTCATTTTTTTCTGCAGGATGAAAATAGAGTAAGATATGGCCAGTTAAATATTGTGAGGGTTCGCGCAAAGTACCTTTTTTGAGCCCTTTCAGTATGAACCTCCTCAAAAATATAATCTGAAATAAAAAATAATGTGAATGAGCTTATAGCTCTTGAAAAAAGCTACAAAATACTTTTTTGGTGGATTCAATTGCTTGAAGACTAAGCGAGTTATGGGAAAAAAACCAAAAACAATTTTTGTAGAAATAAGAGTTTATTGAAGAATACACATAGTAACTATATTTTAGGCCTAGTGGAACTATATGTATATTATATAATATACATAAAGTTCCACAAGGCAACGATTTTTTCCAAAGGGGGGGGGGAAGCGAGGATGAGTTATTCACAATTTTTTTTTCAAGGAAAAAATAGGATTGAACATTATTTCCTTCATTCCTCGTTCAGTTTTGATGCTAGAATCTTTTATAAATAACAAAAATGAAGGATTTTTGAAGGACTTCAGAAAAGGTTCAATTAGTTTTTCCCGAAAAATGCATTGGTTTTTGGTTATTGTACGTAGAAACTTTCCATTTTGGCGTTTGAAATTACCAATCAACTTTCAACAAGCAATTATTCAGTTTGTAGTGGGTTTGCATACATCACAAATAAACAATCGCCTTTGTTTTTTCAAAAGCTATAATTTTGCTCTCTGCAGGTTTTTCGATTAGATGCATTATTTTCCAGTTATTCACGAAAAAGGATCTGAAAATGTGTTTTTTTGACTGAAAACCGACAATTTCACTCGCGAATGAGTCGAAAAGTATTGCTTTTCAGAAAAAACTCCATTGAACAAAAAGTGCTTAGAATTAGTCAATCTATTGATTTCCGCACTTATTTCCAATAAAAAAAATTTCACCCCCAAGAAGGGGTGTCATCCACCCCCAGGGAGAAAGCAACCCTCGGCACAGGGTAGATTCTGAAAAAGACTGTATGTAGATCCTGAATACAAATTTTCATGCGAATCGGTGCTGTATGGGATAAATACACGGGAAAATGGTCATAGACTGGACTATAAAAGGTCTAGTGCATTTAATCGCTGTAAAAACAGTCTAGCCTTCAACTGTTTCATCGTTTATTCGCATTGAGGGAAATAATCAGTCTAAGTAGTTTATGAAACCAGCATTGCATTTTTCTCGTCCTAAAATGAACTATTAGCCGAAATATGAAAAATAGGTGTTTTTGAGAGATATTCACCATTCTAAAGACAACCTTTCAGCCTTTACATCTCGAAAACTAGTGATAATACAGATTTTAGCTTTGGGGCATTTTTTTGTTAGTGAATTGCAATTTTTGATCTGTCAAATTCCTGATATCTTCGGAGATGTAGCACGAAAAGTGAAAAAAAGCGAAAATATACTCATGTTGGAATAAAAATGGTGTCCACATACCGGGTCTCGTGAAATTTATAGCACAATGAACACTTTAACCAAAAAAACACACTATTGTGTTTTTTTTCTGGACTCACCCTCTTTAAAATCTCTGGCGACTGGTAAAAGTCTGTAATTGGTCAAATTATTATGAATTTCTTGTATACAGTTTGATTATTTGGCTCACTACTGGACACACATATCTTAGCCCATACCATAACTTGATCTGTCCAAATATGCTAGAGGGACTCTGTCGACCATACTTGTATATGATAACATGTCCAAATGAGATTTTTGGAATTCGTTTTGTACTTACATAGCTTTGGCCTTAGCCAGCTCGAGAGCTGTCACCCACGATTGTCTCTCCACTTCGGAAGCGGCTTTGATGTGGAAGGTTTGAGTTCCGCCGTTGGAAATGACGAAAGTGCACGCGTCTACCGTATATATCAAGGCACCATGTAATGATATACTGCCTCGGCACGTGTGAGCCATTTCGGCTTGGTTTCTGTAAGAAAACAAAATATAGCTTGCTTTGAAAACCATCAATGGAGAAATAATACCATTTTTTAGTGAAAGTTCAAAAGAGAAAAACAAAACGACGGTTACGATTACATTATCGATAGTTTAATGAAAACAAATTATTAATTATTGTTAGTGACAGGCTGTGAAAATTGTTAGAACGCCCAGTTCGAAAACACAAGGCACCAAAGAAAATGATAACGACTTTATAAATTCAAAGAAAAAAATCGAATGGATTATCAATAATAGCATAACAATTCTTCATCTGTGGTTCAGGTAAATATGCAAACTATGCAATATAATATGACGTTTGATCCACACTCTTTTGACCAATATCTAGATCATGCATTAACTTGATGTATCGCCAGCTTCTGATGATATACGAGCCTAACAAATAGCCCGACACCTTTTTGTTTGAATTTTATATTTTCCTTCGTCAAACATTCTAAGGACTGCTTCCCAGAAGGCAGAACCCTGTCGGGAAATCCGTACTCTAGAATGCCATCGAGTGTATCCGATAAACAAACCTCACCCAATGGTTGGTATCTAGGCAACTGACAATTGCCTATCGCACATCAGTCACCGAAACAACAGAGGCAAGTCGATCTCAGCTCTCACATATTTTATCACGACACATAGCCTACCTCACCGGAATTATGTTGCCATGTGTGAAATTGAATACCAAAACATAGCATATTTTATTCAAATAGCTGATCACTTCTCTGGAATTCCCCAGAAAAGTTCGCGCCATCGAAAACGTTACACCAGTTTTCAAGGATTTCAAAGGATCATTGTTCCTTGAATACAAGATGTCGGGCTCGATGTATGATCCCCGAGTTCCATATTTTGAATATTCCTCTGGAAATTGAACCATTCTTGGTCATGTCCAGCGTAAACATACTGAATCGACGTTGTGGTTAACAATGTTCCTTGTTGAGTAATATTGGTTTGAACTTCCAGGGTCTATATTATTCACTCTAGTGAAACCTGTATCGACTGTTAACAATAGATTATGATTTCTCTGAAAATTGATACTGTATCAAATTTTGTTCACCTGAAGATGCTAACCTTGTTAGCGAAATGCGCGTCGAGTGCAAAAATATCAGTTTGGTGTTAAGGTAAGTGATCTCTAGGAAATCTTAGTCTTAACGGATGCCAATAGATGGCGATGTTAACGTAGAGATTGCGCCCCGCGCCAGTCGAATTTTCTGTTGTTTTTTTTTATGCTGTAGGTGGGATGGCTATTTATTATGACAATGACTTAAAATATTGCGTGATGAGTAGTAGCTCGATTTGCTGCCCCCTTAAATGTGCAGCTCGCGTGCAGTGCACGCCTTCCACGCCCGCATTTGTTGCTCTGTTCTCATTTTTGGGTTGAATGTTTCGAAATTGAGTAAACTTCAGAGATTTGAGTAAGGTGAAGTCATCAAAGAATTTCAATTGTTGCCAATCTATATCCGGTATATTTGTTCTATTAATTTTTCTTGTATTTTTTTTACTAAAATGTTTAAGAAAATCTATCTGTCAATTACATGTTCAAGAAAGAGAATCAGGAAGTAATTCTGATGTTTTTTCAGATACGATAACGCAACTAGTTCGGGTACCACTTCTGAAGCAGTGCAATCTTTTGAGGCGAT
This sequence comes from Zygogramma bicolorata, assembly GCA_032362365.1. Lineage (NCBI taxonomy): Eukaryota > Metazoa > Arthropoda > Insecta > Coleoptera > Chrysomelidae > Zygogramma > Zygogramma bicolorata. The sequence continues at coordinate 581,050 of JAVJAQ010002094.1, forward strand.
AAGAGAAAGCTGAAATTCCAAATTCACTGTTTTGTTCAGTTTCCGTGGCTTGCATACACGCCCGTAGGGCAGCAGGGGCCTACATTGTCTGATGTTCAAGAGACTTTGCGAGTAAGGTCTCACATCAACCTTTGAAGTCATCATTTTCCTGTGTACATCAGAACATGGATGGAATGATCGTGGGTCTATCTAAACGGATATATTTTACGCAAGAATATGATAGTTGAAACGAAAACAAACTGACAAAAACAGATAACATGAAATTGGAACGTGAGAGAATATAGTCTATTAAAAAAAATTATCATTTCGAGTAGAAATAAAATTGTATATTTTCTCTATAAGCAAGATATGGTAGGAAGAAAATAAAATACATAATTTGAGAATTTGCAGTTAACAAAAACCAAAGTTGATTGTGCATTTCATGAAATTCTATTTGATTTCATTTCCAAATGAAAACATGTTCTATGCGAGCTCGTAGAAAACATTCGTCATTTCGAAACGCATTTATTGCATCAACTTCTCTTCGAGTTCCTACTGAATTTTCTATTCAAATAGTATATTATGCAAAGATCGTGTAATAACCATTACATGAGAGTTGCATACGCTATTTTATCTACACCCGATAAATAGTGAAGAACTACAAATATCACATTTATATTTGTATTGCACACAATAATAGTAATTAAACGAATTTCTCTGAAAAATTCTACAGAATTGTAATTAATAGTATTACTTCGAGAAATAAAACGATGAGATATGAAAAGAAGATCAAAAATTAAAGAAAAAAAAGATTACTCGAGGCCGGAATCGAACCAATGTCTCCTCCAACTAGAATGTTCAATCTCAGCTCCATAGACGGCTCGGCTACGGAGAGCTCACAAAATATGATGAAAAAATAAGTAATAAATCATTCATTTGTCAAATGAAAAATTTAATCATTCTAACTGTATTTCTGTCGGTGAAGGTGTCGAAGGTGATTCTCCCATATCGCTGGTATCAGTCATTTTGTTAGTTGGTTTTTCAAAATTCAATCCCTTCCTTTTGATTACAAACTCAAATCAGGGGGTGCCCTCTTCTTTAAAAGTTTTTTTTTTGAAATTTCAAATCTTCTTTTTGGGGTGTGGGCTGATTTGTAGCCTCTCTCCCCCTCCCCTCTGGCGATCGTTTGTTTTGCCCCCTCTCTCCTTCCTTCCGTTCCCCCTGCCCTGTTTTTTTCTTCCTTTTTTTTTTTGGTGGGGGGGGCTTTGTTTTTTTTCTTTTCGGGGATGTTTTTTTTTTTTTTTTTTTTGAAGAAGGGGGGAGGGGGGGGGAAAAAAAAAGATGTTAAAAAACTCCTCCTTTCTTTTTTTCTATTTTTTTTCTAAGGCCCCCCCCTCCCTTTCCTCCCCTCCCCCCCCTCCCTCCTCCCCCTTCCCCCCCCCCCTCTCCCCCCTCTTTCTTCCCTCCCCCCCGCCCCCTTGCCTCCCCTCCCTCCCCTTCTTTTCTTTTTTCTTCTCCTCTTTTTCTCTCCTTCCTTCTCCTTTCTCTTCCTTTTGCCTGTTTTTTTGTTTTTGTGTTTTTTTTTTGCTTTTTGTGAGGCAGGGGGAGCGAAGAACCACAAACAAACCACAACACCTCCCCCCCCCCCTCCCTCCCTTTTTCCTTCTCTGGGTTTTCCTCTCTCGTTATGGGAGGTACGAGTCACGTAAGAATTGTCTCCATCATTTGTAAAACGGTAACAGAATTTGTTATATAACAATGGGGTAAACGTCGATTTATGCAACTGTAATTTTCACTTTAAATTTCACTAACACTTTCTCTGCAAAAGAGATAAAACTCTTATTTTCAGTGCACCATTGTATGCAGGCGCGTATACAAGGGGAGGATAATTAGGGTAATCCCTTCCCCCCAGAACAAATTTTCATACAGTGAATTATATGTAGGCATCTCGATTAATGAAAAAATAAGTACGAACGTTGGATTGGGGATTAATCCGCCGAGATGGGAAATTGCCTGATTTCATGCATCAACATTTTAAAATTCATTTCAACTTCAGAAAATCCAACTCTACGAAGTGAAAGTGTAATTTGCTCCCTCGCATTCCCAAATCATAGAACTCTAAGACCCACCAATGAAAGGAGATGATTTTTGAACATTTTCCTATCATCCAATCACGTTTATGATTAACATACAGTTTCTGAAGAAAGTGCTGAATAAAATATCGATATTTTCCAAGTGAAAATCACAGAGTTGAATCGAAAATTACTGGTCCATAAATCCACCTTTATAAGTGGTAATGAGATTATAAACGTCAGGTTAAAATAGGTGGAAGGGAGTATAATAATAATATCGTCTCTATGATTTCTTTCAGTAGGCAAACTAGTTTGTTTTGGAATAACATCGATATAAAGGGCGAAGTTCAACTCTTGCGATATTTCTACCACAAGATTTGCTCTTCCGAAATATCCTATTATATAGCCTCAGTGCATACTGGGCCTTGAGTTTGGAGAATAATAATCAACGATTGGCAATACAGATAACCTACAAGTGAAAACTCACGTGATTTTTTCTGAGAATTTTCCAAACAATGATAGGTTTGCAACGATTGTTGAACTTTTGTATCTCTGTCAACAATGTTGCATTACTCATGGAATTTCGAGGAAATCGGCCTCTAAATGAATTGTCCTGTGAGTATGATTGCTTGTCTAAACAAATGATTTATCTACCGACTAAGGCTGGATTCAGACAGATCCGAAATTCGATCGTACGACGATCAGATAGCTTTCTGATTAGTCTGAATTTAAATTCAGACCAATTTAGACCAATCAGAAAACTATCCGATCGTCGTACGATCGGATTTCGGATCTGTCTGAATCCAACCTCATTCGTTCGGGTGCCCATGAAAACAATAAAATGAAATCGACCTGAACCGTGTTGAAAACCCGACTTGTGTGCCCTTGAAATTTTCAGTCATAAAATCATAGCCACATTTGTGTCTAAACATGACACTCTGTAGCACTTGATGGGTATGACAAGAAAGGGTAATTGTTCATTTCTAATAGATATGCCATTGTTCTCTTGTTATAGATTGCTGGCTTCAGAAAAGGTCAGACTACCAATTTTCGAGACGCATTGCCGCAAATGGAAAAAAACTAGTTGGGAAATAATACCAGGGACTAGTCAAAACACTTAACGTCATTAACTATAAGTTATCACCCATAGGCGTACGAATGAATGTATATGTAGCACTGAAGAAAAATCAAGTTCCAGCCACTTTCAATGGAGAGTGTTAGATCTCCTGGATGAAACAAATGCGTTCACCTCTTTGAGAAACGGCTGCCAGAGATATTATAGATAGCCCAAGCGACGTATGCATGATGCTTATTTACGAAGAATGTCGTTGGCCATTTCGTTTTCCAGATTTGATCCCACTAGATTTGTACTTGAAATATATTGTATGCCAAGCGGGTTCGGAACACTTAGTGGAATCTTCATATATTCCAACTGGATACGACGTGCAAGTCATACACCATCACTCCATGCTTAATTACATCCGAGTGTTGCTAAGAACTTATGGTATGACATGAAGTTTCTATAGTCAGAACATTTTGTTAAGTTTGTGAAGTATTCCGTGGAATATTTGGTGACAGATAACTTCAATAAGCATATCAAATGGTGTTTCTGAAATTTTGGGAGTGTCATTAGGAAATAGTTGAGAAAAGCATTTTGACATACCTACAGCTCACAAAATCAACTTAGAATTGACTATGGCCGGTGGGAGATCGATATGCTGCGCAAACCACGGGTTTGCGTTAAAGAAAATATTCGGACCCAAGAGATTCAAACTTTTTAAGCGAGTCCCGTTTTGGGCAGGATCAAGGCATAGCATAAAACAAATTCGATAATAAATAAGCGTAAGATATGAGCAGCCATGGTTAATTCATGACTGCCTTTGTTATATTTTTCCAAGTCATCTAATTGAAGAGACAATGCTTGTAAACGCATTTCTGGTACGCCCTATATGTTGTTAATGTTGTTCTCAGAATTAATCAATTCTGAAAGAGACCACCGAGCTCCTAAAAATATGCACGAGTCCAACAGAGATGCAATATCACTTTGCTATTCATGGGAGTTGTTATTGTAAGATATACTCGTATTATGGAATAATTGAATCGATATAACATACACGTTCGTATCGCAGACTACTAGAATGCGGTGATTATGCTCCTCCTGCCATAAAATAACAAATACGTGACATAAAATGAAATTGTCCCTAGAACAAATAATAACCACTAAATTGTAGGTATTTCTGGAATTTTGTTGTGCAGCAATTCCGCAAATTTATTGATACGTTTTTGTGATTAATTCCTACTTCCTGATATTATTTATCGAAACGGTACTTAGCTTCTTCCAGTATTTCAAGAATATCTTTCCACAAAACCAGTCTTCAGATTATTATGTCATGACCCTGCGTTCCGCATTGAACTAATTTATTAATTCTCTTTCTCTTTGAAAATGCCGAATATATTTTGGAATATCATAGCTTCCAGACTTGAACTTTTTCTACTGAAACAGCAAATCTAATCAGCATTCTCAATGGAAAAATACTTCGAGGTTGAAGTTTGAAACATACTACTTGTTATTATGACTTGATAAAATTGAAGGTGAAAATGCATCAGGCGAGTAGGTACACTTTCATGCATTGAACTGTATGCACTCATCTCGATGGTATGGAAGAACTCCATTACATGAACACGTTGGATAAGAGATTTATCTACACTCCCAGGTCTCGGTAGTGTAGTGGTTAACATATCTGCCTATAAAGCGGAAGGCCGGGGTTCGAATCCTCGCCGGGCCACCGTGTTGGGTAATCGCACGTTAAAAGGTAAGGCCTCGTTGATCCATTGCTCGCACAAGTTTCGACTTCTGAGGGTTGACGTTCGTCAGCTGGTTAACGAAACGAACAATTTTAGAACAACAATTTTTTAGGATGGGAACTCTAGGCGCCTGAAGAAAAAACTGAAATGTGTGTGAATTGGTCAAAAATTAGAATGTTCGAAGTTTTCGCCAAAAACAAAAAGAAATATGTCTTGTTTCCCACTTCAAAATGTTAATTGACAATAGTGTCATTAACGACGTCATTATATAGAATTTGGGAAACCCATTCAGAATGGTATCTTCATTACTTGAGAGTATTTATGTGCCGAAAAAATATCATCGTATCACGCACAAAAAATCTAGGGCCTTAATTTTTACGTGAAACCTTTCGTTTGGTGAGTCACAAGAGACTGGTAATAACTTTTTTCTCAAATCCTTCTATAAGACACAAGTAATGAAATTTTCACGAAAGCGAGAATTTTATGTGTTTCCAATATCAACAATTCTTATGAATATAATTTCCGCAATCCAATACTTCTCAATATGCTCTCGCTACTAGAAAGAGTTCACTAATTCATTATTGAATTGATAGATAGTGAGCCATAGAGACACGAAAACTTTTCTGCATCTCACCGTTTCAAGTTTGATACCTACTTTTTCCCTAACAACTATAGTATCTTCTTTCATAAAATGAAAATGTTCTTGAAATCAAATAGGATTTTCTTTATATTCAATTGTAGATGCGGTAGATAACGAACTGGTATGGCGTAATAGTATATTATGCAACGATCGTATATTAATAACCATTACATGAGAGTTGCATACGCTATTTTATCTACACCCAATAAATAATGAAGAACTAAAAATATTATATTATTAGGTATTTATATTGAACACAATAATAGTAGGTAATCAATCGTATTTCTTTGAAAAATTCTACAGAACTATAAATAATAGTATAACCACGGAAAATACAACAATGAGAAATGAAAAGAAAAAAATGAAAAAAAAAAACTCTGCCGAGTTCAGGATTTGAACCCGGACGTATCTGATCATCGGCCTCGCGGTTGACCACTCGGCCATTAGAGCTCATTTGATTAGTGTGAAAATAAAAACATATGTCTTTCATTTGTCAAATGAAAAATATAATCCTTTCGATTGTATTTTTTTCTTGTCTAAGACATCTGTGGAGGAGTCGCTGGTAATTCTTCTATATCACTGCTATAAGAAATTTTCATTCGATTATCGAAAATTGAGTAAATTCTTCAAAAATTCCATACCTACTGATTTTGACTTGACAAAAGTCAAAATGCAAAGCCTGCACATCATGCTTGATTGAAAAATAATGGGTTTCTATTGGTTGAACATCTGTATCGTGATGAAAATCTGTATCGTAATGGATTTCATTATAAAACGGGTTGTGGGCATATAAGTGTATTATTAGAGTAAGGGGGTAGATAATAGTATATTATGCAACGATCGTGTAATGATGGTTATTAATATATGAGCATAAACCGGGATACGAAACGAGCCGAAGGTGAGTTTCGTATGGTTTATGCGAGTGTATTAATTACCATTACATGAGAGTTGCATACGCTATTTTATCTACACCCAATAAATAATGAAGAACTAAAAATATTATAATATTAGGTATTTAATTTGAACACAATAATAGTAGGTAATCAATCGTATTTCTTTGAAAAATTCTACAGAATTATAATTAATGGTATAACCACGGAAAATACAACAACGAGAAGAAAAAAAATGAAAAAAAGTTTTTGCCGAGGTCTGCAATTGAACCCGGGACGTTTGTGATCACTGCCCGCGCCGCTGACCTCTCGGCCATGAAAGCACGTTTGATTTGAACGAAAATAACAACATATGTGTTGCATTTGTCAAATGAAAAATATAATCCTTTCGATTGTATTTTTTTCTTGTCTAAGACATCTGTGGAGGAGTCGCTGGTAATTCTTCTATATCACTGCTATAAGACATTTTCATTCGATTATCGAAAATTGACTGAATTCTTCAAAAATTCAATACCTACTGATTTTGACTTGACAAACGTCAAAATGCAAAGCTTGCACATCATGCTTGATTGAAAAATAATGGGTTCCTATTGGTTGAAAATCTGTATCGTAATGAAAATCTGTATCGTAATGGATTTCATTATAAAACGGGTGGTGGGCATATAAGTGTATTATTCGGGTGGTGGGCATATAAGTGTATTATTAAAGTACGGGTGTAGATAAAAGTTTTTATACACCACGGGAATTAATAGATGTTTGCCCTCGGACGACTTAAAAATCCTTTACCAGAGGCCTTCGGCTTTGTAAGTTCGTTGCCCTCGTGTCATAACCATCAACAAAATATATTTCGCATATAAACCGAGGGGTGTTTCACTTCCGTAAAATTTGTACACCAAATCAGGATATCTAGTTGATTTCAGGATTTCTTCAAGGATTTCAGGTGGGGTTTCTGGATTTCAACATGGATTTCATGGGTTTCATTAGGATTTCTAGAGAACTTTGTACATCGGATTTCCGAAGTGAAACACCCCTCGACATAAACGACTATTTCAATCGGAACACCAGTTGAGGAACATTCAATATTCCTCCCACGCACCCTGAAGCACAAAAAACCAACACCAAACTGAAACACAAACCAAAACACAATCAATGTTGTGCAGGGCCTTACTAGCTCACTTACCCCTGTCGGAATCTTCTACGTCTCCGTATTGTCAAAGAAGGGACACCTCCATTGTTTTCGGCCCTGCACAACAACATAAATGTTTTTTAAGTGGTATGCGCAAAGATGGTGATTTGATGATACTTTCAATAAACTAGCTCTACTGATAGTCGAAACGGTTAGAATGCATCATGCCGAAAATGAAAGAATACCTCAAATATTCAAAAAATGAACAATTTGTTCAGGCCAGCCTCAACTCACCTACACTGTAGGTTGACGGACTAACACCTATAAGAAAACAACTACTCCCCTGGCTAATACCACGAAGGGCATTGGATTACATCCAACAGGTGTTAGTGTTGGATTCTTCACAGAAGAAATTCCACATATGCTCTTGGCGATACAACTACCAGAATTGATTTTCAATTATTGGGACGGACACACTTGCAGACCGGTTTCGGGCTATTTGGCCTCTCGTCAGTGCAAGGCGGTGCCATCATCAACATAAGTCGATGACTTCCCATAATTAAAAATCATACTCGAGCAGAGTATCTTCCCTAGACCTAGGCTGTTGGATGTAATCCAATGCCCTTCGTGGTATTAGCCAGGGGAGTAGTTGTTTTCTAATAGGTGTTAGTCCGTCAACCTACAGTGTAGGTGAGTTAAGGCTGGCCTGAACGAATTGTTCATTTTTTGAATATTTGATTTAAAGCCAGTCTTCAAGCATACCCATGAATATTTATGTTATTCGGATTTTCCTTGTACAAGGAATTGGGGCCATGCGGATATGCTCTTGGTTAGTACCTAGTCTACGGGAAGATGGCGCAGCAACGGCTATTTTGCTAGTTGTTTGTATCAGCCTAGGTCTAGGGAAGATACTCTGCTCGAGTATGATTTTTAATTATGGGAAGTCATCGACTTATGTTGATGATGGCACTGCCTTGCACTGACGAGAGGCCAAATAGCCCGAAACCGGTCTGCAAGTGTGTCCGTCCCAATAATTGAAAACACCTGTTGGACCTGTTGGATGTAATCCAATGCCCTTCGTGGTATTAGCCAGGGGAGTAGTTGTATTCTAATAGGTGTTAGTCCGTCAACCTACAGTGTAGGTGAGTTGAGGCTGGCCTGAACAAATTGTTCATTTTTTGAATATTTGATTTGAAGCCAGTCTTCAAGCATACCCATGAATATTTATGTTATTCGGATTTTCCTTGTACAAGGAATTGGGGCCATGCGGATATGCTCTTGGTTAGTACCTAGTCTACGGGAAGATGGCGCAGCAACGGCTATTTTGCTAGTTGTTTGTATCAGCCTAGGTCTAGGGAAGATACTCTGCTCGAGTATGATTTTTAATTATGGGAAGTCATCGACTTATGTTGATGATGGCACTGCCTTGCACTGACGAGAGGCCAAATAGCCCGAAACCGGTCTGCAAGTGTGTCCGTCCCAATAATTGAAAACACCTGTTGGACCTGTTGGATGTAATCCAATGCCCTTCGTGGTATTAGCCAGGGGAGTAGTTGTTTTCTAATAGGTGTTAGTCCGTCGGTGAGTTGAGGCTGGCCTAAACAAATTGTTCATTTTTTGAATATTTGATTTAAAGCCAGTCTTCAAGCATACCCATGAATATTTGTTATTAGAAAGAATACCTACCTAAGGCTCAATGGGCTAAAATGTTGCTACTTTACGTAAGCTCTGTCAAATTTACTCTATCAGGAACGAATGAAAAATAATATTCCGAAGTTAACAGTGTTCGATAACGTCTTCGTTTAATAAAAAATGTTGATTAGATCACAGAACAGGGATTCTAACAACAAGGTAAATGATGATAAGTTGACTGAATTTACAATATACAATTTGGAAATCGTTCAATCATTCACCCATAAAAAATATCATATTTGAACGACAGAAAATATTGTCTCAAAATTGTTCGCAAACCTATAATATTGCTACGAAATCGAAATGAAACCCCTAACAGCGCAGCTGAGCATGATAAAAAGCTAATTTAACGAAAGATTCGCTACCTGGATCAACCGACGGCTCTAGATAACGCGAGACATTCGCCACACGAGGCGTTAAGTTTTATGCAGTTTTTAGTAGAGTGCGTTATAGATGTTCAATCAGTTGAGAAGTATAAGTGTTCGGTAAGTAAAAGTAAATGTATTATAAAATGAAGTTAATAAAAGGAGGTTGGTGTTGTTTGGAGTATTATTTAGATAAACGAACTCAGAAATAACGTAAAAATATATCATCGAATCTCCGGAAATCAATAGAATGTTGAACGGGAAAGTGGTAGAAATTATTGGTTGTCACAAGACTGGCGTAACAACAAAATGGCGGACTTATCCACAAACCACACAATAGATCAGGAATTAGTTGCCTGAATAATCAAGTATAAGGTACATGGAAGATTCATACCTAGGAAAATCCATTACACTAATAGAGTACAGCCTGCGTTCTTTTTTAAATAAAGAATTCTCGTGACTCTTAAATTATATTAGTGGTCAATATGAAGACAAGGCATATTTGTATTCAGATTCAGGAAGCCTGAAAAACCTCTCAATGAAATTCCATCGTTAAATCTGATGTGCGGAAGGCTTATGTTCGGAATACACTACCAGATGAATGTAATAGTATTATTTGATATGGATTTTCATCAGCCGATTAGTTCTTGAAACTAATATACATACATGAGACAATGCATGAACAGGAAATGTTGATAATGCTATTCGTGATGAAAAATCTTAACACTGCCTTCGTTTATTACGGACGGAACATTCTGCTACTATAAATCGACTTGGAATTCCAAGACATGTTATTTTGATGGTGTGCAGACAGCTGTCGAGAAAACTAACCTTTGATAAACAACTTATCAGAAAAACCAACTGATTAATGGGTGTCGATGCTAATATTAACTGAGTACCTACTTCACTGCATGAATATAATTCACTCGACATTTTTATTCATCACAGATTCAACTGTTTCCAGTATCGCAAAAAAATATAATAAAATATAAAATGAACTGAACTCATGATAAACTCATCCTATGTCATATTCATAAGAGCAAAATAAAATAGAAAAATTGTTATCGCTCTTGGTTGAATGAACATTCCAGCTTGGCTATTCGTAATTGTTTTTTTCAGGATCTGTCAGAACTGGATGAAAATAGGTATTTCTATACTAAGGCCGCAAAATGCTTTTTCGCGTTCTGAGAGCGAGAGGAAATTATCTAGATTTAGATAATCTTAGAGGCCGCGAAATAATTTTGGGGCCATAGTGTACACAATATTGTTCTTGCAACCGTGAAAATTATATGATTCCAATAATAATTATGTAGTTTCAAAGAGACAACGTTTCAACGCGAATGAAGTAAAATGATGGCCTCAATATCACGATGTTTCTATGGAAATGAAATATTCGGCAATACAAACGTTCAGTTTGCCGGCAGTTACTCTGGGTAACGGCCTCTGTTGCGGCTGCGAAATGCTTGTTTCGCGTCCGGTTGTACGAAAATATAATATAGCCAATTGAACTGCTCAAAAATGTTTATAAGGACCAATGAGTTATTGTATCATATAGCAGCATCGTTATGAACATGATTCATGTTCAGTTGTCAAGATGGCAACAATAAATATATTGGCCAGAGCCGACGGGCTATAACAACCCATTTCAGAGAGCATTATGGATACGGAACTGTAGAAAAGTCCAGTGTTGCCTCGTGTGTCGCCAAACATCTCTGGACAATGATCACAAAATCAGTGAAAGCAATCTGAAATTGATTGAGAATGTGCATGACACAAGCATTCGAGAGTCTAGGAATAGTAAAATGTAACAGTATGAACGGTGACAAAGGGCATATCCCTTTCAGCCCGCTTTTTGGTTCATTGTTGAAAAATTAATTAGAATAAGTAGTAGTTCACGAAGTCCATATGGGACCAAAACACTTTGCAGGTAGCTAACCCTTCTTTATAGATTCAGTATCAATCTTCTTCTTCTGAAGATGTTAACTTTGTTGGCGAAACGCACGTCAAGTGCAAATTATATCATTTTGGAGTAAGGAATTGATTCATGGTGATGACTTTAACTTCCATAAAATTGTATTATGGTCTTGTATCGTGATGCCACTGGTCATTTGGTCAAGTTTTCTTGAAGTTTAGCCCGCATAACCTCACTATTATAAATAATTCCCAGGCACACTCCCCATTCAATCCCTATAAAATCAATTTTTTTCCTTCGATCATTGAAAATTCATTATCTCATAAGAATATTCTTAAGTAGCCTTGTTATAGAAGGTCCAAATAATACATTTCAGGCGGAAAGTGTTGAAGAAATTAGTTCAAATAATGATCTGAGTATTTAGGCCTACTCTTCATTTGCCACTAGATGACCGTCTATATTTGCACAAATAGATAATTCGATAGTGACTTTTTTTCCGCCTGCTTGTCGATTTCTGGTCAGTCATCAAGAAACAACCATTTCGAAATACACTGCAATTACAGTTATGATAAAAAAACAGTGGCATACAGAATACGATTTCCTGAAAACTCATAAACCAAAAGTTAATTTATTTATCAACGCTTTTGATATTGTGAGATTGACAACTGACAATTTTGACAGACGGAATAGTTAACATACCGAGGAGGAAAGCCGGGATAAGCTATTTCTCGAAAGAAAAATTTCATCTTTTGCCGAGATTTGTATACTATTTTAGTTACAATCATTCGAAATAATTCCGAGAAGTATAATGGAGAAAAGATTATTTGCAAAATTCATTCGGCATTCCAATACATTTTGTTTCAAGCGGGAATCGAACATAAACGAATTTAAAGACGCTTCCACAACTGTCAATATATATCATTCTTTGTAAATGAAATTTGCCTACGTAGAGGTTGAAATGTTTCAAAATTTAGCCACTATAGATTCTGACTGTTTGATACTAAGATAATGTGTAATACCTGTTATATGCCAGGGAGGGATAGCTCGTTTTATGTAACTGCGATGGTGTGTATAGGTTAGCGGGGAATTAAGCACTACATGGATTCCAATGGATAGAAAGACGTTTTGAATGAAAGAAGAAGACGGAGGCGGGAAAGTTCCAAGAGGTCGCCAAAGTGTTTTGCCGACTTCGTCTTCTTCCCAGTGAACAATTCGTTATTTTCCAACCTCAAGGTAGGTTAGAAATGGGCACATTTTCGAAATAATGTGAATAAAAAAAAGTTTTATCGACTCTGGTCAGCAGTTGATTACTGAAAACCACGTAGTATCTAGTAAAGCAAAAATTGCTACCCATCAAATGAAGTGCCGCTGTAGGATAGAAATAGAGACTTTAAATTATTTTAAAAAATTGTAGTACATGTGTATGAGCGAAAGTTGAATGATTCGAAATAAACCTATCGTTATCACATCAATTTTTTTTCATTCGAAATTTGTAGACCGTGAAACGTGCGAGTGTAATAAAAATAAACGAATCTAGATAATTATTTATTTTCACTTCATTCTCTCATGCAAGTGAACTTTATCAGTAGATACAGAAATATTTCGTTGTTTGAACGACGTTTTGAATTATTCATTTGTAACCACCATCGACCCAGACGAGTGAGTACGCGCATAAAATACTTTTGAGGCGTTGAACTCGCTTCGACAAACAAACTGAGAGGCAACGAATCGGTGGAATATTGTAAGGTGTTACTTTCGAAAGTTCACCTCTATAAAAAATAACCTGAAACTAACCGGAGTTCGTTTGGAAAAAGCACGAGTACAATTGCTCGAAGTGCTTATCAAAAATTCGATTTCGTTTCGTGCCAAGAAATTATTCACGTGCCGTCAGCTCCTTCCTGACTTTCTATAACGCATAAATTTGATTTGTCTTGGAATACTGTTGCCATGCAGAGAACTCAACAAGAAAACATGCATCAAAATGTTCGATCCCATTCATCAAAATGAAATTTGTCTTGGCGGTGATGTTTCGCTTACAATCTTTCTTCCAAAACGCAGTTACAAAGTTGTCGATTTGTTTCTTTTCTATAGATATTTCTACAATCATTGCTCCGCCTTTGGTAGTTCCATTATGATTAATCCGACGAGAACATAATTCCCACCCTTTCGATGTGTTAATCCAATTAAATAATTCTTCAGTATTCCGAATATTCAGTTGCCGCAATAAATTCACTTGAACAAGAGCGGGAAGTAAAATACACTTGGAAGCAAATACTCTACTCAAAATTATGTGCATATGAAAAAACAGAGAATAAAAACAAGAAATTTTGATTTAAATTTATCAAAAACTTGTATTGAAAGTGCTCGATTCCATTCAAAAAAATAATATATATTTTCACAATCGTTGCTCTTCAGAAATATCAATGATTTTTCCGCATTGTGATTGAACCGACGAGAACATGAGTCCCACCCTTTAGATGTAATTCCTTTAGTATTCCGATTCGATGCCTATTCGAAGTTGCCAATCTTGAATGAAACGCGAAGTGAAATACACTTGGAAGCATATACTTTACTTGAAATTATGTGCTTATGAAAAACACATTGATTGAAAATATAAAATTTGTATTTAAAATCATTAAAAACTTGCATTGAAAGTGCTCGATTCCATTCATAAAAAAAAAATTCGTATTGGTGATGATTTTTTGATAACAAGCTTGTTTTTTTCAAAACACAGTCAAAAAGTTCGATTAGTTGTTTTTTTTTCGTGGATATTTACAAAATCATTGCTCTTCCGAAATATCATTAATTTTTTCGTCTTTGGCAGTTCCATCATGATTGACCCGACGAGAACATGATTGCCACCCTTTCGATCCTTTATTCCCGTTTAATATTTCTTCAGTATTCTGCTTCAATGCATATTGGAAGTTGCCGCAATCGAATAACTTCGGAACTATTATTTCTCGTGAATGAAAGCGGGAAGTAAAATACACTTGGGTGCGTAAACATAAAATTTGTATTTCAAACCATTATAAGGATGCTTCAACTGGAAAGGTGTTGCGTTATAAGCGAACAAAAATATGCATCGAGACAAAAAGTATCCACAGAAAATATTAGACAATTTTTTTCAACAGCTAGTCAGGTAATATTGGTTCAACCTAGGGCAATTGATCTCTACAAGAAGTTTCATTGTTCAAAGATAAAAACGTACGTTCCTCAAACTTCTGATATGTATCAGGACTATTCAAATGATGTATCGTACTTGTAGGGGAATGAAGTTTTGAATGAGCGTGAAAGAGTGGTATGAATATGGGTTTTTCAATCATCTAGCTTCACCTTATTACAAACGAGATTACAAACGACAAACCTCCGAAGTCCAAGTTAACTCGAAGAATAAATAACTGAAAATCAATAGCTATTGCCCAATTACTCATAAACTATGCAAGCAGATAAGGGTCATTTTGATTAATTGCCTATAATTACAATAGTCCATTGTCGCAATGCTAGCTTGTCAATACAATTGAATTGATATAGGGAATACAGGCAATTTTCTTGACGTATAACATTTCAGTTTGAGGTATCGGTTTCAATTCAATGGTGAAAATCTCGGTGGAAATATCTTCCCAAAGTAGGTGTAGGTACTAATTTTAAAATTCGAAAAAATGCTCATTTTCAACTTTTTTTCGGATGGGAAAATGACTTGAAAAATGACAAATCGTTTATAGAAAAGCCGTTGATTTGAAATCTGCTTGAAGGAGCAATTGTATAGCGAAACAGTGAACGCATTAATGAATACTGACACAAACGGGAACTTCGTCCTTCGAACTCGCCAATAACCAAATTTTGTATCATAATTAAAACTTATCGAGAAAAAATCACGTCTTGAAACATTTATTACCTCAGATAGAAATCTCCACCATCTCACAAGCTCGCCATCAGTGAATCGATATGGATCAATGCGATCTGGTATTTGTTATCAAGAGATGTCTAGGACGTATGAGGACAAGCAAGTCAATAAATTACTGATTTGAATCCTGTTTACGAGCATCAAAAATCTCTGCAACAGAAGTCCCAATCTCGGTCTGAATGCAAATTTCTATCGAGACCGAATCTAATGACGAGGTATCGTCATATAGGAAAGAGATCATTACTAGTCCGTTCCATCGTTATCCCATAAAATATTTTTTGGCAGGAAACGGCAGGAAACATGAAGTTTTTCTGATGCTGATTTTACTTGCGTCCTAACAGTGATATCACTCACACCTCCACTAACAACTAGTCAAATACTTTTCATATTCTCTCTTGTCGAACACTCTAACGATCTGTCTGAATCCAGCCTTATGCAAGCACAAGCAATCGCTAATGTTCTTGAGTGCGTTGAGTTACGGGGCGACGTACTGATTTTTCGGTAAACCATAGGGAAGCTTGCAAAAAACCTACAGTTCATCCGCATCGGTTATTGTATTCAATAAAAAGGCAACTCCTCTAATTGGTATCTAGGTAATCAGCATCTGCCTACCGCTTAGTTCCAGCCAGTGATATTCTTATTAATTCATCCTTGGTACTTGAATAGTTAAACAGATTGTTTTGCAGAAATAGTTACCTGTTGCCAACTTTTAAAAATAAAATACATGCATGAGTGTATCCAAAAAAAAAATTGCCACTAAGATGCACCTAGGTAAGTATATCTTGTTTGATTACAAATATTTGAGGGCATGTTCGTTTTTACTTATATTTTCGAAGTTTATAATTCATTAATCAGTATGGTTGATTTTGACATGAGTACTTTTCACGAGACTTTTCATAACTATCAATTTCATTTAAAAGACCGCAGACAATCGAGAAGAGTTAACCTTATTGGTTTATTGAAAATATGTTCCTTTCAATAAGCAAGTCTCAACGAGAGCAAGGTCTCTAACGAGATTTCTTGGTTTTCATGTTTCGTGATTTCAAGTTCGTTTTGTAACAGAGAAGTGTCTGATGTATGTAACTATTTCGTTTTTCAGTAACATTTCTGAACAGTCTGTGAAATGAATGAACATGAATTACCTGATGGACGATGAAAACGATGATACATTCTTTGATTAAACTGATCACCAAACAATATTCCTAAAAAAAAACTGAAAATAATTTCCTGAGCTAGAGTAGAAGAGTCAATTTAGTTTCCCCTATTTTTTCTGCATCAACTTATCTAAATATTTTACATTTTGGATTTTGCTAAAAACACACTATGTCATAAGTTCCCTACAGGAATGTAAAAAACACTGTTAGAATCAAATGATGATTTAGTTTAATATCTCTCATTGTGTGGAAAATCTTTTCAAAAATTGGTGTTGGAATAAATAGTCCTGGTCAAGTGCTTAGTAATTTTCAATTGGATTTTCATTTCAATCCCTGAAAATGTTTCAATCTCATAAAAGATCTCTTCCAGGTGGGGTTGTTACACCTAACCAAAATTAGGAAGTCTATTAATTCGCATTGAAATGAGACAAAATGTAAATGAAGTCGATTCAAATTCAGGAATTTCTATTCGATAGAAGAAATGCTAGAGCTAGGAAGCTAGGACTACAGTTTCTAAAGATTCCACTAATTGCAAATGTAATTAAAACGATTGCAAGCTGTGAACTATTAAAATCAAAGATAATGAATCTGCAAGTCAATAAACAAACCTGTAATAGGACAGATGACCATTTTGTAGAACAAACCATCTCCTCTGGTAGCCTTTCAAATAATTAGTCCACTTGAAAAGCCACCCCTTCATGGCAGGTTCATTGTGAGAGGAATTTGATTTTGTAGTAACACTGTCACCCATGTTTTAACGATTATTGGACACTATTGTTGTAAATCGAAGTAACGATAAAAATTACACGTCTTCCATATTGTAGATCTGACGTAATACAAATACACATCAAATTCAAATGTCAAATATGTGATTTTTTCCGATTTAGCAGCAATGTCTGCTTTTAGTGCTGGCATCTATAGGACGATAGCCTTACTATAATTCTCCTAAGACAGTCGAATACCAAGAAACATTGGAAAACGAATGCCATAAAGATTCCTAATATCTCAAGTTCTAAATGTGTTTCTTGTCTTTTTATAGATGGAACCGCCGTACCGACAATTTTCCAGAAAAGTAGATGGGCCGTAGTAGCCCATTGTATTATATTTTAGTATTAGTAGTATTTTAGGAACTTTCGAAAGTCATGATGCAACTATTCGAAAAGTTGACGAATATCTGAAGTGGATTTGGTTCGAGCTGTTATTTGTTAGATTTTATATTTTTTATGATGAAGGTGGGTTTTACTAGGTCTTCTGAAAAGTTGCATAATGCTACGTGGACTAATAAAGCAGTAGTAATCGAAAAATTAGGAACACAGACTTAGATTGGTCAACCAACAGATGATGATATATGGCAACGGAAAAGACATAGAAAATCAAATTATTGAATTTGGTCAATTTGTTGTGAATATGATAGGGAAGAGATAGTATGACAATTGATTCTGATGGTAATCTAAACTCTAGAGAGTGAAAATTATTAAAATTGAAGAGTAGCTGAAGAAAAGTAAAATCTGCTGGAGAAGACCTCAACAATTCATACCCAGAATCTACTCTCACCACCAAATCCTCAAAAATTGATAAGGACAGACCCCCATTGACAGATTATACCAGATTATAATTTATAAATGAACATTGTTAGGGGCGAATATTGAATTCAATCCTATCAATTTGTATATGAACCTTTCCAATGAGAATTTTTATTGTCATACGAATCATGCCACACATGTCAGACTTCTTATACTGTTTATGTCATGAATTTTTCTGAACGTGAATAAATCGTTTTACCACTTTTTCTCTTTGTTCAGTAAAGCAATATGTTACAGATGACAATATTTCATTATTTTATTATTTTAGGGAACATTTGAAATTTTATGATATTTCAAATAGTGGTTTACCATAAAAAACCTACAGATGCTACTGTATACTGAAGCACGAGTAGCGGTTTTGTAAACTGTCTAGTGAGAATCACACAATGAATTGATGGTGAAAATGGAAAGAAAGTAACTACAAATTATTTCTACACATACTTTATTACATACTGAACAATTCTATCACAAAATAAATAACGGACCTGTTGAATAACATCATTCATCATAACAATCTGACAGGGAAAAATCTATAATTTCGTCGCTCGTCAGGAATCTGACGTCACTCTGACTTTCGCCATTTGAGAAGTGCATTCTATGACCAGTCCTGCGATATTTCCAGACAACTGCGAAAGCAGCAACGGAAATAAAAACAATTGCACCCGCTACACCAATGACGATAATGAAAATGTTGGTGTTAGAACTATCCGGCTCCTTCTGTCTGAAGAGAAGTTTTACACTTTCGCTAGCGTTGTGTCGTAGAAATGGGGAATATGGGCCGTCAATGCTGTTTTCATTTTCGTCGGACCAATATTCTTTCGAATTGCCACTTTCTTCCTGTTGAGACGGTGTTAAAAGAAGACCTTCGTCATTATCAGTTGGCTTCGGTACGTCAATTACGTCAGAGTCGATTTCCTTGCGAGATTTAGTAGGCTGAGTTTTGTAGCTAATGGTGGAGGTTGTCGGGATGCTCGTTGTAGATGTAATTATAACTTTTCTTATAGATTTCATGGTAGGAAGCGGGGGATTAATGTGTATAATTGGCCGTGTGATTTTTGGCACCACCTTTTGAGTAGTTGCCGTCTTAACTTTGTTTATAGTACTATTTTGCACTGATCTTGCGGTAAATTGTTTTGGCGTCGAAGGTGGAGTTGATAATATACCTTTGGTAGTTGGCAGTTTGGAATCTATATCCTGAGTGACTTCAATTTTTTTTCGAGTGGAGTAATGACGTTCTGTTGGTGTAACTTCATTCATAGCAGTTGTATTTAATGAATTAGTTGCAGTTACTGAATCATAGGTAAACGATGTCTCTGAAAAATTAAAAAGAGTCAATGTCCTCAAAACTACTCTTTTCTTCAATTGAAAAAAAATGTGTGACGTTATGTGACCAAAATTCAATATTAAAGTGGACGTTCTTCTCCTATCTGTTTCAAATCTTTCATCATGACAACCTGGCATTATAACTATGGTTATGTAAACGTTTTACTTTCACTGTCACCGGCACTAAGGTCTCTTCTGCCGTAAAAGTGACATTTTTCAAATTTGATTCAATATTCCCTCTGCGTTAAAAAAACGCATATGTAATTCGAAGAAAGAGAACAGAGGGTATATTATTTCAGCCGAAGATTAAATATGTTATTAATAGAACCCAATTTAATTGGAATGAAAATATATAATGAAAATAAAAATTAGAGAGATCATGAAACAAGTGAAACAAGAGATTACGACGACTGAGATTATTGAGCTATAATAAATAAAATGTAAATAAACGACTGAGAAGTGTTCTCTCAATTTTCGATTATATTGATGTGAAATATTTGGGGAAGTGTTACGGTAACTAGCCCATTTACCCCCCCAGAAAACCGCTCTTGATTTACATCAACCCTTCGGCTTGACACGGGTAGCTCTATTTTAATTATAAAAGTATCTCACCAAAATCGCAAACGTCGTAGTAATCTGGACAACAGCGACTCTTGTAATAACAATCTTCATCACAGTCACAAGTGATGTGGTAGCTTTCACTAGTTTTGCTTTCCATTTGGCCACATCTATTTTCACACGAATCAACTGTAGGAATGATGTCAGTATTTGCTATTGCACTAGAATTAAAAAATGTACACGAATTGGATACTTTCACGTTGACTATGATGAAAAGAAACTAAGGCATATGGGGTAATATTGAAAGAAATAACCTTTATAATCGAAAGAACAATACAGGCAAATCAACTTTGAACGATACGTTGAAACCTTCACAATTCATGATCATGATTTCATACTCAATGAATTCCCCAGTGAAAAAATATACAAAACAAAATTTCTTTGTTTTTTATACGCAATATTTTTTTAATATGTGGTTATGTTTTCCTCTATTTTTAAAATGTAGGATGAATGAAAGTGTTATGGTTCCTACCTCTCTGTAGTATAATCGTTATCTCCGGTACAGTTAACGATTATTTTGACATCATCTATTGCTATATCGCTCACGTACCCTGATCCTCTCACGCCTTCGAAAATTATCTAGAATTTGGTTAAAATGTTGTGTGTTAGTGGTAGGTATTTTACTAAACTAATTTATACACAAAATAATTATTTGAATAGTTCTTCTAGAATATATTGCTGATTTTATGGAATATATGAATAATATAAATCGTTCTCAATAGAGAAAAAATATTACCACATGAATATAAAATCATCTCTAACGTGTCATCATGGATTATGTTTGAACAATCTAACATAATGCATAACAACAAAAATGTTGCTTATAGTTTTGGATAGCTTATGTAAATTGATGAGGAGTATTTCAAATTCACATCCAAAAATATTTATAAATATAGTGAAATAATTTCGCGGAACAAGTCATGTCCTGACCTCTAACAAATGGCGAAGGACCCGAGGAACCAACAAGAGATATAATTTAAATATGTCAAGTGAAGTGAGATAAAAATTGATCTTGAAAATTAGTATTGGATTTTTGAACTTAGCTTAGCATTCAGTACACAGTGCACTGTGCATTTTTATGAATAGATATATATATATATATATATATATATATATATATATATATATATATATATATATATATATATATATATATATATATATATATATCGTAGTAGATTGAAAACTGCAAAGAGAGCATTCATCCACCACGGAATAAAATCTTTCAAACAGTATATAAAATATAAATTTATATATAATATTGACTTACTTGGAAGTCATCATCTATAACTCCTAATTGTTCGTATCCCCTGTACCATTTATCCCCCTGGTTTCCACTCTTGGAGAAAACAGCAAGGTCTGGATTGAGAGTCCATTTGTCTTTCACTTCTTTCACGTATACCCTTAAAGATCCTATGGTACTACCAAACATATGGTAGTAGAATTCCAGACATACTTCCTGGTCCGTTCTGTCGTAGATAGGAGATATAAGCCTAGCCGTATCGTTCTCGTTTCTTGCAGATGACTCAATGTACATGTAGTATCCTGCGACATATACATATCCACATAATAGTTAATGGATGTGACAAAAAGGAGGAATTCAGCAATGAGCTCTGGAAGACTTCGAGGCTTACTCATTCACACTCTTTCACTCAACTACAATAACGTAATATACATTCGAAAAATTAAAAAAATAAGATTTCAATAAGGAATATTGTAAAAATTGTTGTAAAATTGTTCGTTCCGTTAACCAGCTGACGAACGTCAACCCTCAGAAGTCGAAACTTGTGCGAGCAATGGATCAACGAGGCCTTACCTTTTAACGTGCGATTACCCAGCATGGTGGCCCGGCGAGGATTCGAACCCCGGCCTTCCGCTTGATAGGCAGATATGCTAACCACTACACTACCGAGACCACCGATATTCAGAACTATTTCGTCAAACTTCATTGTCAAAAGAGAATAAATACATTTGAGTGTCTTCCTGAGGTGATAAGGCCTTATGACATTTTGAGTCAGTATTAAACAAAACTGTGCGTCATTGAAATTTAGTGCATATCATTTGTAATATTTTACATAGTATCGCTAAAGTAATTGTTCATAATTCCCCCCTCCATCTCGATTACACCTGTTTAGATGGAGCACTTGGTTCCTGCGCACTTGTCTAAAAATTCGATCCATCATTGATTTATTTATGATCTCAAATGCAGCAGGCCCAAATGTTCGAAGCAAATAAATAAAGCACATTTTCGTTCAAAACTATCTTAAGCGTCATGGTCCTTGACTTACGAGGCCATTTATTGTTCACTTCAAATAAAAAAATCTTAAAATAGTTAATATAGTGTTTATTGTGATTTCCTATGGCAACTAGTATAATTTCACAATGTGATTTTTTTACTTTTCTTGCCACAACTGAAATATTAGGAATTATTCAAGGTAGAGATAAAAAATATTTGCCAAGTATTAAATTATCAACAAAAAAGTGTAAACTTTCAAAAAGTATTATTACTAGTTTTCGAGATTTGAGGGATGAAAGGCCAACCTTAAAATGGTGTAAATTACTCAAAAACACCTTGTTTTCATTTTTCGACTAGTAGTTCATTTTTGAAGGCTCGGAAATAAGAAATACATTCCAATTGTTACAAACTAGACTAAAAAAGAAGAATATAAAGCGTAAAAGACATTTGTTTGTTTCCTCTCTTCGAATCGGTAACTATAAAATTCAATATTTTCCCCACATAACATAACTTCTTGATACTTTCGCCAAGTATCTAAATCGCCAGAGTCTCACAGATCCATTCATCAGATGACGACACAAATTTTCACTCACCGTCTCCTCCTGCACCTTTCGTGTGATCAAACGTTGGCCCGGTTCCAATAGCTCCACTCGGAGTATCGAAGTTTTCTCGTCTCCAGTCGAAATCGTGATTCAAATCGTGTGACCAGCCACACAAATCCTCCTCTTCAAAGTCACAAAAGAGTTTGGGCTTGCTATTGGCAGCTGAAATGATCCAAATCTTTTTAGACAGTATTAATTTTTTTTTCCAAGTTATGGTGTGAAATTTTCTACGAAAGCGTAGAAGTACCACTAGAGAAAATAAAAATCCAGTTCGACTTTAAAGTCGAAATTTCAACTTTTTTCTCGAAATTTCCACTTCAAAGTGGAAAGATGATTCACTTCGACTGTAAAGTCGAAATTTCGACTTTTTTCTCGAAATTTCAACTTTAAAGTCGAAAGATGATTCACTTCGACTTTGAAGTCGAAAGTCGAAGTGAATCATGTTTCGACTTTAATGTCGAAATTTCGACTTTGAAGTCGAAATTTCGAGAAAAAAGTCGAAATTTCGAAGTGAATCATCTTTCGACTTTAATGTCAAAATTTCGACTTTAAAGTCGAAATTTCGAGGAAAAAGGCGAAGTGGATTTTTATTTCCTCTAGTGGCACTTCTACACTTTCGTACTTTTCTTACCGAATACCATGCAAGCTTAAATTATTCCTGGAAATTCCAGGGAATAATTTAAGCTCTTGTTATAGTATTTTTCACAGTAAATGGTATTGGCTTATTAACTGCAATAAACTACCCGATTTAATCCCATTGTGTAGAAAATCATCTGGTAAAAGATGCAAATGTGCTACAGGGTCGAACTTAAGAAATTTGAATTTGCATAATGTAGGAGATATACAAAGTAATTTATTTAAATGTTACAATTCTATTCTATATTTAGTTCAGTGTCGCTATCGCTATCCTCATCTAAATTAATTATAATTTGCGCAATTGATTTTACAGAAAGGTACGTATTTGACGTTATATATTCAGAACGCCAGTTTTTTAAACGTGTGGATTCCATTATTACTTGTCTCTTGTCAATTTTGCGATATTTAAAGCCCATTGCAGACAGAGCTCGCCAAAGAGTAGTGAGGCCACAGTTGATGTGAGTTTCGTCATTGATGAGCCGCTGTTTCAGACTTTTGATTGTAGGGACACGCTGCTCATCGTACATAGTGTAGATTTTTCGCCTTATCAAATCTTTTTCCCAGTCGTCTACACTTTTTGTGACACCGGAATCTTTACGCTTTTTTCTTGATTCCATGGAATTTTCAACATTTCGTCTAACTGAAGTAAGAGGCACCTTCGTCAAATTACTGGTTACTTTTGCTGCAGCACCCGCGTTATATCCTTGCTGAAGTAAGGAACTATACACATTTTTTTAATGATTTTCGCGTCACAAGATAAGTGATTCTTCTATAACGAACCACTGGAAGGAGCACTATTACTTTTTATCCACGGACGCCACATACTGCCTATTCTGTACGTTGGGGTATAAAATCTTTGCTATTAATGTCTGTAATAACAAAAAAATGTTAAAAAATTATTGCACACCGTAACACAAGTGAACACTTCCAATGAAATACAAAGACTAAAATGATCAAGAAGTGTAAGCTGTAATCTTCTACAATCCCTCTCTGAGAAACAAAATTACCAGAATCCGGTCCTTTTACATTTATGATGTGCATCTCGGATTTTACAACTTAAGGGTCTAATTGGTTTTATTATAATACTTCAGTATTATAATCTAATATATATAAATCTCGTGTCACAATGTTTGTCCTCAATGGACTCCTAAACCACTTAACCGATTATAATAAAATTCGCACACCATGTGCAGTTCAATCCAACTTGAGAGATAGGATAGTTTAAATCTCAAATTATAGTCGCAATTTTAATTTATTGCTAATTATTTGTCTGTTATTATTTGACAGTCACAATTATCTGTTAACTCCAAATGATTCTAACAGATGTCGATACCTTTCGACTGGGTTGAGTAAGTAATCAATAGATGGCGCTGCTGAGCCCATCAGTTGGCAGAACAAATTGAATCAAGATGTCGATACCTTTCGACTGGGTTGAGTAAGTAATCAAAAGATGGCGCTGCTGAGCCCATCAGTTGGCAGAACAAATTGAATCAAGGAATCCAGCTCAAAGAATCAGGACAGCAGAAGGTCATACACAACCACAAATGGTTTAGATTTGGAAAATCCATGTTTTTCTCATGGGCAACTATATGTTGCGTGTTCACGTTTTGGGAAACCGTCGAATCTATTTGTGTTAGCTAAAGACAGGTTAACCAAAAACATTGTGCACCGATTGGTGTTAAATTAAATTCAAAAAAATAGATATTAATGTTTAAAAGTTTAAGACTGTCTGCCTTGCCTACCTCATTCATGAGTTTAAGCGTCACATGTTATTTACTGTATTATACTTATATTTGTTATAAAATTAAGTGGAAATAATGAATCTGATAAATTTTTATTTTGCACATTTTGTACCTATTGATTTCTGCTTAATATCAAGTGTAAGAACATTTCAATTAATTGTGTTCAACGCACTTCCCCTTCAAATCTCAATCCAGTGAATTTGTATACCAACATTAACATTTTCGTCTTTGTTCGTAAATAATTTCATTGTACTATAAAGGGTTATAGTAGTAGAAAGTCAAATAAGGAGATCACCATATTTTTTCACAAATACCATCGGTGTGAAAAAGCATAGTGGACTCCGTGACTGATGATCTCTTATTGTTCCTCTTAGATTGTTTACTATAATGTAATATAACAAAAACTTTAGCCACAGCAACGCGTGGCCGGGTCAGCTAGTAAAACTATAAAACAGTATTGTGAAAACTACTATAAGTGAAAATTTACAGAATAGGTTTGAAAAGGGAGGCGACTAGCTTCCGAAATGTCGCCAAAAGGAAGTTGTTCATTGAATCTCCAAATTGATAAAGATACAATACATAACTGAGAAAATAGTCACTCAAATTTGCCTATTTTTAGTTAGGTATCGAGGCAAATATACCAATTTCGCCAAAAAATCAGATATTATAAGAGTTTGAGGCTTTTTTCTTCCATTTCTAGAGAGAGAAACCCCAAAAATGGATTCCAGAAAATTATGTGCAGTTTCCTTGAATAATCATGGATTTTGGTGAAGGTGGTGGGATTTATATGCACTGAATTTTACTAACATGAGAAATAGTTCATAATTTAACTTTAACATCCAAATATAGGAATAGGACTAAAAAAGACTAGTTTGCCAAAAGGGGCCGTTCATAAAATACGTTCGCATACAAGGGGGGGGGAGGGGTCTGGCTGAGTGTGACAAGATGTGACAGGGGGGGACGGGGGGTATACGGCAACGTGACGTTCGCCGTTTATTATTTTTTGACATGAGCGCTAGAAGCCAGCGTGACCACTTTTGGTAGAAATCTACTTTTTTAGTAGATTTCTGGCGAAAATTGAAATTTTGGTATGAAAGAAATCTTCAGTAGATTTTGGTAGAAATCTACGTGTGCGACATCTTCTAACGAATTCCTAAACTCGTCAGATTTTTTAATCATATCTATAGTGACTCCATCTTTGCGAATGAATTTTCAATTGAGAATGTGAATTAAGCTTGTTACAGTACACTGTATTTTACTATACAAAGGAAACAAAATAAAGCGATTTTTTACTGTTTCATTGTGTTATTGAGCATTGAATCTTCTGATTATGTAAAATATGTATATTATTTGTGGCTATTCATATATAAATATTTTTAATTTTCAGAATTTGTGTACTATCATTTAGAATTTATCATACTCAGCAGGGGGGGGGGTCTAAGTTTTTGTGACGAAATATTTCTAGGGGGGGGTCACAAAAAGTGTGACACAGCATGACAATGGGGGGGGGGAGAGGGTCAAAAAATGCTGATTTTAGTGTGACGTATTTTATGAACGGCCCCAAATGATATTTGTTAACATGAATAGTGATAAATTGCACAAATGATGTGTGTACAAACCCAGGCATGTTGGTGCATTGTTGTCCCATTTGTAACCGTCACAATAAATATCACTTGGCCCTTTCAGAACATATCCTGGTTTGCAGAAGAAATGCTGTACAGCTCCGTTATGTGTAGGATAGATCAAAACACTATCAGAGTTTTGCAGTGAAGAAGTTGATTTACAGGTAGGTCCTAGAAGTTTCATTAAAAAATCAGCGCAATCCACCGACATTGGAAGTTAGCGAACAAACACAACACATTCGAATGAGTAGTCAGGACGAATAAACAATAGAGATTACAACTTTTCAAAACTAAAATCTACTTTTATTGGGTATGAATATGAAATGATAACTAGAACGAAAATATATTTTGCTGACTGAAAAGTTTAAAAAAACTTTTTTGTTTTTCCTCTCCAAATCACCATCAAGGAAACAACTTTAAAAAATCAACTATTTTTAAATGACATTATTCAAAACATTCTTTTGTCCATATTATTTACTCTATTGAAAAATTTCAAAAGGAAACTGAAATGAAAGCAATTTATCGAAACAAGAAAATTAAAAACAGTTAATAAAAAAATATTGTAAATTTTTGACAGTAATATTGACATTCTTCCCTATTAGAATTTTCCTCATCGGGAAGGTGGAAGTCTCATTATAAGTCAATACAATTATCATTATTCCAAATCTAGAGAGAGCTTTTATTTCAATAGCATTTCTTTTGTTTTTAGCGTTATCCATTCTTTTCTTAGATTTTGCGAAGTAAAACGGAAAAAAATCTACAAAACTTCACCTTCTTCACATAAAATATATGGAAAAGTGATAGCGATGGTGAAATGCTTCATTTTCCGCTGAGTGGGCTCCAATATGATTCAACAAAATCGAAAAAAAATCTTAATTTGGTACAAACTGTACTTCCTGTTGATCTTCGTTATTTAACATATTCAATAAAAACCTCTATAGTTTTGAGATAAGATTTCAACAAACAATCTTAACGGTCGCCTGGGAATGAAAGCCTTTTCCTACTAGGAATACAATATATTATTTGCATACTTACGAACACATTTTGGTGGTGGTGGATCCCAATTTCCATGTATGCAAGTACTGTGTCTCTCTCCCGCTAATAAAAATGTGCGACTACAGGTGAATCTCACCATTCTCCCTTTACCACGCCTTTTGAAAGCACCATTTTTGATAGTAATTGAAGGGCATACAGTTCCTGGAAAAACTTTCGTCAAAAAAATATTTGCATAAAATGGAGAAATTGAAAACTAACTTTTTTTTTTCGGTAATGATTGTACAGAAACTCTTCTACTAGTAGATAGATAGATAGAGATAGATAATTTTTTAATCCAAATACGAGCTTACAAAGCTATAGGACAGGTCAACGGAGAGTACATGTATGTGTAAAAATTTTTTTTTCTTAAAATACATAATTGAAATGTAGATTAAAATCAAAAGAGAGAAAGACAAAAAAAAAAGAACAAATGAGATATATCAGATATATCAACAACGTGCATTGAAAATATCTAAACAATGGTTATAGATATGTTTTAGGTCAGATTTTCGTTATAGAAATAAAATGAAATAATATATTAAAATCTTATTCTAACATTGTCCAAAATATTCATCAAGGTTGTATGGAGTAATACCCAGTAAAAAATGTTTGTTTTTTTTTCTAAAAATATGGGCTTGTTCAATTACTTTTAGCTCATTAGGAAGTACATTGTATAATCTCAGTCCTATCACATTTAGTGATTTTTGGCAGATGGTGAGATGTGAGTTTGGTAGATGAAAATCGTTTTTTCTCCTCGTGTTGTGATTATGATATTGTTTATTTGTGGAAAATATTTTTTTATTCGTGTGGATGTATATTAACACTTCTAAAATATAAAGACCGGGAAGTGGAAGAATTCCAAGTTCCTTGAAAATATCTCGACATGAGGTCTGTTGGGAGACGTTTGCAATGGAACGTATTATTCGCTTTTGTGCGATGAATACGTCTTTCGCTGCTGGAGAGTTTCCCCATATTGTGATTGCGTAGCGTAGTATATAGTAGTATATAGTAACATAATTTCTAATATAATAATAATATAGTAACATAATTTCTCTCATTTTATGCCAACATATATGTGTTTTTCTTGACTCTTCATCAACTCTAGTAATAGTCTTCGATGATTAGAACCCCTCAAAATATCTCATTTACTTATGGCAGCATTCACAAATATTTAAATAATTTTGTTATTTAATTTCTCATCAATATATTACCGTTTATAAGAAAATTTCTATGAATTCCAATGAATAATACCACAGAAATTAGACCTTCAGAATATATCCGACAAATGTTTCATATGGTTCTGATATAAGGCCTGAATATATGCATTAAACAATAGTAAACATTTTAGTTATCACTGAAAGAATGATGAATTTCTGTCTTTTGCAATGGTTTGTACTATATTGGTTTCTCTCGATTCATCCTTTACATTGTTGGGTTCAGGAATAGCTCACGGCTTTTTCTAAAGATCTATCTTAAAAAAATTGCGTCGTTCTTAAAGAACGAGTGATGGAAAATGTATAAAAATCAATTCAATTCAGTTGGGCTATTATGTCATGAAAATGAAAAAAAAGAAGGAGGGCTGAATCTGAAAGTTTTTTCAACGCATTAATTAAAAAAGTTAATATTTTCTATAATGTTTGGAAAACATGGCGTGAATTAGCGAAGAGAGATACGAATTTGTTTTCAATTTGAATTTTTGAAAGTGTCAAGTATTGAGTTGATTATTATCTTTAACTCTCACAAAACACCTTTCTTGGCAGGTAATTATCAATTTCTCCTAAACATTCTCAACATTTATGAATCGAAATATAAAACATTTTTCATGCGTATATTGTCTTATAACTCTCGTTGGTGTATCAGTGCGTGGGGCACTGGTCTCCTGGTGCCCCCCCGCATCAACCTTGAATGCGATAACTTGTCTCAACGATATTGAAATACAGACTTCCATTTTTTTCAATTTTCTCTAATTACTAGATTACTGTATTAACTTACTAGCTGAAAACACCATTATCATCTCACAACAAAAACTCACAAATAATATCAGATAAATGGAACAATATTTCATTTTTAACTGTAACTTTGACACTATTACTATATGATTGCTTATCCACCACTAGTTTGAGTTTGGCGAAGAATCGTCTACAGCGGAGTCTATCTAACGGAAACGAGAAGATAAAAGCGGAAAGACAAAAATATTATCTTTCGAAAGTATGTGTTCGAATGGTATCTCAAACGCTTGCCAAATTCCATAGTAATTTGAATGAATAATTTTCTTCCTAGAATTGCTGCCAGAAAAAGATAAGGGCGAAAAACAGATGGGCTGTCAATTCAGAGAAGGAAGTGTGAATATTGTTAAAAATGCGATATCCAGTGAGGGCGAAACCAGCTGCCTTCCCACTACTCTCCCAGTCATTGATGAAGAAGAGATAACTGTAGTCGAGAGATCTAGACACTATCCTAAGGAAAATGATGCATGTGCGAAATAATGTTAAGATTCAGTTGTAATGAGGTGGAAAAGGGTAACCCGACTAGGTGAGAATATCACTGATTAATAGATAAACGAAAAATAAAAGAAATTAGAGGATTCATCCATGCAATACCTAATAACGGAAATAGAAGTTGTCAGTCATATATGAAATTTAATACTTATATTTTTAAGTATGGTGTTTTTTGTTGGAATATTAATATGGATTATATGGCCTCAAATAATATTTATCATGCAATGAATATTGTACTATAGTTTCGCACGTTAGGGGTATAACTGGTTAAGAACGAATTCAAACTTTTTGCCTAAGTATTCATGCAAATAAAGACCGAAGCTTTTTATTTTGGAAGAACTCTTCATACTGAATTCAGCAAAAGTGGGTCTAATGTCTTTGGAATGATAATTTCATATCCTATCGAATTGTCAAAAAATGTAAAGAGGGTGTTATTTAAAGATTTCTAAGGAAACTTCTGGTCCGACCGGAAGTAGTTGCAATTGTTTCGTTGAAAATACTGGTCTCGATTACTGAGTTATTAACCTTACATACTACTGAATGGTACAGTGTACAATAATTTCGTTGCCATGCACCCGTTATATGTAACAGATGAAAAAACGTACAATTGACAGGATCGTTCTTGAAGTATTATCTATCGAATATGGCATGCCAGCCAGTTTGTAATTTCAACATTGCAGTTTTCGCGAACGTGTGGGACGCCTGAGACCAATATGCAATAATATGCATGTCAGCTTACATTATCTCTGCCTGAGCGGATATAAACCAGGCAAAAAGTATGCATTCATCGAATTCCTATAACCAGTCCATTCTGTAAATAACGATTCTAACTTTCCATATCAGTTATATATTATATATCAGTTTGTACTCATCGTACACGATTCCCGAACTCAATAGTCACTTACATCAGAGGTATAGGAATGACAACTTTACGGTTTCCCTACCACATCCCAGAAGTGAATTTATATAAAGATCTGTTATTTACAATGCCAAAAAATGTTAAATCACCTGCCTCTCCCTATTAGATCGTTGTTGGTAATACATATTAGGTCCAGGAAGGCAGTCAAAGATCTACCACTGAATAAAGCCTATTACACATTGTGCATGAATTCAATGAAGAAACATGTCAATAAATATCCTAGCTTTCATAATAATTCTGGAATCCATATTTTGTATTTTCCCTCACCTAAAAATGAAGATAAAAAAGTTTTAATAATATCAAATATACCATTTCGACCTATAAGCAGATATTATGAGTAATCAGAACATTTTTCAATTTCGTTTCTATGGGAGAGAAAGACAAAAATTGATTCCAGAATAATTTTACCTCAACCAAAATTCGAGCAATTTTTGCTTCTGGAGTGGATCGTAGTTTCATATAGAATAATTTTTACGAATACCTATATATTCCACATACTGTTGTATGATATGCTACATAATTTTATAGTATCAACATTATTAGTTACATATGTGAATAAAACTTCGGTTTTCAGTACAACGAATCCTTTCTTTCTCTGACTCAATGTGTCAAATAGAAATAACACAAGCCTTCCAATCTTGTGTTACTGCATCCACATCTATTGACTTTCATTTCATTTTAATCTATACAGCGTTGTTTTTAAATGTTTATGTTCATTGTTTATTGATAAATCGAAGAAGCTTTCTCAAACAAAATATATGTTTCATAACAATATAAAGCATTTGTGACTTCTGAAATGGTTACGTGGTTATATGAAACCAATGAGGCCCTCAGAAGTATTGAAGTTACGAGAAAAGGTACTACTAATAAGCTGATTTTACAGCGAGACAACCAAACTTTTTGGTTGTAAAACACATAAAAAATGTTCAATGAAGTAAATAAGGTCTGACGAAAATTTGTGCATGAACAGAGTATAATGTATATACTATGCGATTTTTACTACACATGTACTTATTCTGAACATTGAATATGCAAAGGAAGTTGTACAGGAAACTATATATATGTATATTTTTTCCCTTCTCCAAACACTCTATTAGTGTGCCTAGGAGACAGGGCCTTGTGCGAATAAGGGACGGAGAATGTGCTTGAGTGTCATAGCGCTGTTGATTTTTCGATAGGGCATTCGCTATTTCAACTAGCTTTTTCGGAAACAAGTCAACCGACGTATGGATCTTTATGAAATATTATCCAATCTTTTCTATTTTTGAAATTAATTGAAACCAATGAATTGTATCTGTCTGACGATAAAATTTGGGGATGTAGAATTTGCGATATTCAAGAGGGTACAATTTCTTTAGTCCGTCTCTGTCTGGACTGTCGGTCTGAAACTTTTTGAAAATGGCGCCTGATGTAAGACGTTTGGTTTTAACAATATAACCTAGATGGCACGAAATAAAGGTAGGGTTATATCTATTTTTAACTTCTTTCAATTTTCTTGTTTCTTGTTATTATCACGATCTTTGAGACTTTCAGATGTCTCCTTAAAAGTCTAGGATTTAAGTTCTATATTAATTTATCGTTTTTGTTGCAACTGTGTTCGGTTTATTATAATTATTCCTTTATATAATTTTATTTTTCAAAAAAAAAAGTGAGAATGCCAGTGTTCCATACAAAAACAATCGAGTCTATTTTGGATCCAGTTGCACAACAGGTAACATGATTTTGTTTATTATCGCCGATATTTTTTCATATTATTTTTGGCATACTAGTCATTGTTTCCCTATTTGAAATGTCAACAATTCCTAAATTAGCCCAGATCCCAGATGACATAATTGGAAAGACCCAACCTTTGAATAAGTGTATATATGTGTCTGTTATCGCTTTAGTTATCATTTCATTCATCACTGACCGTTCCCAGAAATATTTTCAATACCTCCTTTTAAATTATTATAAGTAGGCGTTGTCTTCTGCTATGAAATGAAGATGTTTATCAATCAATTATTTGTTTTGACAGTCCTAATCGATTATTTTTCACCTTCTTATGCACTATGAACCCGAATATAACTTTGAGGAATATCAAAGTTTTCTTAATCATATAATGGGTAAATGATAAATATTTTCCTTTCGCCTAATAAGGTTATGACATACTAGATTGTTTATGTTTACAGGCTATTTCATTGATTATTTTATGCCCACTTTTATGATAATTCCTCCGGAATTATAGCGATACCTATTTACGCCCACACTGCAGACGTGTATTACATTTAGAAACTTTCGAATTTGAGAGGATATAGATTGATTGATGAACAATGACTTCAACATTTCTGTGGTTGATTAATTGACTGTAAATTATGTTGGTTACCCCCGTAAAATTCATTCGAATAGAGGTACCACCTATAAATTGGAACTAGAGGTACCTATCCACCTACTTTCATTATCGTTTGAGGTACTCTTTTTCTGAATAAAGGTTTGAAATACGATACATTCTGGCAAAATTGTTCAAAAAAACATTAATATAGCGTAGGTATGAAACTCGTTTTTATTGCGAGATTATGGCACTCATGAAATTAGCACATTCGGGTTTATGCGCAAATATCATTTGAGTCCCATGCATTATAAACTGGGTAGTTTTATTATATTGACATTATCTACCTACGTATTATTCATTTCATCTTGGATCTGGAAATTATGACGATTTACGCACTGCAAGACAAGCAGCCAATTGAAACTTACAGGTAGTTTACTGCGCAACCAGATGTGGGACTAATTTCCGTGCCAAGTTAGATTGGATAAGCTATTCATGTTGCATAACATATCAGAGTTTCGAGGAGTTACAATATAAATATTTTGAAAAAAAAATGTTGGTGCTACTTTTATATTTTGAAGCGTAGAGAATCCGAAGTCAAAACGCGGCGAAGTCTCTTCAAAGTTTCAAAGTTCGCAAGATGAGCATATTTTTTTCCATCATGAAACGATCGGAACACTCGTTTTTCGCCAAGATGTCACCTTATGCTTGTCACCCAATTCCACCTTCTCTGATATTTTTGCTCTGAATATTTTCATCTTTCATGAAAAAAACTCAATTTGAAATTCTGCGAAGTTTTCGAAAATTTGGTAGCAACGCCGGGCACAGTGCACAAAACTTTCGTGGCGAGTTTTCAAGTCAACTTTTTTCATGAAAATGGAAATCTTTGCTGATAAAAATTTCAAAAGAGGTTAAATGGGGTACGAAACGAGTGTTCCATTCGTTTACCGATGTGAAAAAGGTGTGGACATTTCAAATTCAAGTATCTGTGAAATATTATACAATAGCACGGTATAAGAGAGTTTTGAGTAGCTGTCAGATATGAGCTTTATCTCCTGAAAATTTTTTTTTTCGAACTTGTAACAGAAATTTCAATAAATTATTCGATCTTGAAACTCCACTTAATTGAATTGAATGTTGTTCAAATCTGTCCAATGTTAAACCCTGCTCTTTCCTAATTGTATAATATTTGGATGATATTGTATTTTTCTATAGGTTTCCAAACTAGTTATCCTCCATGAGGAAGCCGAAGATGGCATACCCATGCCTGACCTTCAACAACCAGTTAGGTCAGTTAGCAATGCTGTCTCAAACTTGGTCAAAGTAAGTGTTGAAAATTTATAAACTATAATCCCCTTGCACAATATTGATGAGATTAGGAGAGCTTAATACGAAAAATCAAATGGCAATTTGGGATTTCATCTAAAAATGGCTCTGTCTCTTCTGCTCATTTTCATAATGATTGAAAATAGTTATTCTGGAAACTGGTCCTTTTACGCATGCGACGGAGTTCGGTCAAGCTGTCTAGTGTGGAAAAGGTACAATTTTCCTACGAGAGCGAAAATATATTGCATTTTGAATTTTCATGGAAGGAATATGAAACAATGTTTTTTAAACTATTGAAAATTAATCTGATGAATAATATTAGAATGCATAAATGTTCCATATACGCAATACAAGTCAATGATGATCAGTTATCATCAGAAGACAATTGCAATTCTAGCAATCAATAGAATAGGTTACAAATGAGCTGTTTCAATATTTTTCAATTTATTGTTTTCGAATTTCATTTCGATTTCTCAAATATTTATTTTTATTATTTATTTATCAATAAATGAATATATCTGATATTTTTCATTATTATTATTTTTTCCAATTTTTTAAATTAGCATCTTCAATTTGGTTTTCTTTATTTCATTTTTTATTATAATTATTCACTGTTTTCATGTCTTAATTTTTGAAAAAAAAATTTCAAAAATTTTTTCATATATTTTTTAATAATTGATGATAATTTTTTAGTGTTTTGAATATCCATGCACTTTTTTTATACTATTATTATTATTTATTTTTATCACCTATTCTTTGCAATCTTTATTTTAATTCTATTTTTATTTTTTTATCAATTGTAATTTTCATTCCTTTTTTATAAATTTTTTTACTTTTTTTGATTTTTGTAATTTTTGTTTCTTTAATTTTTCACATATATTTTATTTTATTTTTTTTTTTTTTTTTTTTAAATTGAAATTTAAATTTATTTATTTATTCATGGGCAGGCCCTTTTCAGATAAGAATATTACAGTGCTTTAAATGTAGATAATACAATAAAGTGGTTTGAAAGTAGGTTATATGAATAGTACAATTACTTATAACTTAAAAAACAGTGATATCCATATTTAGTAAAATTGATATGCAATGGATATGCAGGTCATGTAACACTAAACACAATACAAAAAACTCAAGCCGAAGGTATCACAACGCTAGGTCGAACAAATGATTTTTGAAGCGGGTAATTGTTAAATTGAAAATTTGGAGGTCATTCAAAGAGTTAGCTAATCGAAGAGTTCTGGGAATAAAGCTGTTGTAAGAGTAATTGAATCTGTGAAAAGAGACATAAAAGGTTTGAACATGCCTAGTTGAACGACTGGGGAAAAATAGGGATATTTTGGAGAGAATCACGGGGCTGATACACAGTCCGTTGATAATTTTGAATAGAAGTATTAAGTCTCTTTGTTTTCTGCGTACCTCAAGAGAAGGTAAGTTCAGTATGCGTTCTAATGCAGCATAGTCATAGTATACACGCATCTTACTGGCAATATATCTCAGAAAATTGTGCTGGACAGCCTCAAGCTTCAATTTATGTGTAGCGTAATGTGGGGACCAAACTGTGGAACAATAATCGAGATGGGATCTAACCAGGGTGAAATAAAGGGATTTAATAGCAGCGATGTTAGTAAAATCACTGGTGGTTCTCTTTATGAAGCCTAGCATCTTCATAGATTTCTGTATTGTAGTTGAAATGTGTGATTTATAGCTAAGGGTGGAGTCTAGGATTACACCTAGATCCTTGGTTTCGGAGGAAGAGTGCAAGGTCAAGTTATTTATATTATATTCAAAGATGATTGGATGATGAGTTCGATGAAAACGAAGAATATGGCATTTGGATGCATTCAGACACATACCATTTAGCTTACACCAGTTAGATAGGCGATCGATATCATTTTGAAGACTCAATGTATCAGCCTTGCTTTTGATTATTTTGAAACATTTCAAATCGTCAGCGAATAACAAAGATTCACTCTCTTGGAAACAGCGTATTAGATCATTGATGAACAAGTTGAACAACAGTGGCCCCAAGTGAGATCCTTGCGGAACACCAGAGGTAACTGCGATGGTATGAGAATAGTAATGATTTACCCTGACAATTTGCGTTCTTTCCGTAAGATAGCTCTTGATCCACTTCAATAGTAGCCCATCGACTCCATATAAGTTAAGTTTATAAATCAAGAGCTCATGGTTAACTTTGTCGAACGCTTTGGAAAAATCAGTGTAAACAGAGTCAACTTGTAAACCCCTCTCCAAAGCATCCGACAAAAAATCAACATATGTTATCAGACCCAATTCCGCTGACTTTTTAGATGTAAAACCGAATTGTTGGGTCCCTATAATTGGGGAGCAATCATAAGTTAGGTAATCAGTAATGATGTTCTCAAAAACTTTAGGGATTATGCTAAGAATAGAAATTGGACGATAATTACCTATATCGGATTTTCGGCCTGATTTGTATATTGGAGTAACATATGAGGTTTTCCAGTAGTCCGGAAATTTGCCTGTTAATAGAGACTTATTGAATATATGGAAAAGTGGGCGGGATAAAATAAAGGAAAATGTTTTAAGAAAAGTAGGGGGAATTCCATCAGGACCAGGGCCTTTGTTGGTATTAAGTTCAGACAATTTTTCATAGATTTTAGAAATTTCAATGTGATAATTGGACACATTAACCGCTGATGAAATATGTGTATCATAAGGATGTAGGGATTGATTTGTATAGACAGAAGAGAATTGGTTGGCAAAAAGGTTGGCAATGTCAGTCCCATTGAAGGCAGTACGATCACCGAGAGTCATTGTATTGGGTATAGCATTGTTTTCCCTTTTGCTTCTTACAAATTTCCAAAAGGATTTAACATTATTGAGAATTGAATGTTCAGTACGTTGAATGTAGTCAGAGTAACACTGTCTTGATAAAGACAGATATTCGTTCACTTTTGCAATTAAATTTATCTTTTTCACCTTTTGACCAATCAAGAATTTTTTTGTTTTATAGTATATCAGTTCGTTCAAAAACTGATTACATCAAACCTAATTGATGCCTTTCAGGTTGGAAGAGATACAATCAACAGTTCTGATGACCCTATTCTACGTCAAGATATGCCATCTGCTCTCGTGCGAGTGGAAAGGTCCTCAAAATTGCTGGAAGAAGCTAGTGATATGCTTAAGCAAGATCCTTTTTCATCACCAGCAAGAAAAAGGTTGATAGAAGGCAGTGGGGGCATTTTACAGGTAAAAACAACACAAAACTGATTGTTTCATTTGTAAAATCATATTGATATTTACCCAAATGCTTGATTTCAGGCCACTTCTGCACTCCTACTTTGCTTTGATGAATCTGAGGTTAGGAAAATCATCAGGGAATGCCGTAGGGTTCTTGATTATTTGGCAGTTGCTGAAGTTATAGAAACTCTGGATGAACTAGTACAATTTTTGAGGGATTTGAGTCCTTGTTTGAGCAGAGTGTCCAGAGAGGTTAGCGCAAGGGAAAAAGAGCTGACGCATCAGGTAAATTTTGCTATACCTAATAGAGAGAGATACATTTTGTAAAGAGGCAATACTTATCCTTACATGCCCTCATCAGTTGTGAAAAATAAAAATTCACTACCAAAATCGAGCACAGATCCAGAATTTTGAAGAGGGAGGAGGCAATTCCAAGCATTTTGCCCAAGGTTGTCATTTTCATGTTATTTCACTCATGTCCTGAGAAAATTGGTCAAAGTTATTCAAAGGGAGCTATATTGTTCCATTCCTTGCATTGAAGCCTGAATAAATTAAATCGTAATTACAAGATTTGTTTCAAGAACTCAGAATCATATGGTAAATGAATTTTGGAAACCAATATTCCTATGAAAATGTGCTCTACAGAACAATTCGGCTTGCTGTTTCTGATATGACTAGTATATTTATATTGGTTGCCTTACACATGTTTGGTATTGCCCGTTTTTGTAGGATTGATTGGCTTGTCGTATGGTAGTGGTAGTAGACGACCATATATCAAAAGTAAGGTTCATTTAGTGAGTGATATACTTACAATCTTAGTAGTAGACAGGCCAAGTTTTTTCATTATGACTGAAACTGTATAACACCCATAATCTAGTTTACCTTTGATCAGAATTCAGTCTTTCATCGACGTGTAACCGCAGGAATTTTGTATTGTATTCAGTTTCATTTGATCTTTTTTGTGGTAAACTTTCAATCTGACCTTTGAAAACGAAACGATTGGTATTTGCCTGAGACATTGAAACTTATTCGACTTCTACAAATAGTTTATCCAATAATACCCCAGGTTTGTGATTGATACATATGAGACCATAGAGAATCTTAAACTCATAATAAATTAAGACTAAGATATGAACGTTGACATTACACTTCAATTTGGACACTGCATCACATTTCATTTTAGGTCCACTCAGAAATTTTAGTGAGATGTTTGGACCAAGTGAAAACTCTGGCTCCGATTCTCATTTGTTCAATGAAAATTTACATCCATATCGTTTCTCAAGGAGGAAAGGGAGCAGAAGAAGCTGCTGAAAACAGGAACTATCTGGCCCAGAGAATGACAGATGAAATTAATGAGATTATTAGAGTTCTACAGCTCACCAGCTATGATGAAGAACAGTCTGAATTGGACAATTTGACTGGTCTAAAGAAATTGCAGAATGCCATAACAAATAAAACTAATGCTGCAAATGACTGGTTGTTTGTGAGTTCATTTTCAATTGCTTGAGTTCAAAAAGACAATATTTGGTTTGAAAATAGTTGTTATGTTGGGTGAAGGGTACTAATCTCTTTCCTGAATCATTTTCAGGATCCAAATGCTGTCAGAGGTGGTGTAGGAGAAAAGTCTCTGAGGCAAATTATAGATGCTGCCCACAAAGTTGCTGAAAGGTATGCTATTTAATTGAGGAGTGCTTTTGCTTATGTCGACAGTAGTCATCACCAATATCTGCTTCAAACTTAAACGACAAAAAACGAATTTCCCAACGAATATTATTTTAGATGCCTTCCTCAAGATTCCCAAGTAATAAATAAACTCTGTTCTGATCTGACAACTATGACTGATGCGTTGTGCGAACTCCGGCAAGACGGTAAGGGTGCCACCCCTCAGGCAGAATCTTTGGCTAGAGGAATTAGGGAAAAACTGGGGCAACTCCAGCAGTCAGTTATGAATGCTGTTGTAGCGGTTGATAAGGCTGGGTTGCAACAAACTGCCCATACTGCCCAAGGAAGGTAAGTTAATCAATTCTACTGAGACTCCATTTCATTACAATGAAAAAATACACAGAATAATTTCTTCCTGAAAAGTATAGCAATGTGATTTCAATTTCAGGTTAGAGCAGGCAAGGAAATGGCTCTCTAATCCCGGCCACGATGACAGAGGCCTTGGACGCAGGGCTATATCTGCTGTTGTGGGAGAAGGCAGAAAAGTAACCAATCTCTTTTTATGTTTTCAGCGAATCTACTCTTCATTTCATTTCTAGGTTGCAGATGGACTCCCGGGCATCCAAAAGGCTGAAATTCTTCAGTTATGTGATGAAGTTGACACCCTGTCTCGTCAATTATCCGACCTATGCGCCCAAGGAAAGGGCAACTCGCCCCAGGCACAGGAAATAGCAAGAAGATTGTCTCAGAAATTACACGAACTCAAAGAGAAAATCAATCAAGCTGTCGTAAACAGAGTTGTTGAAGATTTCATCGATATTGTCACGCCTTTGAAGCAGTTTACTGAGGCGGTTCTAGTTCCTGAAGGGACAGCCAATCGAGACCAGAACTTTTCTGATAAAGCTGCTAATTTACAGCAATTTTCTAATAGGGCAGTGAAAACTGCCAAAATGGTAGCAGCTGGTGAGTTGGCACTTATTATGTTTGAAAGTTGGTTTAGGAAATATAGTTCGTTTTGATTGTGGAGTTTTACAAAGAATATTTTTTGCAAAGCTCTGTTGGAAATACACTATTGCTTTTCATGGATCTATCTCCATATTTCAAGTGTTGGAGACGTGATTTAGATTAACTGTTTGAAGTTATTACATGAATATGTCTTCATCCTGGGGAAATGTTACCTGCTAAAAATGGGCCTATAAAAATAGTGATGGAACAGATTTTCACATTGACTGAACTCGAGTATTTTTGACTATCCAAACACTCCCTAAAATTTGTCAAAATCGCATGTTCACAAACATAGATTAACGAAAACATAGGCTGTTTATTTCAGTTTTCATTGTTTACAGGTAGTAGCTCTGGCAACAAAAAAATGGCTGAAGCTCTCCAGAGTGCTGCCAATCAAGTGGAAAGTTTAACGCCCCAGCTAATATCTGCCGGTAGCATCCGAATGAACTATCCTTCATCTAAGGCTGCCGATGAACATTTTGAAAATTTACGTCAGCAGTATGCTGATACGTTGACTAAAGTTCGAAATTTGTGTGATGAAGCCACAGATTCTGCCGATTTCATTAAGTCGTCTGGTAATATTTGATTCTACAATATTTTATTTGCGATAATGTCGATGCTTGTTGTTTGTAGAGGAGCAAATGAAGAAACACACTTTTTTGTGCGAGGAGGCTATAAAGAACAAACAACCTCAGAAGATGGTGGATAATACTTCTGCAATTGCCAGACTTGCCAATAGAGTACTTTTGGTCGCGAAACAGGAAAGCGACAATTCAGAAGATCCAAATTTCATTGAAAATGTCAGCAGAACTTCAGATTTACTACAGAACAGTAATTGAAATCGCTCAATTTGTTAGACAAAAACTGTTTATTTTTTTACTTTCAGGTGTTCCTCCAATGGTCCAAGATGCAAAATCTGTAGCAGTAAATCCCTCGGATTCAAATGCTGTTTCTAGATGGAGAGATTCAAATAAGGGGGTGAGAGTTATTGAATTCAGTCTATCTATCCAGAAGGGATTCTTTGAAGGGATTTTCTTGAAAGAAATATGACCAGCATGTTTGGAATTGACTTGTCTGAATGTGCTTAACAGTGTTTCTTCTCAGATGGGATGGGTTGGAACTTTCACTATATATTATCTAACTTTATTTAAATTTGTCAAAAATGTAATTGGCTGGAAAAAAATCAAAGTGAGGGATAAAAAAATTGAAATAAAAAGTTGACCAGAATGAATGAGTAAAATATTCAAAAACAGACCGAATGGAAAATTTGTAAAAATCTTAAAAATGAAACGATGGAACATAGTTTCAAGTGAGTCTACCCAACGTTTGCTAGTATCTGCAATTGTTTTCTGGTGATTATCAGTTGTTTTTTAATTATTTTCATTTTATTACCATATTTCATTTTTATTTAAAATTTTTCATTTTTCTGTTTGATTTTCTGTGTGAATAGAGTCGAAGCGAATATGTGCACTATAATTATCAGGTTAGGTTACGTTCAACGTGAGTGGGTCTACACGACTCCTGATATATTGAAACGATTCTATAGTGAAAACTTTGCCTGATGTTCATATCTTTCAACAGTGAAAATGTCATTGAATAAAGCTGAATAATGTAGTCAATGAAAGTTTGAACCATCAACATTCAGTAAAATGATCTTTTCAGCTATTGAATGCAGTTGGACAAGTTAGGCAAGCAGTTCAAGTGAATCCAGAACTACCTCCATTACCTGATATAAATACTCTGAATTTGGGTGAGTCAAGAAAAAGTTTTTTCTCCGGAAACTGGACATGATATTCCGTTAGTTCTGAGATTCGTTTTTACATTTCTTCTTGTCAAATACTTCTATAAGTACGCCCAGAAGGCAAAGCCTTCTATAGCTATTTCAACTGTAGGGAAACCCAGAAAAACCCACAGTGCTACCGGGTCGGTGGTGTATTCGATCAAGAGATCCCACCTACCAGGCGATT
The DNA here is from genome assembly GCA_032362365.1 of Zygogramma bicolorata. Classification (NCBI taxonomy): domain Eukaryota; kingdom Metazoa; phylum Arthropoda; class Insecta; order Coleoptera; family Chrysomelidae; genus Zygogramma; species Zygogramma bicolorata. Next base: position 623,890 of record JAVJAQ010002094.1, read on the forward strand.
AGTATCTAGGCAACCAACAATTGCCTATCGCACCGAGTCAACCAGAAAATGTCTGCCGTGACTGCGGATTGAACCGGGAGTGAGAAATCTGAATAAAAAATAAGAGGGCGCCGTAGACAACTCGGCCACCACCCGACCTAAATCGAGTGTTTGCCAGTTATAAGTAGATTTGCCAATTATTTCATATATTCAATATATTTCTGCATTTTTGCAAACCCACTCAGATTTATAGCTGACAAAGTCAGTATAATTTCACTAGTCATTGTTTTACACACCAATAACAAGCCAGAAATTAATCATTCATATCCATGTAACGCAATAACCCACACAGCACATAACATCCGATGGATGTCCGTTTTACGTCCAGCTCAAGTCCAAACGTCCATGGATGTTGAATGTACATCCACTGTACGTATGGGATATGGACGTATAATGGATATTCCAGTTCTGTACATCCATTGTACGTACATGCAATGTACAAAAAATGCTTCGGTTTATTAATTTCATGACGAAATATCTTCATCGTACTAATTCGTTTTGATCCCAAACAAAAATTTATTTTATAAGTGAAAAATACCAAATAAGCTGTTCAATCGATGTTTGTGCAATATGTTCAGCCAATTGATGTCCATAAATCGACCTTACCTGTACATCCAATCGTAAACATCCAATGGACGTCCAATTCATGGTCATGCATTTATTTAATGACATTGAATATTGATATTATAATCATATATTATTTCATTTATAGTAATAAAATTATCGATGGCACATAAATTTTTTTCTGTGGGCAAAATACCATTTGAGGATCTTGGACATGGTAAAAAAGTCAGGAAAAAAAAGAAGAAGAACATCTGAGGTTAGGTGTGGCCAATGTGTGTTGTGTGTCAGTTTTTGCGGGTCAACTCTTGTCTTTCTGTTAGCCTTTTGTGTTCAAGTTGAAAGTTATCAGTGGAAAGTGGAAAATTAAAATTAGTAAATTCGTTCTGATTGTGAAGAAGTGGATACACTAGCTACACTAAATAGAGGACTGTATTATGAAGTGGCTCAGGAGAGCAAATGAAAGGAAATAAGTTCGAAGAAACCTCAAGATGCTCTCAGCTGCAAATTTTTCCATTCAGAATTTTATTTTTATTTTTCATCCATTTGTTTTTTACCGATTGTTTCGGTTTTCGGAGTTTTATTAATTTATGTTGTTCAAATATATTTATTTTTTATTCATTCAAATTGTCTTGAATTATCTGTTTTTCAACCCCAAATATACTATACTATAAATATTCACTAAGGATGTGAATGTGAGTCCAATATACAGTGCATGGCTAAATTATGGTACAAATTTGATATAATCAATTGTCATCTTTGAAACAAATTTGTTTTTCTGGATTTCAAAAAAAAACAATGGATGTATGAAGAGTTCTGAAATGGTTTAATCATTTGTGTATGTGAAATGACGAGGTACCCACTTACTTTGTTTTTTATTATCATTTTATGAATACATGTCATTTTGCTATTATTCTTATTAATAAGGATATTTTATGATTATTTAATATGTTTGAGTATTCTGATATATTGAATTGAACTGACCGATACTTGATGAAAATTCGTATTCACAAAAATATCAGTTTCCTCCTTCTTCAAGCTTGAGGAAGCTATTGTTTAGCAAAACACGTTTTGCTGTTTTGTAAGCCCATTGTCGGTGAGAATGGTACAGGAAACTGATATTTTTATTATGACATATATTATTATTCTCATAATTGATTCTACATATGATGATCATCGACAAGTTTTTTTTTATGATTTTGTACTGAATTTGTTGCTATTCATATATTGAAATATGCAAAATGTTGAATTTGTTTTATAATTCAGCCGCGCACTTTATAATCAAGGGAGGTCCATTTTGTTCCCAAAGTGGAACGGCCATTGGATGTTCAATGGACGTTTTTTGAACAGTTTAGGACGTCCAATGAACGGTCATTGGATGTTCAATGGGCGCTCTTTGAACCAGTTAGTGACGTCCAATGAACGTCCACTGTTCCTCTTTTGGAGACAACATGTACGTTCATTGGTTGTCCAAAGTAATCCCAACGGATGTATAAGTACGTCCAATGGACGTTCTCAAAGGACGTCCTCTGTATGTCCAAAGTGGTGCCGTATGGGCCTCCACTGGACGTCCATTGGAAGTTTAACGTACAGTAAGGGACGTCCAATGGATGTTTTAAATATCCAGAACTAACGTTCATTGGACGTACATAGGATGTACATGTGCTGTGTGGGAACATGTTAACTGTCTACTTATCTTTTTCAGAAACCACGCCAAGCAATTACTTTATCGATAAAGGTATACTTTTGGGGCTTCTAAAAAGAGTTTTTCATGAGGCATTATATTTTTCAGACAAACTAATTTCACTTGACCTATGAGGGTTATCATGAATATGAAATGAGCGTTTCATAGGGAAAAATCTATCAATAATATCAAAAATTGAAACATACAATAATGATCCTCAAGGAAGAATGACGTAACTCAAAATCTATCAGAACTGATGTCAAACAAAAAATTCAAACGTACAACGATCCTCAAGAAATAATCAAACGAAATCGAAAGTTTCAAACGATTTTCTAGATAAAATGACAACACAAATTCTAACATTTTTCTTATTAACAGATAAAGCCTCGACTGGGAAGTGTCACTTTTGCTCATAGATTATAACATCTTCCACCTTTCAGAAAAAAAAGTGTGCATCTGTTCTAGCGGAACTCAGTTAAATTTGAGTTGACGTTTTTGCAATCAACAAATTGACTGATTCCAAGTCTATTGAACCAATAATAGCAATTTTAGAAAAATTTTTGAGCTGCGTCATTTTTATTCTTCTGAATGACGACATTATCAAGTCAATATAAATTATTTTTTCCATTCATGTGAATGTACCTTATGTGCATTATTTTTTGAAATATTCTCCACATATAATGCCTTCATTGAAAATGAACTTGTACATAATAATTTGCGCTATGTAGTTTGCCTTGGTAATGCTAAAATTGTAGTTGGCGAACCGCTGAGAAATACACCAACACCTAGCAGGGAATTTGGAACTCTTAGCCCCTCCCACCATCAACAGGGGCGCATCAGCCCTTTACCTAAGTGGGCAAGAGGTACTAATTCACCCTATATTTTCGATTGTCCTCGTTTGTTCTTATTCCTTTTTCTTTTATTGACAGTTTTTTTTATAATTCATAAAAATTCTGCAAATCTGCTTTCAATTTTTACCTATATGAGTCAAGTAAACTATTAATAATCTTCTTGATACAATAAAATGTTGTTTTGCATTAATCTAGTTTGTATTCTGAAATTGAGATATTTGTTTTTACTTCTTCCCCACAGGTATTAATAAACACAATTTCATTAAATTGATTTCACCTGAGCGTAAAACGTATGTCATTATCCTAATTATGATTGTTTGGTTTTTCATAAAAAATCGACAATAAGGAGTGATACGCCACTTTTGTAGTCACTAATATATATTTTCATTGTAGCGTTTTCGAGAAAAATAATTGAAGGCAGATAACTTTTATATGCTTTGGTACTGTTATTGAAATTGCCGTCTTTTAGGCGAAAATTCTGACTTGCTCTGCCAAGAACTTGCACCTAACTATCAGGAACCAGGTAATTTCAAGTGGATTTTATTATTTTGTTTTGTGCTTCGGTAGGATGACTTGGTCTGTTTATTCAAATTGAGGTAATGGCAATGGTGGATGTTTTCATTGGTGCATTTTGGCTTGAAACATTTCCAAGAGAGCATGGGGAATGCTGAGCTGCTTGACACATTTAATGGAATGAAAAACCTATACGAGTTGATAAAATTGCGGAACAAAAAGCTTTCAATTCTTTTGGCCCACGTATTTGGCGGCTTCGGGATCATTTTTCTTTTTTTCTTCAAATATCACGAAAAATATGATTAGTCTGGCAATGTGCCTGGGCATTATTTGAGGGTGGCAGTTGCCATCCCAGAATTTTGAGGTGAGAATCTCGAAAATTTGTGATGATTGAAAAATACAATTCGGCACTTTTTTATTGCTTCTATATAAATCAGAGAGGAAAAAATCGAAAGCACTTTGGTGGTAGAACAGCAAGATTGAAGTCATTTTTAATGATACCGGATGGGCTCAACGTGCCAAAACAGTCTGACGTCTCTTCAAGAAATTATCCATACAGATTGTAAGAGCAAATGCTTTGTTCGAAAGTAGTGAGGACTTCAACTTTGTATTTGTACCCATCTGTGGAATTAAGCAATTCTTTGATGGTACCTTTGTTTAAATTTTTTCATGGTCGTTGCTGAAGAAGCGGTTCGATTACAAGTAAACAAAATAAAGCAATTAGGAGATTTTTTTGTGACGATTTTTGACCGATCTATGAATTCAATCGATTGAATGATACTGGTAGGAATTTACACTGCTGCTTTTGAAAGCTTCTGCTAGAAATGCTGTATTAGTTCAGTTGAGAATTGTATATTGCATGATTCTAAAATGTTAACAAAAAATCTACCTTGCTTTTATTTCTCTATTGTGTAACATCAGTGGCCTCGATTATAAATTTCAATACAGGACATCAGTATATTTTTTGTCTAACTCAAGAATGTTTTTGTTGCATGCATCCCATTCTGCTCATGTGGTATGTTTGATCTTATTATGACTTGACATTTTTTTTACATGCATACAGGACGTACAAGTTTCATTCCTGAATATATTATTGAAGACGGTAATGCTCTTGTGAATGTTAGCAAGCTTGCATCAAAAATGGCATTATTATTTTAAATTGGTTCGTAATGTAAAAAATGCTTTGTTCATATTTAGAACAAGCCCCTCCGAGGCCTCCATTGCCACATGACAGCGCTCCTATGAGGCCACCACCGCCTCCAGAAACTGACGATGAAGATGATATTTTCAAAACCGCTCCATTACCTAGTCAACCCATAATGGCAAGTATTCTTTGGGACTTTGTTGTCATGATGATTGGTAATTTCTCAATTTGTATTACTGATTCTGAAGATTCTTTGTTTGGATAGAGAAAATATGAACCAGAAAAGCATGAAAATCTTTTCATTTCAATATTCGAAAGGAAATGGTTTCATTTATATGAAAAGGTATAGTTGCTGAGAGGCAAAAGAAAAAAACACCTTTTTTTGAATATTTTTCTATTATGTGTATGGAAACGCAATATTTCTTGATATTTTCACTTTCAGGTTGCGGCCCATAACTTGCACAGAGAAGTCAAACAGTGGTCAGCAAAGGATAATGAGCTCATTGCTGCTGCACAACGAATGGCTAAATTGATGGCCAGTTTGTCAGAGCTTGTTCACAACGATGATAAAGGTTGCTACTTGAAAGATTTCTGAGAGTATGATGTATATGGTTTGGATCTGTTATTCTTTCTAGGTTCCAAGAGAGAGCTTATAGCGACGGCTAAAGCTATCGCAGATGCTAGCGCAGATGTTACCAGAATAGCCAAACAGTTGGCCAGAGAGTGTACTGATAAGAGAATTAGAACGAATTTACTTCAAGTTTGTGAAAGAATTCCAACAATCGCTACACAGCTCAAGATTCTTAGTACAGTGAAAGCGACCATGCTAGGTTCCCAAGGTAAAATATGGATCATCTTTTTCATTGTTATTCACCACTAGTGTATATATTGCAAATGATGGGCTACTGTTTTGACGCACAATTTATTGAATCTAGGAAGTTTTTTCTAATGATAATTGAAGACCATAATTTCCTTTGTTTTGTGAGATTCTAAATCATCAGTATGCATCAGTTAAACATTTTGTTGAATTGATTTAAATTTTGGTTTTGGAATTACCAAAGTTGAGATATTATGCTTCTCAGTTTAAATTTTTATAGTAATTTTTCATTTCGAAGGAAACATTCAATACAATAATACAGTACTTCAGGAGTTAATTCTTAGCATAAAAATATGCCCCCTCGATATCAAAATGAACGTGTTTAGGATTTTCTTCAAAATATTCTTTGACTGTTAGGGGGGTGCAAATTTTCGTTGGGGTACTCGCTGTGTATCAAAAAATTTCTTAGCTACTTTCTCTTTAACTCTGCCTGTACATATGTATTTAATTCATGCTGTATATTTGCCTTTCTCACTTTCTTAGTTGAAGGAAAACAAATCAAAGGTAATACAATTATATTCTTAGATACATGTGTAAGCAAAATTGATGTGCAAAAAAAACAATACTGTGTAGCATATCATCAAATCATGTTGTGATTGAGAAGTATCATTGTTATAAAGTGGTATAATTATTCATGGTTCTTCTCAAGATTAGCATAACGTAAAAATGTCATTACTCATGTTGCTTTTCAAAGGAAACTTGTTTTTAAGCACATTGATTTTCTTTCTCGTTTTTATCAAACTGTACAATGTGTTCTGTTATTTGCCATAATTGTTTCAAATGAATATTCTATTTGTTTTTGAAACAGTCACAAGCCTTTATACAGAATCTATACATCAATTAAGTTCCTGTAGCACCCATATATTTTATTGCATCAGTGCAGTAAAATCGTTATTGTAGTCTGGTCTATCTATTGCTATTCAAAAAGTTTTGGTTTTTACATGAATGTACAAAAATTGTTTCATTCATGTTGCCAAACGAGGCTGTCCGACAATAAACACTTGATTTTTGTAAACATTGCAGCAGCACATGCCGAATGCAAGCAATGATCAGGGCGTGATTACCTCATGGCCTGCTGGAATCTGGAACGGTATTGGTACAACGATTATAAACTGCTAAACTTCATGGCCGCCTATTCACAATCCCAGAAAAAAAAATTGTAATTTGGTCGAGCGCCATGAATATGATACTTTTCGATTCATGGAGCTGGCCCTTCGGAAGAGATATATGAATGAATGAATGAAATCTTTATTGGTAGGATACATCCTAATATACAATACAATAATTATTTCTTTAATCTTGATATTAAAAATAAATAAAGATAAATGGCTAAATATAATTACCTTTTAAGGTTATATGAAACGATTATAATAATAATATGTAATAATAATAGTAATATAACAATAATAGTAATATATACAGACATACATGAGTGTACATTACACTTCCCTAGTAACAATTAATGAGGTAATTAAAAAATATAGTAGCAATAAAAATAGACAATAGTGATCAAATGACATATGACAGATAAAAATCATTTCCCAGCATAATATTAAGAATCAGTTTTGATTTTTGAGATTAAGATATTCTTAAATTCATTCACTGATTTCGACTCTTTGATGGAGGTTGGTAATTTATTGAACTCATTGATGCCTTTATAAAAGAGTGATTTCCTGGAAGAGGACATGTTCAGTCTTGGTATATAGAGATTATTGTTACCTCTTGTATAATGATCGTGTATAGTAGAATTGTATGTAATGAATTCCTCGAAATATGCAGGTAGTTGATTATTCAATATTTTATAAATAATTACCATTGAACGCATCATATGTAAATGAAAATTTTTGCCTCGATACTCCTTTTATTCCTCTATATAATCAACCTATTTCCGTTCATGGCCGCCCATTCACAACCCCAGAAAAAAATATTGAAATTTGGTCGAGCGCCATGAATATGATACTTTTCGATTCATGGAGCTGGCCCTTCGGAAGAGATATATGTAAATGAAAATTTTTGCCTCGATACTCCTTTTATTCCTCTATATAATCAACCTATTTCCGTTCATGGCCGCCCATTCACAACCCCAGAAAAAAATATTGAAATTTGGTCGAGCGCCATGAATATGATACATTTCGATTCATGGAGCTGGCCCTTCGGAAGAGATATATGTAAATGAAAAAGTTTGCCTCGATACTCCTTTCATTCCTCCAAAAATAATAAATATTGACACATAGTCTCTTCTCATTAAAATCTATATTTTGGTTCATGAAGCGGGCCCTCGGAGTAAGGGAATATATCAAAACGAAAATTTTTGATTGAATAATCCTTTATATTTTATCAGCTGATTTTTTTGTTCGTGGCCGCCTAATCCCAAAGCCAGAAAGCAGGACCTCAAAGGCAGTTAATAGTGCCCTTCAGTAGCTAGCCTTCGATTATTCTATGAAAATTACTTGTTTTGGATTAAGTTCACATCCTCTTAGCAAATTAATTGTATGACAATCTAAAATATACTTCTTACATGTGAGCTTCAGGAATAATTGATCTACTGTGGAAAAAAAGAGTCCAATTGAATTTTTTTTCGTTATCAGTTGATACTTTTCAATAGGTAGTATCAGAATTTGAAAAGAATGCCAGTACTTGGTCCAAAACAAGCGGAAATCGAATTTATGAAAATATCAGACCGTGGTGGAAACATGGCACTTGGAGCTGGCCGGCCGGGAACTAAAATCACCTCGGTTATCATACTTCAACCTCTTTCTAAGAAATTAATCCAAAAAAGAATGTGCATCAATAGCTATAATTTTTTATTTATTCTGAAATTCTGAGAGCCTACATTGGAAACCACTTCATTTTATAATTCTGATTATCATAATAGTTACCACCATCCTCCTTGGTGAACATAACTCTTTTTCTCGTCCTGATATCAGAGTTTATATCTTTCTCAATCTGGGAGCCAGTCTTCCAATGGATGATGATACATAATGTTACACAGATATGATAACTAACAAGACTACTTTTAATACGAATAAGCTGTTGTTGTACAGTCTCCTGAATAAAGCTTAAAGAAAACTGGAATTAATTGCATGCTTCTTCTGGTGATCACTGATTATATGAACATCCCATTTCTTCTAAATATTGCTTACTGTGCAACTATTGTATTTCTAACAGGCTCTGAAGAAGACAGGGAAGCAACTGAAATGCTTGAAGGAAATGCACAGAACTTAATGCAGAGTGTGAAGGAAACTGTACGAGCTGCAGAAAGTGCTAGCGTGAAAATCCATGCTCAAACACACGGAAAATTGAGATGGGTGCGAAAGCAGCCTTGGTACGCCTATGCGTAAGTGGCGTGCAGAAAAATATTTTTTTGTGTTCATTGGATGAGATGGTTTATTTGGGAGTATTGATTGGGGAGATAACAGTGTTCAGTTGTCTCCTTTTTACAAAATTGCCTTTGTTCTGTTAAATGTTTTGAAAAAACCTTGATATAATTTATTTGTTTCAATAATTTGATAATCTTGGTCGGTGTTACTAATAATCTTAAAATATTTATATTTTTGACTAACTCGATTTATTCAGTAACATTCAACTAACCAGAACCTTATACCATATGATCAGCGATAATGCAACTTAGATATTGCCACTGCTTCATAAGTAAAACAGGAATGATAGGCTTCCAATAAATAGTGCCAAATTTTCAATGAATTGTTGATCATACTAGGTATACGTTATATGAATACCAAGACAATCTTTCTATATAACTCCGACTATTACGAAGACTTAATGTTCTCAGTTGAAAAGTAATGTTCACACAAGTAGGGTAAAAAATACACCAAGTGATTTAGAAATGCCTTGCCCAGAAATAGTTATTTTTATAAGCTTTAAATATAGATAAAGATAGTTTTTATGTGCAATAGTGCCAAATTGTTTAGCTATTGTGCATTTTGTTAGAAATGATTGCATTTTGCTGAGCAATAAACTTGAAGGCTAGTAGATATTAATATATTTTTCCTAAATTTATGGATACTTTAACATTTTTAATTGATTTATGTATTTGAGTGAAATTTTATGTAACAAAATAAAATGTTTATTATATTTGTTTTTTCTTGATACCCTTGAAATAAATGATCGCAGATTATCTTGAGTTCTCTCTCAAGAAACATTCAGATTGAGAGAGCCTACTCTCTGATAATCTATTTATATATATATATATATAGATTATCAAATTCTCTGGTCTATCACAATTTTTATTTATCAGTTTCCTGATTCATCTTGCTTCATAGCAAATAACACTTTCTTTATATATATATATATATTCACCACTATTGTCAAAATGGGTAAGGCTTTCGCGGCTGAGGTTTTCAGTATCACTAGTTTTGTTCGGGTTTGAAAAAATTCCAAAAAACAACACCACTCTTGTGGGTAGTAGTATTTGAAATCGGCTTTATGTCAGTAATATCAAATTGGATGATAAAACCAATATTTCTGAACCGTCCCACTATTTTGGCATTGTCTGCATATGAGTCCGTGCGTAAAAAACAAAGTTTTTGCTTTTTGTCGGTGGCAGCTGCCAGTAAACACTGGTATACATCTTATGTCCAGTTATATACCAAAAGGGAATATCATATTATCGATTTAAATTTTTCTGAAAAGTGGTTTTATGCAACAATAAATTTAAATTTCACTCACACAGAAGAGTTTTTTTTTTCGTTTTTAACCTACCACAATCTGAAAAAATAAGAATTAATATTGGAATCTATACAAGTCTTGATGAGTTGCACCGATAATTCAAAAATAGTTCCATCCACAACAAAATAATGACATTCTCAAACAGTACTTGAAATGTTGGCATTTTACGCATCACTTTCTTTAAAAACTACGCACGTGCATCAATCATATATTTCACTGTAGAATAAGGGGATTTTTTTAAATCAGTTTCTTTCAATTGTTGGTCTTAACAAGGCAAATTACTTTGATAATCACTGTTGCATAGATACACATGTTTATCCAACATTTTCACTCAATTTTGTAAAACCCAATTATTCCAAGTGTAATTTGCTTTTGAGTAAAAACCAGAACAAATGATTATAGAACTTATTCTAAAACATCCTCCAATCAAATTTATGTTTCATGCGTAGTTTCTGAAAAGATTGCTAAATAAAATAAGTACCAATATTTTCTTTGTGAAAATTCAAAGTTAAAGCACAAATTATTGTTGCATACATTTGATAATACGTCAACTTCACGACACGTCATACATTTTTGACAGAATAAATTAGTATATTGTAGCCGTGTACGGTCTTATCGTCATATTGATCGGATTGGAATATCATATCTGAATACAGGGAAGGAGAGCTTTCATCCAATTAAATAGATCTCAATGTGATAGAAATCCGCCAGCTCAGAGTTCTCATTGTTTCTAAACTCAACTTTGTTAGTCATTAATATAAATGAGTGAAATTGAAATCATTAGGAATCAACACTTTAATTAGTCTTTTGCAAAAGTTTTCACAACTGTTTTAGAAATTATATTCATGAAAAAAATTATGTATATCATTAGAACCTACTAGAGCGTTAATATTTCACTGGCCTTTTCTTCTAACAGATTTTCCATGGTTCCTACATGTTTACACCATTCATTAAGCCTCTCAACCATACCAGAGATCTGAGTTCGGTCCAAAACTCGAGGTTGCACCCATGTCATGTTTACAGTATTGGCAACCTGAAAAAATGAACCAGAATAAATTCAGGTTCATCACAATTCAATTAACATTATACTTATGATCATAAAGTTTACCTGATCGATAGCGCCTTTCACAAGCCCTTGTGAAAGAGCCTTCATAACCAGAAGCTCTATTTCATTTATGGGCAATTTTGTTTCATGAGCAATTTCAGCAAAAGTCAATTGCCTATTATGTGACGGTCGTTTGAAAGTCATCTGAAAAGTATATAAAATGAAAATTGTCAATATCCTTTCACAAATCAAAGTTCAAACCTCCATCAGACACAAGAGTGATATTTTTTGCCTCAAGAACAGTTCCTGTGCTGCGAGATCAGCTATTGCTCCCCAATGGGCTTTCATAGATTCAAATTTATTAATATTGCCCGAATTGAATGCAAATAAAAGTTCAACTAGCCAGGCATTTTCTGTTAATTTCAGAGAATCCAGAACTGGATGGGCTAAAAGCTCTCCAAGATTATATATTCCTTCTCCTAAAAGAGCAGCTAGCCCCAAGAAGAATGCATGTTGTACTTTGATTTCATCTGGCAGAGTTTCTAAATCTATACAACCAAGATACCTCAAAGCAGTTCTATAGTATTGAGCGTGGTCTCCTTGAATTCTACAAAAACAAAATTGATGAATTTCAAAATGATTATTTGAAATTCTATAGCAAGTGAAAGATGATTAGCTCACCTGTAATACTGTGAAGCCAATAGATAAAATCTTCCATGAACAGCTGTAACACCATCTGCATTATCTAGAGTAGCTTCAACTTCTTCTATGATTTTTTTTGTAGCATCTAAATCATTTAGTTTCTCGAGATGAATTTGCCCTGCTAGAACTTTACATAAATTTTGTGCATCAGGGTTAATTTTGACCTTTGGCTCAGTCTTTTCCAAAAATGTTATTGCATCTTTAGGATCTTTGTATTGTTGCACTACGAGTGCTACTATTTCCACCAAAGATAAAGGGTTTATCCTAGAATGGGAAACAATGGATACTTGGGTACTATAGTATATTTTTGAGGTTAGGATAAAAATAATGACTTACTTGTTTTCAAAGGTTTGTATAAAGTTGTGATACAGTTGAATTAAGTTGTCTCCCTTCTGTAGTTCAGGTTTCTTGATGAATGTAAGGAGTTTTAGGGTCAACTGATGCCATAATCTGCGAATGTTTGGTGAATGAAACAGTTCATCAAATAATGATTGTATGTTTGTTGAATTATGCTTACTTTTTATTATGAAGTTCCTCGAGCTCTGCCCAAATGGATCCCAGTTCCTTAGGGCTTTCCTGTTGTTTTTTAGATAAATAATCACTGACATTTGACTGTTGCACCGCAGCTGCAGCCATTTTTGAAGTGACAAGACAAAAAATGAACTGTCAAACTGAAAATGTTACTAGTGTATATATATAAAAACTGGGGGAAAAGAAACTTCCTAGCAGTCAGGTTAGCCAACTATGTATCAACAAAAAGCTAGCAACTGGGAATGGTAAACAATGAATTTGTAGATGTAGAAGTAGTCCTGCACAATGTCGATGAAGGATGAAGTTGTGAATAGTGTAGGTCAGTGTCAGTGTTGTTCCAGGTGCTCGATTTATCGTAACAGATTTTTGATGAAAATGTAATAGATTTACAGGACTAAGTAATAGATTCATAGAAATCATATTATATATATATATATATATATATATATGTATGTAGATTTCAATTTTGATGTTTGCTGCACTACTTGTTACTAGATGGCGACACCTATGAATGATCAGAGATCATGTAATTCTACTAACCTTGATGTACGACTGAACACAGTGGTGGAGTATGTTCTATGTTGTTTTAGTTCTGTGGTTTCATGCCAAGGTTAGTGTTCTATGCTACTTTGACAGTTTTGACAATCATTTCATATTGTTATTTCGTTCATTTTTATCATATATATTATTTTGATGTTTTGTTTTGATGTTTATGTTGAGACAAATAGAAAACAGCTGAACATAACATCAAAATCTGACACTTCTGAGTTCTGAGTTCTGTTACTTCTGTTCTTCCGTTCTGTGATAACCTTAAAAATATCAATAATGTTTCGTCTCATGTTGTCATTTTGTCCTTGCGTTTGTCCTATGCCTATGACTCCTGTATCAGAGAGGTCAACCGACAACTGACAAGCCGTGCATGAGTGACGAGTGTTGCTGTTTGCTGTCGCAACAACAAGATTTGTTTGACACGTGTCACTGTCGAATTTCTGGAATGTAATAGATTTTGGAAAAATGTAATAGTGTAACAGAAATCTGTGAAATGTAATAGATCTAGTACAAATGTAATAAAAGAGCAACACTGGTTGTAGGTTCCTCTCGATAGATGGCGAAACAAAAACAAGCATTGTCAGCGTTGCTCCAATTTAATTTTCGCTATATACTCGTCATTCGACCACCAGTTATTGAAAGGCTTGTCTGCGTTCTCATGGCCTGTGGTGAAGACAATGAAATGAACAAATGAACACTGACGGGAAATAACGTGTAGATGTGCAATAGGTAGCATCAATAGCCTGCCATTATAATCTTTCAGCCGGTTTTTCTGCACATCTAGGGGCACTGCAAATTGAATTTTAAACTTTTTAATTTCTTCAAATTCAATATTGCAAACCCTATCAACATTTTGTCATCCAACTCTTGAGTGGTGATGATGGGTGGGGAAGGGAGATCTTGTATAGTAATTACCAGTCTACAATCCTGGCCTCACCCTGTTGTTGGAATTTGATGAATTTCCATTTTGCCTTGACGATAAACAAACTACTCATATTTTTTCTATAACATAGTAGTTTTTGAATTTTATGACCAGTCTTCACAATTTCCTGTAATGTCTAAGTACCTACCTATATTCATATATTATAATGAAATTCCTGTGTAAAAATGATTTGAAGCGTTTTTGTTATGAAAAAAATTTCGACCAAGGCTTCAACTGATAAGTGCCACTTTGACCTTGCTCGAAACTTTTCACCAATCTTGAAATCACAATTGTTGACACTATATCTGTATACAATGATAATAGCGTAAATTCAACAAAAAGTTACACCAGGTAGTTAGAAACTTGGGTATTTTTGTGGAGAGAATGAAGTTTGAGAATAATTTTTTTGGCTTTTTCCCGCCGAGTGAAAAAAAGATTAATAGAAACTACAATTTCTATCAAAGAAATAAAATCAGCAAAATGTTAGAAACACTCTCTGTTGATAGGTACGTGTCCGTCGTCGACATATAGGCATATGCTCAGAAATAGATTGAAGAATATGAGTTTGCCACACTGAACAAGATATTTCATATTGAAAATAAAAATCTTGGATTACGAAAATAAACTTCTTGCACCTGAAAAGAGATCGATAAATGAATCATGACGTCAGCATTTCGTTATTTCACACATCCGCGGTGTTACTCACCTTCAAACTTATCTGATTAATAAATGATGTCATTGTGCCCCATTTTTTACTATTTGCGGTAATTCGTCACTGTCAATGTTGCCACATGTCTTGGTATCTACTGAAAATTCGAACATATCAAGACAGTTCATGAGCTCGTTTCAATAATATAGTTTGGTATTACAAAACATGATAATGAAATATAAGTTTCTAAATTTCACACGATATTACCCTCAAAGTGGAATATTTCAATGATGAGAGAATATCTGTTTGCAATGTTGGAGATCAACGCCAGGAGTGCTGATGATGTCATTCTATTATTGATTCTTATGAATTATTCAGCACAACTGGATATACTATTTTTGTTCTGCATGACACACAAATCTCTATCCTGTGGTAGGTATTACATCACTCCCAATTATAAAGTGATTCGGTGATAGATATATCTATTAATAAGTATAATTTCGATTTACTTGTCCGAGATAATAATAATAAAGTTTATTCAAAATTCATAAAAAGAGCATATACATCAATTTGTAAAAAGGTGAATAAACAGTTCAATTATTATAAGATTTGGAATCAAATCATAGTAGAATGGCAATAAATATTTGAAATTTTTCTGAGATATTGTTGTTTTAACTCTATTTTTCAATGTGATATTATTTTTATTCCTTGTAATAACAATAAAATGAGGATTTTCTACAAGCATGAATGAAACTATTTTTGGTGAAAATATACTTTATTTGTAATATTTGTGAAAAACATCAAATTTGCAAGAAATACAACACAACTAATCCTAAAAATCGTTTGAACTGGTGCTTAATTCTAGACATACAAAAAAAAATCTGGCACAAGGCACAATAAAAACTAAATGAATTTAAATCCTTTTATTGAACACAAATTACAAACGAAGCATATAATTACACTTAAACCTATACCAAAAAGTTAAAAAAAAATGCAGGATGGTAAAGATGTAAAAGACAAAAGTTGAAAGTGGCTTTCTGTATGAAGTCGACAAAAAAGTTACTCGGCACAACCAATGATGTTCTGCCTAAGTAAATATTTTCATTAACCCATGACAATATAGTAGAATACTTATATAAAATAAAAATATATAAAAGTCTTCATAAACTGCAAAAAATATTCTTTTATTCAATCCCCCGATGGAGATTCAAACAAATATACTCCTTTTTAGTACAAAAAATAAAATATTGACAAAAACCTGATTTTTCAAACATAAATTCATTCAATTTATCCATCGAATACAGACATCCAATTGGAAAACATATAGTGGTTAACGGCTTTTATAAAACTTACAGAATTTTGAAGTTGGGAATTAATCAAGTTAGAAACAGCTTCATGTTTATACTAGTACCTGAATTTCTTTACACCAACTACCTGAATTTTATTTAAAAAAAATAGTTCTGAACAAAGTTCCATTCATTTCGAACAAACGATTCAACTCGTCATCAGTTATTCGAAATAAACCATTAAATAACGAATCACCAGACATACTATGAAATGAAATAGAACAATATATCATTTCATAATGCGTTTGGCAAATAATGATAATGAACACTGAGATGTCATAAATCCCCTCATTCGTTTGAACCAAATTAGCTTTTTGTCAATAACAAAAAAAATCGAGTCCCTTCGGCCGATGGAGGCCTTTTTAAGGAATCAACACATTGCCTCACCATTGTGGAAAGGACCGAATCAACTCGACTTACTTCTGTAAGTTCCAACCTTATAACTAAGTTCTTTTTTAGAGTGCTGAACCTCACATTATCCGACACTTTTCATCACCCTGAGGATCCCCTTGCTGATGGTGGAGCTCTTCGGAAAGATATCCCCCTGACATTTCTCTGTGTCTCAATACGGAACTGGATAATTGCCTTTTTACCCTGAAAGAAATTCATAATTAGTCTAAGTTCAATATATTTATAGGGTTTTCTCTCCTCTGGAAAAGAAAAAGAAAAGGCTTTAAAGGCTGTTTTTAAGGCAAATTGGTATATTTGCCCCTACAGGTAACTGCAATATTTCAAAGAAGCAAAATTCACTGACTATTTTGTCAGATACATTTCAATTTTTTAAATTTGGGGATAAAATTGAAAAATATATCAAAAATTGGATAAACTTTCTCCTGGCGACGTTTTCTAAGCTAGACTGCCTCTTTTTTCAAGCCTTGAGAATTTGTAATGAGAATGAATTTTTATTCAATCCGAGAATTGAAAAAAAAATTGATGCATAACTGACAAAATAGTCAGTCAATTTTGCTTCTTTGAAATATTGCAGTTACATATAGGGGCAAATATACCAATTTGCCTTAAAACAGATATTTTTTCCAGAAGAGAAAAAACCTGAAAAATGTAGTTGAGGACAAACAACATCCAAACAATATTGAAGTTCAATATGATATCACAAAAATGAATCCTACCTTTCAGAAACTGCTACCTCTTCACCATTGTTGTTCAATACTGTTGTGGTCATGTTGTCTCCTACAATCCATTTCTGGCCTTTCATCACCAAGTTGTTTGGCGGTTCATGATCTTTGTTGAGGTCAGAGCTCCAGATGGTCACATAACCATTTCCTTCCAACTTCAGTGACCTAAAACAAAAAGAGTATTATAAGGATAACAATCTCTCTGGATTATTCATTTCACAAAAGAGAGCGACACAAATAACGCATCAAAGAGCTACTGAAACTTTTTGAAATAAGAATTTCACCATATATACCAGCTGGTAATGTGATGTTACCGCGAGCTTTGAATATGATATTAATAATAAGTAGATAATAATATCGTAGTAAGGTGGGTGAAAGGGCACGACAGGAGCAAAGGTAACCGCATTGCTGACTCTTTGGCCAGGATGGCGGCTGGACTGAAAATTTTGGGACCAGGTGACACCCATGGCTTGACGACTTCGACAATTGCGGAACTAGCCAAACGTTACACCCATACTCAATCCCTAAAGAGATGGGATGAAACCAAGGGATGCAGTTTTGCCAGGATCACCTTGGGCGACCCTAAGAAGCTGGATCCGAATAAATATTTGGCGATGACCAGGAAGAACCTACGTTTAACAGTGGGATTTCTGACTGGACACTGTCAACTAAGGAAACACCTCCATATTATGGGGCTAGTGGACACACCTCTATGCAGGATGTGTGAACAGGAAGATGAAACTGTCAGGCATGTCTTATGTGAATATCTGGAGCTATCGTCGATAAGAGAGTGTGTGTTCGGTGAGTCTTGGCCTACACCTGCCGATATTAAGGAGATGTCCGCTGGTGATCTGTCCTCCTTCCTGGATAAGGCAGGATGGACAATGTCCTAGGAGGGCGACTCCTTGGGAGGATGTATAATGGGCCATATTGTGGCCTAAGTGCTGTGGGTCTATACTCACCCTCCCTACTCTACAGATACAGAGATGATATTAATAATTTTTTCATGTTCATTCAAAAACTTCATTGAATCAAAAATGTGGAGGAAAACCAAGGTTTTTCGTTACATTAATGCAATAAAATTTATATAGACTTTAAAAATATTCCTTAGCAGCTAGTGCATTAAGGGAGCACCTATTGCATAAACAACTGTTAACGTATCATTTCAACTTATGTAACTAGTTTATTTTACAGGGGAAAGGGGATTATAGTGCGAGTGATTTTTGACTCACATAAACCGACTGTGCTAATTTCACAAATATCATTATCTCACACTATAAAAATTATTTCATACGCAATTTTACCTGGCAAGAATTCGCTTTCATAAGTAGTTTAGCCTAAAAATCTTTACATTCTGTTCAAAAACTGACAGATCAATTATGATTTTGACATATTTTGTTAAAAATAAGTGTCAGAATAGTAATTCAAATCTTGTTAATGTCACATACCAACCAAGGTGCTAAACTATCGGCCACATCTGAGCAATGGCTATAGTTATTGCCTTCATTAACGTCTCACGATGCAGGTAGAGCGGGGGCATTAGAAATACCAATTCACAGACTGGCCAGGTTTGAATTTGAGTCCTTTTCCAATATAGGAATCAGATTGTATAAAAAATGCAGATTCCAGCTAAAGAAACTGTTGAGAGAATGTGAACCATACATAAATAAACTTTCAATTGACAAAACATTCTACTCAATAAGTATTTGGTTTGTGTCTTGATAAATGATGCTCAATTTTGCGTTAACCAAAACTTCAAATAAGAATTCCAAGACTGAATCCTTAGTGTACGATTTTGACAAGAGAAGAAAATAAACATTATCCACACCGAAACTCACCTGTGGAATTTGAACTGTGTCTCATTATCGCCGACGCGTCTGACTACGTGCCATCCCCCTAGCGCTACTTCCTGGTTACTTTTGTTGTGCAGTTTCACAAACTGACCTTCGGGATCTACTTCGGCTACTTCGATGTCTCCCTTTGAGGAACTGTTGACGCTGTAGTCGGACAGACTAGATTCCTGGCTCTCTTCGAGAAGGGTACGCTTACGCTTGGCGCCCACACGTACGGGAGTACGACGCTGTGAAGAGCTGCGCGTGCTGAGATGGGATACTTCTTTCTCGGAACCTGAAAGACATTTTGGTCAATGGCGAGTATTCTGCGGGGCTCAAGTAGATGGCACTAGCTAGGTTGGAAGTCATGTCAAGTGTAATTTGGTTCATTTCTTTCTTGATCGTTATATCCGTATTTTTAATGATTGCACGGTCCAATCGGAACAATTTTTTCCCGGTATCCAACAAATTCATAGTGATATTATCATTTTGATGTGAAATTCTTTCAAATGATTTTAAAACATATTTTCTCATTGAAATCTCAGTAGAAGGGTTCAAAACAAAATGAGGGTTGTTCCAATGTTACTGCATGTTGAGAGTTGTTTTATTGACTCTTGTCAAATTGTTTCACGAACCAAGAATGAATAGTGGAAAGAATATGGTACAGCTAAAATTGAAAAGATATGCTGAAGACAATGGATAATCTTCACTGTAAAACAAGACAATATTCTTTCGAAAGAATGCCTTTCGATTCAAAATTTAATGACGTAGGAGATGAAAACCTGAAAATTATTCGGAAATCTTCTATGCGATTACACCTTGAATTTTGATTCAGTTTGATAAGTCATATAGTTCTGTGGTTTGAAGTCCAACCACACTAGCGCCACCTGGCAGGAATATTCCGTTGACTTACCGTGAGGAGTGATGTTGAGTCTAGCTTCTTCAGACTCGAGTAGTTTACGATAGGCCGCGATTTCCAAGTCTAGCGACACCTTGATGTCCATGAGGTCTTGATATTCCTGTAGCTGCACTTGCATTTCATCGCGGTATCTTTGCAATTCCCTTTCGAGAAGGGCCAAGTCTTCGGCGTGGCGGATGCGTTCATTCTTCGGAGAGAAACAAATTTTTTGAAAATGGTAATTGATTCGAGAGAGTTCTCGAATTAAACTAAACGCGAATAGAACGTTACAATTCGAGTGGTTGATATCGCAAGAGTGTATGTTTCGCACCAAGATCATTATCGGTTATAACATAACTAGTTAAACGTTGTCACAGTTTGAATAACTTAGTCATCTGTGATACACTATGTGAATTGGGAGAAAGTTGCCCACAAAAAAAAACAATAAAAGACAATTTCGCCTTTCTAAGCTAAGCGATCAACAATATTATGTTCCAGCTAAAAAGTAAGAGGGTTTCAAGCAGGCCAATGTAACCGATCAACTTAGAAACATAAATCATCAGGATTGAATGAGGGTATTCAGACAAGTGCTCAACTTTTGTCAAGTTATTTAAGTAAAGTTGGGCTGCTTGAATCCGCCTTAAGACATGTATTAATAATTTCTCTTTGGATTTTTCTGTAATATGTGGTATACGTGAATAAAAAACATTTTGAAGAGAATAGTAGAAGGCATATCATATCAACCCCAATTTAATTTTCAGCTGGAAACTAATTACTCGACGATCGGTAGACCTTAATTTCGAAGCAAACTCATATTGGAGTTTAGCCAAATAATGGATGTAACTGAATTGCAACTTCTCAGGTAGATATTGCTTGAGAAATGATTACGAATGACCAATTTGGTACAGAGGTATAAAATTCAAAAATGAAATGCTTCTCTACTTTGGTTCGGGTTCGAAGGCCGTCGTTTTTGGAATTTCTGAAAAACTCGGCCGCCAAAGCCTCAACCATTTTGTGAATCGCTTCTACTCATGGAGTTGTTCAAAATTTTCACTAGAAACCCGACTTCATGATGTTTATCTAGCAAAATGTCAAAATTGACAGGTCTCATTTCTCGAGAGAATCCTTCCGTACGGCGAGGACTTAATGCAAACTAACCTCCAACAGCTTTTCGAGATCTCTAGCCCTGCCGGCCAGACCGGCGTTCTGGTTCTCCAAGTCCGATATCCTCGACGTGAGCGTGTCGATCCTCGTCCTGACCTGGCGCAACTCGTCGAGCGCCCCCACCGCCGACGACTGGTGCCTGTCGTTGGCCGCCTGCAGGTTCTTGATCTTCTGCTCGTACAGCAGCTCGATCTCGTGGCGATTGTTCGCCATCTGCGACTCGTATTGGTCGCGCAGGTCTTGCAGCGCCTCCTGCAGTTTCGCCTCGTACTTTTCGGCCAACCGGCCGTCGATCTCGCTGATCTCCACCTGGCGGCGCGTGCGCGTCTCCGTCAGCTGCTGTTGGTACACCTGGAATTCGAAAAGAAAACGGTCGTTAGATGATTATAAAACGGACCGACCCCTAGACCTAGACTAACTACTACGTCAGGATTCATATTGGCTGAAAAGTTCTTGTGCTGTGCGAGTGTGACATTTCGAAATCAGTAATTACGTTTTGGGATTCCTAGATGAATGACACTCATTGAACAGAGTTTAACGAGACGAAAATACTTTTTCTGCATGATACAGCTTTCTTCATTACTCACGGTATCTGTTGTGAAAACGACAAGTCTTCCTTACTGATTGCTAGTAATTCACTCACCGACGTCTTCATCATATGATTAGTTAAATTGTACAACTGATTATTGTTAATGCAGCTAAATGCAATGTGGACAGTAAAAATTGGTCGCAAGAATATTTAAATGTCACTTTGACTTTTCAGGTCATTAGGTGGAATTCAATTTTATCTCAAGATAAAAGTTCGGTGTCAGATAGATCGGAAGTTTATAGATTATTATTGTGTGATTCATGTCATATGTATTACGTCGGTCAAAAGGGAATACAATTTCATATATGCGTGAAAGAACACAGAAACAGTTTCCAAAACGGTAAAACAAATTCTACATATGCATCTCACCTCATTACAGAGGGACACGAGTTCAAATACGAATTCGAAATCCTTCGTTTCCAGGATAAGCATTTGAAACTCAATATCTTAGAGAGTTTGGGAATCAATAATCGTGAACATTCATAGTATCTAATAAATGAATGATCAGACCGAGTTGAATAATTCGCCTCTGTTGAATATGTTCTTAATGTTTGTTGGAAATGGTCATTGAAATTATTTTCATTTTATTCATATTGCTTCATTAGTAAATCTCAAGGCAAAATTCAGAATGTTACACTCAATATATAAAAACAGATGCAAGAAAAGCATGTCAAAATTTGAAGGAAATAATAAAAAAAATATATTGATATTGAAAAGGATTTGAACTTTGCTACTGAGATAAAATCGTGAATATTAGGGGCAATCGTAAGTTACCCTCTTTTATACATTGATTTGTTCGTAATGTGTAATAATTTACAGGAATTTGAGTGTTTACTAGTCAGTGGAAGTCTTGGTTCAAAAAACCAAAACAATAAAGTTTATATTGACCGATACTGCAAATTGGCCTCTTATCAATCCGTGTGTTCTAGGAAACATATCTCCTACAATATTCCTGCTTGAGGAAGCTATTGTATAGCGAAATACGTGTCGCGGTTTAGTAAACCATAATAGGTGAAAATTTTACCGGCAACTTTATATTATTCGTGGAAACGAATCCATTTGAATAAAGGAGAAAAATTCTAAATAAATCGTTAACTGCAAAAAAATGTATGCGCTCTGTGGTACTTCATGTAAAACCCACGATATGCACACTGTATACTTCCAAACAGTATGGCCCGTAATTTATCATCATTCTTGAGCTAAAAAAAAAAAATGGAATTGAAGTTGTGAAGAGCATACCTTGCAAAGTTGGTTTGTATCACACTCTTTCGCAATACATGAGTTACCGCGCAGCACGTAATTTTTTTTTGAGTTATCGATTTGTTGTACCTTAAATCATTTCCTATTTCAAAGGTCTGTAAAAATTGCTAAGAAAAATCCTTCAAAATATACACCTAATCAACTCCTGAACAAATTTGGTGTCATGTTATGCAACTTTGACGCCTTTTTTACTGTTATATTTCCTAAAACATCTTTCAATTGTGTAACGTCTTTAGGTTTTGTGAAAAAATAGTTTTCGGTATAAAGACAATATTGCGGTGACTTTTTCAGCTGGAGATCGGTTTTCCAATCTACCTACAGTCAATGAACTTAGCTGTCAGGTAAGTTTTGATCAGTCAATCGAAGTGCTTGGCAGAGATATTCTTGCCCCAAAACACCACCCCAAAAAAAAACAAAGTAAAGCCTACCTACTATAATTCAACCTCGAAGCTCGTCGCTGTTTTTGACCAGGTTATAAGCCTTATATCAATAGAATTTGTTATAAAAGATCACAACTATCTCGTTTATGATTATAATTTATTAAGAGATTGTTCATGACGCTTTTACTAAAATTCCCGAGAGTGCTTATATAATTTTCGTTGTGGGAACGCGCAATTTAGGGTCGTTATATAGTTGTTAGCTAATATTGATTTTTGGCTTTTTTTTTAACCAAGTAAATGCAAAAAAGTCGTGTTACATCTCATAGTGCCACCCCTTTGTCATATAATCAACTTATCATTTGAGCTCGGCGTTTTTCCCAAGAATCTCAAGCTAGGAAAAGTGATTCCCATTTTCAAAAAAAAGGATTCCTGTCTACTATCCAACTACAGACCTGTCACTATGCCCCATGCCATTTCTGAATTATTCGAATACTGTTTTCTCCATAGATTACTCAGTTATTTGGAAAAATTCGCTATTTTGACTAAAAATCAACATGGATTCAGAACGGGACTTTCAACCAATACTGCAATCCACTCATTTCATGAAAGATTACTAGAATATCTTGAAGCGGGAGAAAACCCTATTGGATTTTTTTGCGATCTAGGTCGCGCTTTCGATTGTGTAAATCACAAAATCTTAGCAAAAAAATTGTTTGCTTATGGCATACGAGGAGTCTCTCTAGAGTGGATTCTATCATTTTTAACGAATAGAAAACAATACGTCAGTATTAACTATCAAGATCCCAAAGGATTAAGAAATGTAAAATCGGAAAGTTCTGAGTTAATTATGGGTGTTCCGCAAGGTTCTGTACTGGGACCAATGCCCTTTTTGTTGTACACGAATGACATTGAATGTATATCGAATCAAGCTCACTTCACTATGTATGCAGATGACACGTCGCTGATAGTTTCTGATAGGTGTGATTTAAGCCTCCAGGTCAAATGTGAGGATATACTGAGTGTTCTCAGTAACTGGTTCAGTTCCTCATGTCTGCTTCTAAATAGTGAAAAAACTTATGTTATAAGATTTCAGCCTTATCAAAGAAAATGTGAAAATATTAGTATGAATCTCAACAACGAACCTTTGAATTATTTAGAAAACGTAAAATTTCTTGGGGTAAATTCGGACAAAAACTTGTGAATCACTCATATCAAGGCTGTCATCACTAGCATATCTATTTTATAACATTAGATCCATCCTACTTCAGAGTCAGCTAATTATGTTATACTATGCGAAAATAGAATCACTGTTGAGATATGGCATTTGCTTTTGGGGAAACTCGGTACTACTCCAAGATGTATTCATTGCTCAAAAACGCATTTTACGCCGTATTGCTGGTAAACCCAACACATATTCTTGTAGAGAACTGTTTAAAAGTTTTGGTTTTCTGACTCTTCCTGGACTCTTCATCTTAGAAGTTTCTGTTTATGTTTTCAAGAATAAAAATAATTTTATTACGAATATAGAACATC
The DNA here is from genome assembly GCA_032362365.1 of Zygogramma bicolorata. Classification (NCBI taxonomy): domain Eukaryota; kingdom Metazoa; phylum Arthropoda; class Insecta; order Coleoptera; family Chrysomelidae; genus Zygogramma; species Zygogramma bicolorata. The sequence goes on from JAVJAQ010002094.1 coordinate 648,778, forward strand.
ACGGTGTGAATACCAGGCAAAGGAATAACCTCTATGTTTCTTTCTCTCGCCTCAGATCTACAAGTAATTCACCAAGTTACTTAGGACCAAATATATTCAATTCTTTACCCTCTCATTTGAGAGAATGTGATAATTTGAAAGAATTCAAAAAACAACTGAAAATGTTTCTCCTGGACAAAACATACTACTCGCTGAATGAGTTTCTTGTTTCCGAGATTTGAATATTTTAATTGTGATTTATAACTGTGATATTTGCTCTGTACTATTTCCGTATGATAGATTTTGTAAATCTCTTAGTCGCTTTGCCTTTAATTTTAAATTTTTTGTTTTAATTTAATTTTAATTATAATTTTAACATTGCCTTCATCAACACTGACTATGTGATGGTTATGTATGCAGCATACCTGTAGTATTAGTATTTTTTTATGACTATTCCTATACAAATGTAAATTTGTCAATGAGGAGAATAAATAAATTTGAATTTGAAAAAATTACAAAACATAAAAGAAGGAAGATATCGAGACACTTTTATGCAATTCAGCGCCTAAGCCCCAAAGTATACAAAATTTTGTGTGCTACAGCTTCACGTCCAGGTCCCCCACTACAAACTTCCATATGGACGCCTACACTTTGAAAAATTCGAATGCGATCATTTGTGAATATGAATAGGCCCACAGAACGCTATACAGCAAGGTAAACTATCATAATTATTACATAAATTTATTAGGAAATACACAAGGCTGAATCACGAACGAGGAGAGCGTAAAGTAGGTCAAAGAATCTTGGTCGAAGATAGTTTAGTAGGTGCCATAAATTTCGAAAGATTTATTCGTTATTGAGCTATGACACGCATAATAACATCAACAATAACAACGCTCACGTATTTGAAAACAAATAATCTCGTAACATTGAAGCGGCAGTGATAATGTTTCGAATTCGAATTCTTTTGGGATTTCAAATCGACGAACAGAGTATGAAAGATAAATAACAATTATAAATAATAATGATACTTTGATATTTCATATTTATAACGATTTTTTCAAGGCTCCTAGCTTCTTGTGAAGTATACCAAATAGAAAAATTTCTTATTCACGGTGCCGATAAAATATACATTGTCAGTAGTTATTGAGATTTCAAGGTAAGCGATCCGCCCTCTGGTGAAAAGTTTCAAACAATATCAAAGTGGCGCTTATTAGTTTGAGCCTTGGTCAAAATGGCACTGCGATATTATTTTGAAATTTTTTAATACTATTAAAATCATTGCTAATGTTCATCAAGAACAATTATTCATGGTAAACGTTCACATAAAAAGTGAAACAACACTAAGAACTGTAATAGTCGCTCACAAAATTTTACGGTTTGGGATTTTCACGGATGACTCGACGAGTACAGAATTCCCACCCCTTTACTGTGAATTTGAGACTTACAAACTCAAAAAATTCAAAGTGAATTCGTATCTCCTGTTGTTTGGTTCACGCGGTGTTCTTTGAAAATTATAGGGGTTTCCTTTTAGTGCGAATCTCCATATGAAAAAACAAAGTTGTCAAAGTGGTGCTTATTAGGTGGAGTTTTCTTGAATGTGTCGCTGCGATCTTAATTTGAAATCCCAATAACGCAAGAATACTGACAATTTACGAATAATAATTTCACTACAATTTCCGAGCTTGTTGTAGATTGATTCACCCCAATTCGGAATTTTTATTCTTATAACCTATCACGAAAACGAGGCGGTGTAACTTCTCTTAAAAAAGTTAAGACACATATCGAACATAAAACACCCATCTGAAAAATCACTTGAGACATCATCTGCACTCGAATGTATAAACGATAGGTAATAAAAGCCACCCGGAAATAGACTGCATGGCTTTTTAAACGGGGTAAACGAGCATGACCCGGAAGCCAGAAAGGCGACCGTATTACGTAGGCACGCCCAAAACTACCAGAAGGCACCTTTTCTCTGTGTTCGAAGCTGGATATAACGTTGGATCAGATATGGCGAAGCCCATTAACGTACCGTAGAGTATGAAATCTGGCCCCACTCAAGTATCATACCTAGTGCAGGGAATAAACATTAACCAAATGAAAGTAGAGAGAAAGAAAAATGTACCCAAAAACAAAATTTAGGCTCAGATGTTGCATGAAAGAAATGATGATTGCATTGTTCTACACTTGGGTCGGTCAGTAAACAAATGGATCCTGAAAAGGAGAAGTTCGACAAGTCTCGGGGTTAACAACAAAAGGGTGGGAATACTCTATTCGTCGGTTCAACGGCTCCATGTGTACTGAATTTGAATACTGATTCATGCGGTAATATGAAAAAATAAAAACAACTAAATTAACAACTCCTCCAGATGACAGTCTGTTGTTTGTATTTTTCGAATTGAAGGTACATTTGTGTGCATATGAAAGTCGTAGGTTTTTATCGTGTATGGTGTTCCAGGTTTCATTGAAAAATACACCTATACATCCGGAACTTTCGATTTTTCCGAAGAGCGTAATGGAGACTTGTAAGACCATGTAATCAATTGTCTTAGAATACCAAGCCGAGGTATTGCACTAGAAAAATGTCGAAAGCGCGTTTACTGACAAAATAGCTTGAATTTCAACACACTTGCCAAAGTAAATGAGAAGTTCAAGTGAGCCTGATTTATGCAAGTCTATATATAACTACTTATTGTACGACTCTTTATGCACAATCTTTTACTGTATTCTTGAATGAACTGATTCGTTTTTGACCTTCCATGTATGCTTTTCAACTTGAATCCATCTCATGTACTTTTGGCTGTAATCAAATTTCAATTATGCAACTAACAAAAGAATAATAATTCTGCTATATTTAATGAATCACACTGTATATAGTGCCTGCCAAAAGATCTACGCTACATAGAAACCATTTTCATTATTTGAAAAAAATCATTGTTCAATACCGTTGATGCATGCATCTATAACCTGAAATGTCATCTAGGAGTGAAGCACTCTGGTTTTTTGAAATTTCGATATTTCACAAAACAAATGCTTGAGAAATCAAACCATAGTCAGATTTCCCACATAACTCAGTAGTAGATACTGACATCTATTATTAGCTGCAGTATTTATACCCTTTCTATACCACTTATTAATATTTTTCTATTTTATCACATTATTGTTGATTTTTTTATATACTTAATTCAAACAAATTCGGAATGAAAATATTGTGTCGTACGATATTTCATACCATTCAGATTCATAGTTAATGTTCAGCTTCTTTCGAAAGGAAAAACCTTGTTCCTGAAACATTGCGCTTGTTTTCCTGAACAATCGTTGACAGTTTCGTCACGGTTGAGCTGACGAGTAGTTTTCTCAACCTTCTGTTTGTGAACCTGCAAGTCCATTTTCAACATAATTGAATAAAAACAATGTCCAACATCTGGGTAGGTATGCGTAAGTATATATGGCATTTGAAATAGCCAACAAAAATTTGTTGCGAACTCGATAATTACTTCGAGTTATTTGAAAGTAAAAAAAAATATGAAAATCGCTATTGCAATAGTTATTGATTATTTATTGTATTTCATAGATTATTTTTCTGAAAGCATGTCATTGAAATACTCAATTGAACACGCTTCGGCGAAAGATCCAGTTTCTCTTTTTAGAAATAGTCCATCGAGCCCCTAGGCCCAGGTCAACATAGTTTTTCTCTAGACAGATGACAGCCCAAGGAGAAAAATTCCAATAGCATTAGTGACGGAATACTCTCTGAATGCCAACGCGACCATTAGAGATCAAACATTCCGAACATCTCGCATCAATATTTCACATTACATATAGCGTCAGCAGCATACCGAAATATATACCTACGCTGAAAACAAAAGCTATATATAACAAGGCTACCAAAAGACGTTACTGCCGCATCGCCATTTTTTTCGTTGTCACCTTGTGTGCGTGTAGAACGCAAGAAAATATCCAAATAGGCCACTAGGTCAGGCGCGAGTCGAGAGCGTTTCGATATTTTTTGGCTTGCAGAACCGGACTTCCGTAGAAATGTATTCGTATGAAAATTGTAGACATCAACGCGTTTCGCCTTTTTTCATTTTTAATCCAGATAAATAGTTGACGTAGGTTTCGAGGTGAGTTAAATTTCTTCAGGTTGAACATCGTTTATGTTTAAATCTTTTGCAATGATCACATTCCACAAATTATATGTAAGGCCTCATAAATTTAATTTTATTATGTGAATTGATAAACGCTCCTCAACAATTCACCTACTCATTTACATGTCATTTGTTATAAGTATGCTCAAAACCTCAAAATTAAATACTCATCGTTAATTAGCTTATCGGAAAAAGTCTCGGAAAAAGTATCTGCTATCATTAGTGTGAAGTTATTCACAAATTCTGACCTTGGGTGAGTTGGAGCAATATTATTGTGCGGTGTTGCCAAGTGTCTATAATGTTTTGAAATCTTATCGAACTAATTACAATTCTTGAACATAAGCCATTTAGGGAGAAAACAAAAATAGCTTGATGAAGTGTTATTCTTCACTTGAATCAGTTTACAAATGAAAAATTCATGAATTATATAACTTCTTTGTAATTGAACCGATTTATGACCTATATTAGTTCTTTTTTATTTTAAACACTGAACATAATAAATACAGTTTTCAATAGGAATAAATCGAAACAGAAAGGTGTATTGCGATCAAATCCGTTTATTTTGGGAGTTATTTATCGTGTGAACCGGTCAAAATTGCATTTGATAATCATACCTTCACCGTATCCAAATGTAAATTCTTGAAAAACGATTTCTCATAGTAAATTACAGAAAATAGCGGGTAGTAGGTTTCGATCAAATTCGTTTTTCACTGAAACTGAGAAGTGCTTGTTGATGGGATATGGTTTGAAATGTTATTTGTTGATGGAACTTTCACTGTGTACAAAAAAAATTTTTTGGAAAACGTTTTTTGATAGGAAAATACGGAAAAAAGTGTATAGAGTGTTTCGATCAAATTCGTTTTTCACTGAAACTGAGAAGTGCTTGTTTATCAGATATGGTTTGATATGTTGTTTGTTGATGGAACTTTCACGGTGTACAAACAAAGATTTGTGAAAAACAATTCTTGATAGGGAAATAGGGGAAAAATTGGATAATGCTGCTACCGAATTCGAAACATTTTTATAATTGATTATTGACATTAGCCACCTGATAGTTTTTTACAATTAAGGAAAGGTAGAGGGTAGTTTGTAGGAAGATTTCAATAACCAGGAAAACATGTCATTCTCCAACCCGAACAAGGGCATGTTTCACACAAGACTATCTCTTGAGATCCTCAGTGGGGATATGAATACATTTTCCCAATAAACACACCAAACGTTTTTGAAACAGTAAATTTCAAGCTACTCAATTTGACCTGAATAAAAGGCATTTCAATGACATTCATTCTCATGACTACTGATCCTAGACTTAGGTACCTAAACATGATTATTTTTCTGGAGGGACCGAAGTATTTTTTGTCTTTTTTTTTCGAGTCATTCGCATCGGACGCCACATTTTTTTATAATATTACCCTTCAGACATATTGTTCTTAGCCAAGAGAACATCTCTATATCAGCATTCATTCTTCCACCGAACAGTCAAACTACGAAATTCCTCGCCTAGAAAGGCGTTTTCCTAGGCCCACACCCTTTAAAAATTCAAAACAGATACCTACTGCCACTTCACTAGTTCCTAAGATGTTCTCTGAACATTGCAGACAAAGAAATGACGCAAAAAGTTCGAGCAAAGGGCATCCACATAATTTCCTCAATTACAAGTGACACGCGACCTGATTGGCGAAATACGGCCCTGTGTGATCGTGACTGCGATATATTTCGTTTCATGCTAAAACGGTCGGATCGATTCTTTGGCACAGAGAACACTAACAACGAGGAGAAACGCAAGCGAAATTTCATAATTTCCTGACGATGTTTCGCCGAAAACGAATCTTATCAATGAGCGCCAATGATAATCTTGTTCGATGAAATCTACCTACTTACTCATATAGCACAAATTTTTCATGTTGAACATAAACTAAAATTCGCCCAATTGTAACTGAATAACATACGACTGATTTTCAACCTTTTAATATCGGTCAAAAATTCTAACGTTTAAAATTTCACCCTCTATTAGCCTATGATCGTAAGACAAAAATTCAACTAGTCCGCAACTGTTTTCGCATACAAACGGTGATCGACCGAGTGTTCGGCACTTACCACCCAGAAAAAATGGCTTGTTACTTTACTCAAAAACTTGCTAGCTTAAAAAACAGAAAAGTCAGATAATAATTATTATGCCTCTCTCATTTATAATCTCCATACAGCGGCTACAGCTTGATTTATTCCCAAAGACATTTTTGAGTCGCATAACAAAAAATATTTCACGAAGTTATTTCAGAATATCCACCCATCTATTAAAAAATGCGCTCTCAGAACCAATTACTGATAATATTCGAGATATTGTGTAAATACCCTACCTATATACAACCATTGAGATACCGAAAACATTTCATTTGAATGTACTGTAACACACCGCTTCAATGTGATTAATGACGAATTAGGCAACAGTGGTGAAAAAATGATGTCACCATTCAAATGAGTTCGTTTCCTTGGAAGGAAACGCACGAAACTCACTGAATCAGTAATCCAAAACAATTATACATGGATTACGAAATAAAATAAGACAAATTTTTAATGAGACAATATTTAAAAAAAACTGTTTTGTTCATCAACAGAACTTGTATATACTTTACCGGTATCTGAAGACCACATTGGTAGATATTGTGAGGAAATCTATGATTCAAATTCAAGGCGAACCGTTACCAAATACCTACTAGTGGGTTGGATATTTATAGAAATGACATAACTGGTGAGAAATGCGCTTATTTTATCACATTTTTATAATAGCTGTGTACCTATACAGTTAGCAGAACAAAACTCATATCAAGATCAAAATTTATATAAACCAACGAAATGCAAGAAAAACCTATGGATCTGTGTAAAGTTGGAAAGATGCTCGAACATTCTGCATCTATACTAATATTATACAGAGGCTCGCTTGTAACTTAGTGTGTTTGTAGGGGGTATTCTTCGGAAATACTGATCCGATTATAAAACTTCTTTCACCAACAGAAAGCTACACTTCCAGGAGTGATATTAAGTAGGCTATATTTTATTATGATTGAATGAGAAATTTAGTGAGAAATAATAGTGTAAATCAAGTCGGAGAAAAGCGGGCAAGATGTGATGCTTCAACGGTGTGCCCTGACTAAACGGTACTTGAAATTTGCATGAACATTCTCTAACAGAATTAATGGAAGATGTATATAGTATTTCATCGAAATTCATCGCCTAACGGAGTTAAAAAGAGGTAGAAAGTTATTTTGGGGTGAAAAAACGCAAAGGCTAAACTGCTGATCATAGAGATATGAACCTTGGAGGGTGTGTTTTTTTGTATGACGTAGGCATCCTATAAGGAAGGGTTTTCCGAAATTCCACCCCTGAGGAGTTGAAAAACGGGCGCAAAGTTTGTATGGGAACACGTGATGACTTGATTTGATCTACTTGAAATTTTGTATGAACATTCTTTAACAGAAATGATGGAAGATGTGTTGTGTATTTTATTGAAATTCATCACCTAACGGGGTAAAAAAGGGGATTGACATTCTCGACTTCTATCTATCACTCTTACGTGTGCGCCCAGAAGACAAGGTCTTGTGATAAAACTAAGTATTAAGAACTACACAATATCATTGCATTACAAACATAATCAAAACCCAACAAAGTGGGCACTGGTCAGCTAGTTCCACTATAAAACGATAGACGGCAAACAGGAACAATAGGTACCTAAAGTGTTGTGCATTCTAGTGTACAACATTTAGAGAAAGAAAATAAGCTACTCAATGATCATAATATATATCCTAAGAAAGGAATATTTCCATAAAGAATAAAATAAAAATAATTAAAATAACATGTATTGTTTGGCATTCACTAGCACTAGACAGTTTACAAAATCGCTACAACCGTTTCAATATACAATAGCTTCTTCAGGCGTGTTATGATGGTACTATAACCCGCCTTAAGCGGTAATTGTATGTGGAAAAAGGTATAGCGATTTTGTAGACAGTCTAGTGAAAATCACAAAATGGTGTGTTTTTTTAATTCCGATCGATTTTCATCAAGTATCTGCAAGTTCCGTCAATTATTCGAAATACAAAAATTAGAAATATGACTTTTTTGTGATGAGAGAAAGTTTTGAGGAACAGATTAATACTTACACATGAAAATGAATGTACCATCGGAATGTCTTTTCATTTTGAGCAGGTTAGCTCAAAATCGACCTTTTCAACGATGTTTGGTATAGGTATAAGTTTAGCGAGAAAGTTCCATAATTTATCTATATGCCCACTGAAGATATCAAGTGATACTTTTCTCTAAGCGAAGGAAGCTCCGGGACTAGTGAATGAAATTTCACTGCAAACTACCTACTCTCTATTTGAATCTCTTTGAATCAAGTTTTGCTTGCTTAGCATAACTAGGTACAAATCGGGCAAGAAAAAGCAACTTCTTTTAGGTGATCCAGTGCCCGTCTCGCTATTGGTATAAGCAGGGGCGTAGCTGTTTTACATAGACTCTGAAGGTTTTTGAATGAATCAAACGTCCATTAATATGAATTTGATCGAAAAACGTCAACTTTAATATAGAAAGGTCAGTCACAAAAATATGTAAAGTTTTCATGTTGGAAGAAAAATAACAAAAAATAACAATGAAACTTTTTCAAATTGTCGAATAATTGTCGCTTATTTGTCACGAAAGAAATCGCGCCCCTATAAAGAGGTATAATAATAACAATTTTATCATCCTTCAGACTAAACAACATGATATCAAGTTAGCACTCTAGTGAAATTCCAAGTGAGATTCTTAAGAATAGAAGTCGATGTTAGAACATCTCTTATATTTCCTGAGCTCCTGATTGCTGTAATTTATTACATTGTACTTTTCAAGTTATATACATTGTCCAAAGAGAAATTCTTCTTTTGAGCTTGATTTCAACCACAATATCCACCTCAAATCAATTCTGGTTATTTAACAAATGCTTAATGGGTTTGTCATTCATGGGCGAGCTTATCAGTTTTGAAAAAAGGTCGAAAAATACAATAATTACCAAAACATATTTTTATTACCGTTTTTGACGTGGCATGAATTAGGACTATTACTTGAAAGTTTTACGAACAAGTTCTGATGTATGTGTGGATTCCAGTAAAATATTCACGAGAAATTGATTTAGGATGGCTGTGCTCCACTCGTTACTGGATGTGGAGTTCCTAATAAAAATAGAAGAGCAACCTTTGTTTTCACTTTTCTAACTCAAACCACAAATCAATTATAGTTTATTTAAAATCATCTAATACTGAGTATTGCGGCGTTGCCACACCGTGCAAAATACTTTAAGATACAACAAATAACACAAGCATTGAAGTTTTATAGCTGTTCTTGATATTCGAGTTTGTTTGTTAATTTTTCTAGAGAGAAAAACGGGGTGTGCCTTACTACTCATGGAAAAACCGAATTGCAATTTTCTATGAAAATTAGTTCCCGACCCTACTTTACTCTATGATTTATCGAAAAAAGTTACGGAATGGGTCGTGAATCTCAAAAATAATTGTGTTACGTTTCTGAATGACATACTTCAGCACTAAACGAATGAAACTGAGAAGGTAACAACCAAGGTCCTCCAGCTGCTTTTGTGTTAACTGTTAACTTGGCTCAGAAGCTGTGCCAAAGTCGTTTTGGTCGCTTGAATTTCGAACATCTGGTAGTGTGTGAAGCTGCTCCATGTACAAGTTGACAGATACCGTCTTTCATAATTACCTACTACCGATTCTGCAATTTTTTTTGAAAAATCACAAGAGTGAAGTGGGGCCTAGGAACAATTTTTAGGAACAAAAAATTTATAGCCAGTTTCAATGGAATACCCATTCAGCAAAAAGTTGGGATAGGATTATTAATTTTTTCGAGGTCTATGTAAAACAAAAATATGTTGAACTAGGTGAAAAAACTAGTTTGTTACTGCATTTAATAGTACTCACAAATAACATATATTTTTTTTTTGTAGAGAAGACCAAATTAAGTAAGTTCCGCCAATAAAAATTTCAAAATAGCTCATAGCGACCAAAGTTTTACCGAATGATGATATGTGTTCTCTCTTCTTTCTCAGTAATAAATAACTATGGTTCCAAAAATGGAATACTATTCCTATATGAAAAGAGTGTGACTGGACCACAATATAAGGTTTTCTGACAATACATGATGGTTTTTCAAATGTGTGTTTTGCTAGCTCAATGAAACAAATATATACCTTGTACTGAAAAAACTAAATTTCCAGTACCTAGCTTCAAGCTAAAAATTGTTCTAAAATTGTTCGTTTCCGTTAACCAGCTGACGAACGTCAACCCTCAGAAGTCGAAACTTGTGCGAGCAATGGATCAACGAGGCCTTACCTTTTAACGTGCGATTACCCAGCACGGTGGCCCGGCGAGGATTCGAACCCCGGCCTTCCGCTTGACAGGCAGATATGCTTATTGATTACATTATAAAACCTAACCTGCCCTAGGTTCAGATTTTTTTTTGCAATGCCATTTGAATGAATAAATGACAAACTATGACCTCCTTTGATGATATATTCCAGACAGTCAGAACTAGCACAACATGACTTAATATATCTGTCAATATACAGAGATGAATTTGAGTGTTACCAATTAACAATGTAAGGCAGGTTTACTGAACGTGCATGATTTATTGGATAACACATAACTCAAATGACAGAAAATTGCATCTTCCATTAAAAAATTCACTTCGGTCACTTAATATGTTTTCAATATACTAAAGCAATGATAGAGCATCAGAAGTGCCACTTCTCAGATGATAAATGTGATCTCCCCCAGTTTAAGTTATGCATAATGCACTAAATGATGCACTATTTATCAACTATGGCTCGAAGAAAGTTGACAAATGTTAACATAAGTTTCATTATCATTACAGAAAGCACTTACCTGGTCTTTGAAGGATAGTTCTTCTCTAAGACTCTGGTTTGAGTTTTCAACTTCAACTCGAGCTAATGATTCCTCCTCTAACTGTTTACGATGTTCATCAAGAAGCTTTCTAAGCTTATCTCTCTCCTTTTCGAGGTCTCTAGCCTCTGCAGCTGCTTTTTTAGCATCAGCTGCAGCCTGATTGGCTTTGAGCTGCAATTCATTGCACCTGGTTTCATATATTCGAGCCGAGTTTTCTGCCAAAACCAAATCTTTGCTCCGTTTCGCTAAATCAGCTTTGAGCTCTTCATTTTCATCTAGCAAACGCTTCACGTCAATTTCCAAACGAGCTTTTTCTCGGTGAGTTTCATCTAACAGCTTCCTAGCATCTGATAATTCATGATCGTACATAGACTTGATGTTTGATACTTCTCTTGTAACAGTTTCCTGTGTTGTTTGTATTTCTCTAGTTAACCTGCTGTTTTCGGCTTCTAAGTAGCGAACTTTGTCGATGTAACATGCTAAGCGGTCATTAAGATTTTGCAAGTCCTGTTTTTCCTGTAATCTTGAGTGTCTAGTAGGGCTCAACGGGCTTGCCGGCCGCTGATGTGTTGACGAAGGTGTTGAACTCTTTTTAGATTTTGATGCCATTTTCACAGCTACTTCAAGCTCTAGCACCAAAATGACACAATCACCGCACCAATCTGCTAACAACGATTCTACAATCTACGCGAAGCAGACAGTCAACGCGGCAAACTCCAGAAATTCGGTCGAGGTCTTTACGAGGTAACCAAACTATTTTTGGAGATGATAGGGGAGCGGCGTTTAACGGTTTTCGCGTGCGCTAACGCTTACGTTGGTCTAAATGTAAATAGGTGGGGCAATTGATACTGAGCGCCTGCGCATGTCGTAATTTGTACCAGACAGCTAGGCCTCTATGACAAATGACGTTTATGGGCAGTTGCACCAAGGGTTACCGAACACGCTGAAGGCTGAAATGTTCGAATAGAGGACTTCGGTCCAAGTTGCCAACCTGAAATAATCGTGAAAATGTGAACCATCAGAGAAATGAAATTTTGCAGTAAATAGTGTTTCTGCAATAACTCTCTATTGGCATTACTTCAGATAGATATAATTATACGATTAAAAGAAGTCACCTGTGAAGTTCAATCGTAATTATATGAAATGGCTCGTCCATTATATCACTAGAGGTAGTACAGCTATTCTGTACTGGATGACTACAGTTTAAAGCACAGAACAAAGAAAAATCATTTCCAACCCTACAACCCTGCGTGCGTCATCTATCCGTCATTTGTTTGAAGCATCCTGGGGGTCTATTCTTGAACCAGACGTTCGTTCATCGTATACGTTGTTGCTAGGCAGAGACCAATCAGATCTGTCGCAGCTTAGCAACAGCGTATTCGCAGAACTGCGAATGATTCATGAATAGGGCCCCTGACCTATATTTTGGCTATCAAGCGTCTAAGGCTGAATTCAGACAGATCCGAAATTTAGAAATTCAGACCAATCAGAAAGCTATCTTTCGTGTTTAAATCCTCATCACCTAATTTATTATCTCCAACATACAATTCGAGTTGCAAATAATAACTCAAAATTAACTGTTTTTGCAAGCAAGCGGGGCCATTGTGTGACAATTTGATTTCTATAAAAGCTATTCTATCATTTGATACTACAATGCACCAATTACCTGGTTTAATCTCTTTGGCAAACTTACAAACTTCTTGACATTTTTGTGATTTTTAGAGGTTATGATTTAGTACATAATCTTCCCTTCTTGTTTCTTTCTTTGCTGTTACATCGAAATTCAAATTTAGACCAATCGGAAAGCTATCGGATCTTCGTACGATAGGATTTCGGATCTGTCTGAATCCAGCCTCAGACAGGATTCAGACAGATCAGAAATCCGATAGTTCGACGATCCGACAGCTTTCTGATTGGTCTAAGGCTGGATTCAGACAGATCCGAAATCCGATCGTACGATGATCAGATAGCTTTCTGATTGGTCTAAATTGTTTTTAATTTAAATTTGGACCAATCAGAAAGCTACCTGACCGTCGTACGATCGGATATCGGATCTGTCTGAATCCAGCCTAAATTTTAATTTACGAGGGGATAAAAGATTGGTCTAATGCGCCGTAAGGAAAGTAAAGACCATAAAAAAAACAAAGAAGAAGAAGAAGTGACAGGACAGTACCCAGTACATGACAATTACAAACGTCAAAGTCAAAAAATAATATTTCAGTGTATTTATTTGATTGAGATTACGGTAAAATGCCTCCATCCGTGGAGAATTTGGAAAAAAATATTACTGTAAATGAGGAAGATAAAAAAAATTTGTGGTCGCAAATATTGAATGAGGTCCAGAAACATGGAAATCCAAAACTGTCGCCCCACAAGCAGATTCTTGTGCTGGGGGATAATGAATCGGGGAAAACCACAATGGTAGCTAAGTTACAAGGTAGGTATGTGAATCTGATACAGGATTGAGAAAAAAAATCTCCTTTGAATTTTATACTGACAAAAATACATTTTGAAATTCAGGCATTGAAAACTCCAGCAAAGGATCTGGTCTTGAATATGCCTACATCGATGTGCGTGATGACTATAGAGATGATCATACACGTTTGAGTGTTTGGGTATTAGATGGAGATCCAGCCCACTCAGACCTTTTGAAATTCGCCTTGAACGAGGAAACTTTCCAGGTATTGGTACATTTCATAAAATATTATTTATTTTATTCTTTAAATATAAATGTTTTACCAAGGTTTTTCTCACTCTTTCATGGAAAAGGTGTAGAATCCGGTGTCCTCACCGATTTTGACGAAATTTTCAGGGAAGGTTAAAAACGCCATAAAATGATTATTGACATTGAAAATTTTCCGCGGAAACGATGGAAAAGTGTTTTTTTTTAATAAAATACACTTTCGAGGTTAGAAACACCTAGAATAAAATTGATGAATATAACATAATTTTGGGCGTTTACTTACGTGATTTGGCTATATGACTCATCTAAAAATACTACTGTACAGTTTTTCTGCAAAAATATATAGCTTGGGTGTCTCAGTATTGGATATTTTTCATTTTGAAAATTGCTAAAATATCTGTAAATGAAGAATTTCCTCAGCTGACATTTCGCTGTCAAGTGTCAAAAATTGATGTTTAGAATATATGCAATGTTGTCACATTGCAAATTGATACCTAATGTAAACGAACCTAACTAACCTAATGTAACCGAACCTAACTAACCTTATGTAACCTAACCTAACTAACCTAATGTAACCTATTCTAAACCCTACACCCGGGTTTTGATCCTATAATATTAGGTATCAATTTGCAATGTGACAACATTGCATATATTCTAAACATCAATTTTTGACACTTGACAGCGAAATGTCAGCTAAGGAAATTCTTCATTTACAGATATTTTAGCAATTTTCAAAATGAAAAATATCCAATACTGAGACACCCAAGCTATATATTTTTGCAGAAAAACTGTACAGTAGTATTTCTAGATGAGTCATATCGCCAAATCATGTGAGTAAACGCCCAAAATTATGTTATATTCATCAATTTTATTCTAGGTGTTTCTAACCTCGAAAGTGTATTTTATTGAAAAAAACACTTTTCCGTCGTTTCCGCGGAAAATTTTCAATGTCAATAATCATTTTATGGCGTTTTTAACCTTCCCTGAAAATTTCGTCAAAATCGGTGAGGACACCGGATTCTACACCTTTACCCTCTTTCATTATTGTCATTCATTGAGATAGTAGCATAAATTCTGTTAAAAGTACATCTTATGCTGCCATTTTTTAATACCTCTCTATTTCTTAGTAAAAATCTGTTTTCCTGCCAATGGAGCCTTTTTAACAGACGTTCGGTCACACCCAAGTATAAGTAGAACATGCATCTGTCAAAACACGGTACTCTCAGAACCTCAAAGCTTTGTTTATAGAGATATAGTTTTCAACCTTATGGAAATATCATCGAAAGGATGGGTACTAATGGTAGATGGTACTAATGATTTCATTACCAAGTCATGTCTTTCCTTTTGTTGTTCTTACAGACTTTGTAGCCTGAATCACATATTTTCTTGATTACCTAAACATAATACCAGAAGATGGCAATCAATTCAGAAATAGATGTGGAATTTCTTGATTATGTCATAGATCATTCATGTTTTGAAGATTATTTTGATACCCTAATTTCAATTTCCTTCATAAACTCTTATCGTCAACTCTATTTTGAGGCATCATTATCTTTCTCTCAACATTTCAGACACATTGACAGGCAGAACTCTGCACCTATTTTTCCCTTCAGAGTAGGAAACTTTGTCGCCATTGTCAAGTGAATGGAAATATCAACATTATACTCTAGATGGCTTAACAAAAACGCTTGAAATCATTTTTACACAGGCATTGACTAACTATATCTCTATATACAATGCTCAAAGTTTGGAGAAAGGACATATTCTTCTTTCTTTCTGCACCCACATAAAAGAACGTATACTCATTCCGAAATAATAAACATTTTCACCTTTCACCATAAAACTTGATTTGAATTCCTGATACAATTCGGGGGTAAGAAGAGATGAAAAAGTGTGATGTTTATTTTTTACCAAAGTTCGATTTGACACTATTCATGCATAATTATTTGCTTACCTCATAGAATAACAAAGAATGTGACTTATCTCAGTGAGGATCAGTTATAATGTGTTCCTTCCATTTTTTAGTGAGTCGGCAAATTTTTAGTTCGAGTAAGTTTTGGAAAAATGAATAACTGTAGTGTCATCAACAAATGATTTCAGTATGCCATTCACTGCTAAATACGACAGGAAGTTATTATAAATTGAGATCAAATTAGATCCAAGAAGAAATTATTGTGGTACTCCAGATGTTATATTCTCCAGGGAACCATGTATTTCAATATGAACATATAGATAGATTTCATTCAAACTGAGTGCCAAACAGGTTAACACCCAATTACATTACATTAATTAGTACATGAAATATATGATTTTAAAATATACAAATAAATTATTTTATAATTATTGTGGATAATTTGGGTGAAATCCATCTTGTACATTACCCAATGTCATAAAGAGATGGTGCCGAAGCATGCAAAGGCCTTAGAACAAGAGGCGAGATGAAAAAATACAATGTAGATGCTCCCTTTGAACGAATTGCCTTTGATGTAGCTGGACCATTTCTGATGACGAATGATGGCAACAACTACATCCTCGTTGCCATGGATTACTTCAAAATCTGGGTCGAGCTTATGCCCTTTATGATCTAGAAGCATCCACAGTTCAAAGAGCTTTGGTGGACAACAGGTTTGCAATAGAGCTTCAAAAAGAGCATTAT
Source organism: Zygogramma bicolorata (assembly GCA_032362365.1). Taxonomy (NCBI): domain Eukaryota; kingdom Metazoa; phylum Arthropoda; class Insecta; order Coleoptera; family Chrysomelidae; genus Zygogramma; species Zygogramma bicolorata. The sequence goes on from JAVJAQ010002094.1 coordinate 665,200, forward strand.
TATTGGTGGCTTGCTGAGCAGCTGTGTATGATTCCACCAAGCTCACTCCAGCCAGCATCATCTTCGGGAGAGAATTTTGTTTGCCCTGTGACTTGGTATTCGGATCACCAAGTGCCCAAGTGCTGAGGTAAAAGAGGTGCAGGATTATGCACAGGAACTGCAGGATAGCTTGACATGGATCCACGTAATTGTGAACAAAGATTGAAGATAACTAGTGACAGGATGAAGGCTCGATACGATCTTATGGCAAATACTGGTAGATTCAAAGGAGTGTGGCTGTACAACCCTCATATAAAAGGATTTCCTTCCAAATTAACACCATCTTGGGAAGGACCCTATGCGATAGTGAAGAGAATGAATGTCTTTGTGTAAAGGATTCAACGTAGCCCTAGAGCAAAAATGAAGATCGCTCACCAAGAAAGACTCAAACGTTACAATGATGATAACGGGACATTGTTTGATCGGGACGATTAAAATTGAGAGGGGATAATGTTACCAAATCGAAATAAATCCCCAAACGTTTCCGCTGATCATCATAAAATAGGCAAATCTCTATCTGGATCGATCGGCGTATCGATGGCTTTATGCCATTAGCTTTTTTCCTGTAGGGTTTATTGTGGCTGGCATTTGATTCATACTTCACCATTGATAACCTGATTCGGTCCTCGGCGGGGCAGACACAGAGTATACGGTATGCTGTTTCATCATACGGCATTTTCTAAACAGAGACGGCGGTCAGTCTGCTATTGTCTTCGTTAGGAAGGTAAGCTACACAAATGTGTGGCTTGGGTAGTAGGCCACCTGTTCCCTCACATGGTCGCAGTGTATTCAATACATCTGTCAGCCAAGAGACGCTCTCTTGATATTCACAGATAATCTGAAGACATCCAGGCCGCAATGTGCAGATCTAGAATCTCACCTGTGGACCACCTCCTGGAATGTGTTCTGCGACAGCCATGATGGCATATTGTAGATATTTTAGTTGGTTGTCCGATAAAGGTGATGTTCAAGGTGCAAGATTCCCACGTTGATGCCCGCAGCAACCTTCCCACAGTAGATTCAGCCGTGCAGGGCTTTTTCGCCTGTCATCCGTTTGAATCATTTGAACGCAGGCGTTTGCTGGCCTGCACAGAGGGGGTCTGTGTACCCTCTCTCGCTGCTGCTCAAGGATTTGGTGCAAGGCGGATTCATGGGGTAATCCGCTCTTGAAGTGATAGAGTCTCTTCCCGGTTGGTTGCACCACCTAGTCTCCTAGGATATTCAACGGGATAACAGGAAGATCACCTGGAGTCGCTAAGTGGACATCCATCTTCTCTGCGGACTCAAGGCCAAAAGTGGACGAATTTACTGGGGTGTCAAGAGTCCTGCGAGTAGCTATGGAAAGGAGGTCCGTCACTGCATAGCTCCGCATTAACGTGACAAGGAAAACTACGAGAGAGTGGCCGGTATTTCGGAAGGTTGCGTTAGTGACACAGGCTCAGTGTCATACATCCTCTCAGCATGGAAACTCACACCTTGGGTTTGAGCCATCGTTGGGTTGGGATGACATTCGGTTAAGAAATGAAGCCACGCGATCCAGCATTGCTAACGTGGAAGCAGCCATCCGACTGCCGAAATTTCTCCACATGCAGACAGCGACCCTGCCACGTAAATAACCTACTATAGTCATTAGATTTAAATCAATTTCCTTCTGAAGATGCCAACCTTGTTAGCAAAACGCGCATCGATTACAAGACAAGTAATATCACTTTGGTGTTAGGGTAATTGATCTCTTCAAAAAGTCCTTACTTTGCATCAAAGGTTATAATCTCATCATTTGCTTTTTGTAATTTTAATTTTCTGATAGTTTCTACAGAACTTTCCAAGAATCCTTACTAATAGTAAAACTCGTTTTAGGAGACTTTGGTGATACTCTCAGTCGCTATGACAACTCCATGGGGTATTTTAGAACAACTGCAACACTGGGCATCTGTATTGGCCGATCATCTTGATAAACTCAAGTTGGATGTTGACTTGAGACAAAGCCGTAGGCATCATATTGTGAAAATGTGGATGGATTACGTAGAACCAGGTGACGAATTGGACCCAGCTTCTCCTATGAAAAGGAGCTCTAGAAATTTGGGGGAGGAAGATGAAGAATATTATGGTTCTCCGTTACCAGAAGGTATCAATAAATGATCTAGTAACGATAGTGATTTTAGTTTCTATTGGTATTAGCATTCGAAATTGCATGGGCTTTTCAGTGAAAGACACAGTTAGGTGTCTTGATGAATCTTTTATCATTTTAAACAGCAATTGAAATTGTTGAACGTAAAATAGAAATTATAAAACTACTCATTTCGTTTCATAGGTACATTAACTAATAATTTGGGATTGGACATTGTTGTTGTTGTCACCAAGACAGATTTCATTCAGAATTTGGAAAAAGACCATGACTATCGAGACGAACATCTAGATTTCATGCAACAGTGGATCAGGCGTTTTTGCCTGCAATATGGTGCTGCTCTCTTTTATACCAGCGCCAAAGAAGATAAAAATTGCGATTTATTATACAAATACCTCACACACCGTATTTATGGTTTCCCTTTTCACACACCAGCCTTGGTGGTCGAGAAAGATGCTGTGTTCATTCCAGCAGGTTGGGACAATATGAAAAAAATAAGTATTCTTCACGAGAACATGCATTCATGTAAGCCTGACGATTATTATCGTGATGTGATTGTTCAACCAGCTACAAGGAAGACAGTAAATCGAGAAACCGAAATTCTTGCAGAAGATGAGCAGGCTTTCTTAACAAGACAGCAGCAAATCTCATTTGGAGGTAGTGTACCAAGCGTGAGACTGGGAGAATCTCCCATAAGACCACCTATTGGAGGTGAGATTTTGCTCAAATGCTTTTTTTCAAAAATTCATCTGATAATTATCCTTCTGCTATAGGAATTCAAAATTCACCTCGTAAATTGGACGGATCAAAAGTTGTTAGTTCGCCAGGAGGAGAAGGTGTTTTGGCCAACTTTTTCAATTCTTTGCTTCTGAAAAAAACAGGAAGTCCAGGTACAATGATGGGGTCAAAACCTTCTGGAAGTGAGAGTTTGCCTGATAAAGTTACAATGAGGACAGATGCAGCAGCTGAATTGGATCGAATTGCTAGGGGCTCCAAGAAACCCAACTCTGGTAATGGAGGTGCAGGGGGGGTAGACTTCAATGCGTCAGATTGTTAAATACTGACCAAAAAAAGGATAACTATTTGTAATGCTTATGTATCGTTCAATTTTTTTTATTCTATTTTATAAAGCTTGTACTAACTATATAACTCTGTGATAAGCTCAGCTGATTATTTATTTGTTTTTTTCCCTCAACAATGGTATCGCAATAAACTTTTTTTTCAAAAATAAAAATATAGCTTCAGATGATTTCTCATTCTTCCCTAAGACTGAATAATGAAACTCAGCTTCTAAATCTGGTATGTACCTATTTAATAAAGAAGTATGTCTATTTCTGCAGTGAATTGGTTATGCTGAAAAGCCTGTCATCATGTTTTGAAGGCAAGTTAAAAAAATTTCAGAGGGTCCAGAACTCTTCATATTACTTATAAACAGAAATGTTCCTTCTAGGAATCATTAAAATTATTAGTTGAGTTGTGAATTCACAGGTGGTTTTTTTGATGGCACATTTGAGCCAGATATTTCATTGGTATCTGTATGGAAACAATGTTTTTTTTGCACATATTTCAAATAATAAAGATGTTAACCTTCACACTTGGGGAACAGAAACTGAAACCAGGTCTACCTTATGAAATAAAAAAAAATTATATAGCTCTCTGATTACTTTGGATAATTTATCTTAAAGTCGTTTTTGAACCTTGAAAAATATAAAAATTTTAAATTTCTGATTCAATCATAGCTTTTTGCTTGTAATACTTTAAATACGTTCTCTTTCAGTTTCAAGCACAATATTTTCAACAGCGATATAAAAAAACCAAGACTTCTTTTAATATTATAATAACAAAATATTCACAAAAATGTACACATACCCATATGAGTAAATAGCAAAAAATAATATCCTTCAAGTATCAACATCGTCAATAAGGTAAAGAAGAGCATCATTTTCATATGTTGGGAAATAAAATCTGGAAAAAAAAACTCCATTGATGAACATAATCTTTTTGAATTATGTAGTTAGGCATTAGAAATATTCCATAATAAAATATTGAATTGAATCATAGTGCTCTAATGATAAGTTGGTACATTATTATGGATCACACTACAATTATCACATATGCTCATCCAATTCATCCAGGCAAAGAAATAAGGATTTATTTACACAGATAATTGCTCTGAAACTATAATCAGAGACTATTAGATGAAAAAAAAAATGAGAAATAAAACTTTATGATTTTATACCAAATATTAGTAACTAACGTTAAATGGACTTTGTCAAACGAATACCATAAACTGACCAGATGTACAGAAAATACCCTTACACACGTACCTGAATCAACGTCAGATTATACGTCAGAGTTGCTGTTGTTAATTCCTTGACTTTCCACTACACGGTTAGTAGAAGTCATCATAGTAGAAGTATCGCTCAATAGATTGTGCCGATATAACAATACATCAACGCAAAAAGGGGTATGGGTTACACTTGCCCAGTGTACCTTATTCGTTTGATAATGTCCTTATAGGACCAAACTGCACTAACGTTATTTACAAATATAAGTGGTATAAAAACATAGGAAGTTATATTTTTCATAATTCGTAATGAGTTTCCTACCACAGTGTAGCGGCTACATCCATCAATATATTTATTATATGAGTTTTACTGGGTCCAATTTTTTTTAAAGTAGGTATTTATGCTTTTGTCATGGTCTGTATGACTACTGAGCCAAGGAAAGAGAAGCTAAGCTATTGCCAAGACGGATTGGATAAGCTACACATAATATTTCATACTGCTGTGCTACGAGTGATAGTTTATTAAAAAAATCATCATCCTACAAATCAATTACGTAAGAAATAATAATGAATAATCCTGTGTACTTCTTGGTTTTATCCCTTGTGTAAACTGATTTTTGAGTTCGCCCCTAGAACTATTTTGTCCCTAGTTATATCTATCAATATGTCATTTTGGTGGTTTATATGATATCACATATTAGACGGTGGCACAAAATTATTTTTTGTGGCATATTCAATACCTCAGAAAATTGCCTCCTCTTTCAATCAAGATATTACCTCTGATTATTAATTCACCATTTATTAACAATTATTTGTCAGAAATTATCATATTATGATAAACCTTTTTTGATGGTATCATCGCTCATTGCATTATTCAGAGATATCCATGTTTCACCGACATTTCGATACTAAGAACACTCAAATTAACTAGATCATCAAATTTAAAATAGCAGTATTTCGCTGCAAGTATGTGCCTCTCAAAAGTGCTCACATGAGAACATATTATTAAATCCCCAAACAAGATGAAGGTATGCCAGATCGATTCCATTTCTGTGGAACAATATTCCTTTGAAACTGAATCTGCTGCTGATTGCTCGACAAATTTGTAATATTTACTTCAGCTCTTGATAACCTGGACCAGTATAGGGCAAAAACAATTTCGTGTTACATAATATGGAACATTCTGAAACTGAGGTCATTTGTTCTGAATAAATAAGTTCCTTAAATTTTATCTTTATTTGATGAAGAGTTGTTTCTTCAATCATTCCAATTTAATGCTAATTATTTCTCATTTTCTTCTTCGTTTTTTAGAAATTTGGTTGATGCCATTAAAGGTCAGCCAAACCTGTTGATATAATTTTTCTTAAGAAACAAAATTATAATTATAAAATTTCTTTGAAAATGTTTTGATTTCAGAAAAAACTACATTCCTCCAATCAGTCCTGCAATACAAATTATGTTATTCAAATAAATTGATTAAATGTATATATAAACTTGATTATCGAGAACCAACAAAAAATTTATATAAACCTAATAATCTTCTGGATATATCATTATTTACACTCAAACTTTGTACCTTCATACATTTGGTTAAAAACAAACTAAAACATTCAAATCTTATCTTCAAAATTAATAGTGATCAGCACAGTCATTCAACCAGATCTTCCGAAAATTTATCAACGATGAAATTCAAATCTAACATAGGACGACAGTCAATTAATTACACAGGAATCATTTTTTATAATAGATTACCAGATGCAATAAAGAAATATGGAAAACTCCGTTTCAAAGCCAACTTAAAAAAACATTTAATGAAATAGATAATTGGCAATTTTTTATTCATTTTTTTATTGCCATATATTTTTTTTCATTTTCTACAATGAAACAGTCTGATTTTATTGCCTTTTTTTTCTTTAATGTATAATATTCTTAGGGCCGGTCTTTTCACATATAGATAAAGTCCTTGATAACTTATCTGTCAGATATCAATATGTATTCCTGTGTAGTTTATGTGATGGATAGTTATCAGAGACCTTATCTGTAATTGAAAAGACCGGCCCTTAGAGTTAATATTTTTCCCTTCTATAAACTTTGTAGTTTCCTGGGAAATAAAAGTTATCACTCAAATACATGATGGAGGTATCCCAGAGTGTTGCAATTTATTCCCTTCAAAATGAGATATTTTTCTATGAAAGTGGTTTGATTTCACAGAAAAATCAGTCTTTCAATTCGGGGCAATACAGAATACGTTATCAAAGGACCAGATTGTACTATAGAATGATATCTTCTAGATGATATGATTCAACAAAAAAAACTTTGTTGCAAATCAGTCCAACTTTTTTTAATCTAACTTGAAATTTCAAAAATCTCTATTTAATCTATATCTATTTCATATATCTGCAAGAAACCGAACCCCAATATTTTTTTCATTAATTGTTTATAACCTTTGCATTTGTTGCGAGAGGCACGTTATTTTCAAAAATCGTCGACTTGCTATTCCAAATTGATACACCTCATGCATATTTTTCCGAAACTGATGAAAAAAGTTGATCAAAAAGGCACTAGTCAACTGGACTATAAACTATGATTGATCTAATGAAATCCGCTGGAAAAGTAAAATTGGATAATAATAAATCTGGTAAGTATTTTTTGTAATAAACAGATTTTTTTGCAGAACAAAATATTTAAAACTTTTAAAAAAATTGATAGCTGCAGATTGTTAAAGTGTTGAAGAATCTTCAATTTTCCTCAAATACTCACTCAGGTTGATCAAATATCTTCAACTCAGGTACTTTGTAATGCCTCTTCTCCATCATATGATTTTTCAGTCCACTTAGAGATCCGAAGGAAACATTGCAAAATATGCACTTGATATCATGAAACTGTCTGCGAATATAGTTGATTAATTTTATTTTTTGATAGAAATTCAAATGTTCTGTTTGCAAGACAAAATCAAAGTCGTGATCACCATCCATATGCAAACATAATGTATCAATATGTGTCTCTGTCTTTTCACAAAAAAGGCATGTTATCTGATCCTCTTTCTCATTCCAATCTGAATACTCTTCATCTGCATTTGAATCGGCATCTATAAATAATAGTATGATTTAATGAAAAACAGTTCTTGTCTGCTTCAATGAATGCAAAATATGAAAGAAGTTGATGCAAAAAGAGACTACTTATTACTATTTGTAAGAAGCCCAATGTGAATAAAATATTAAATACAATATTTGATTGAAATCTGATGCATTTTCAACTTACTTGTGGGCACTGCATATGTATCAGTTTCATTCTGTATTTTGTGCCAATTTTTATCTTCCTCCAAATAATTGACAATGAAGAATTTATCATATTCTGAATTTTGTGGGTTTATTCTTTTATGAAGTTTTTTTCTCATGTGTTCCTTCAGGACATTTCTCTCTGGAAAAGTTTTCTCACAGAAAATACACTGCAGATTTGTTATTGTTTTTTCAATTTTGTTGACCAGTTCTTCAATATAGACCAAATTTTGAGAATTGCCAAGCTGTAAGTTATGGTCATTTGAAAGGTGTTCCAAATATTTCATTCTTGAACCTATAAACCAGATATTTAATAGCTACCATTCCTATATTTCCATTTTCCAAGTACCTTCAAATACCAAATTACAAAATAAACAAGGTTTAACATAGGACTCATCATTTCTTTCAAATTCCTGAACCTCCAGTGCATATTCTAAATTGAGTTTATGCCTCAAAGCTTTATCTTCTTTCAACAAATTGGACATCAGGAAATATCTTTCCCCTTTCATCTCAATATTGATGGATGGTATTATTTGTTCAATAGGAGAGCATTTAAATTTATTCCTCCAGTACAAAACATACCTGAAATAGATCGAATTGCTCAGGTCGAACTTTTCTGTAATACATAACAAAAATACTTTGAATCAATACAATTCATAGATAGAATTTCTACTTATTACAAAATCAATATTTTCATTTAATGGGATGCGTTAAGTGCATACTCTGAATAAAGTTATTATTTGCCATAAACAACTTACTCGCTAAGTTTTCTTATATTTTGTACGTCTTCAATTACCATGTGGTGAACATCAAAAATATGAGCCAGGAACAGAGGAAGCGATACTTTCAAGTTGAAAGTGTCTTCACATAAAAAGCATTTTGTTTCTGTCTGATTTTCAAATGTCCCATAATTATATTCTTCGAAAATCAGAGGACCAAACATCTTAGTTGATGTACCTGAAAATAATTCAATCCTGCAGAACGAATTGACTGGTAAGGATGAAGTTTGGAACAAAGTTGGTTAATAAAGTATGGAGCGTCAAAATGAGTATTAACAGTCTCATCTTTCAACATGGAACTAACTACTTGCAGAGAGATCTGACTGACTTCCCTATAGATCACCAGGATTGATATCTGTGTAACCCACATTAACACTTGCTGGAGCAAATCATCCATAGGTGTCACATAAATATACTCATAGACTTAATACGGCCTAACGACCAAAACTGAGAAATCCTGTCTTCTAACCGAACTTGAATTCAATTCTAAGGTCCTATCTAAAACCGACTGTCATTAATTTATCCTAGATTTGTTCACGTTCTCAACAAGTACATTTCAGAAGCAGTTTACACCAGTTATGTGGGACTTATCACAGTACAATTGTGTTACGCTGTGGCTATATGCCTACTTCTGAAGTCTGAACTTTTTGATGGGTGGTTTTTGATGGAAATTTTTTCGCTTGGTGTTTTTCGCTGGTGGGCGAGGGGGAAATTTACCCGCGTGAACTCTCCCTGTCTAGAACTAGAGCAAGCCTTGAACAGTTTCTGGTGGAAGGTAAAGTTCTGACATTTACGAAAAGCGAACACGAAAACTAAATTAGAAGAGAATATTTATGAGAGTTTTGAAAACGGAAGCAGATTTGAATTTCGCAGCAACATCTCTCATTCAATTTAGGAACTCAGGTACTTTTGTGAAGAGAATGAAATAATAATTCGTCATATATTCAATTTACCTGCAAAATCCTTGAAATCATTCATTTCCCTTGAAATAAATTTTTTCTGTGTTCAAACCAAAGAATATTGTTCTATGTAATACAAAAAACTCTGGTTCAAACTCTGGTTCAAACTCTGGACGAGCTTGCTATGAAAGCAGAACAGGGCACAGATAACATCCAATCCAATATTCCAACACAAGACAGATAGGTTGGACTGTTCACGGACTGTTTACTGTTTTTGACATCTGAGGAAAGTTAGGTTAATTGCAGCTTTCTTTTTGAGTGTTTCAAGCCCCGGGGCTCCTAATTCTAGCTTCACTATTGGTGGAATTTGACACATGTCATTTTTCAACCAATGGTAAAGCTTAAATTAGCTGCCCCGGGGCTTGAAACTCCCAAAAAGAAAGCTGCAATTAGTAAGATGCCTGGAAACCCTGGTGTATTTACTTATACCTGTAGAAGTTTGGGATAAAAGTGGCGAAATCTGGATTGCTTGATTTTTGGTGGATAATTGAGCTTTTGGAGGTTTCCGTACAATACGTACAGATGTCGCCAACACGCTCTTGTCAGTCTTGTCTGAAGCTAAATTTGCACTAAGTGAAAATAATGTGCAGTCGGGTTTTTCCACTTTTATTTGATTGGCTAGCGAGAAGAGATCGCAACCTAAAGTTTAATGGGTGGACAATGAGATACCAGTAACAACGTTTCGATATTTAAAAGCAATGAAATCAACAAATAAACACGATAAAAACATCGTAAACATCAAAATTTCAAACTGACATAACAATATGACAATTAACTTGACACTTGTCATCAAATATGAAAAATGGGAACATAACGCCCTCTACCGAAAAAATAGGGGAAACCTTCAAAAGCGTCGATTGTTTTTTTCGCCACAAAAATCTAAACAAAATCTAATCAGTTGAGTCACCAGGACTTCTAGGCATCTTAGTTAATAGTTAAGAATGTTAAGACACAGAACACCCTATCTACACAGAAGCGCAACTTAAAGGCGGTCCCTTTGATCTTTTGGGTCAATTTTTCGTAACCTTGATTTAAAGCTTGGCTTGTATAATGTCATTTCTTGGCGGTAAATTCAAACTGTCGATTGATATACAGTTCAAGTGATACACCTTTGTAAACTTTCTAGACTGAGCATTTCTGCTTCTGAACTGAAATTGGGGCAGTTTTAATTCCATTTGAAGATGAGACCCTAGAAAAGTCTTAATAATTCAGAACTTACATTTCCCCTATCAAATTCGTCTAAATGCTTTGTTGATCAGCAATCTACATTCCCTTATTCTCAACAAATATAAACGGAGGATTTGGATAATTACCAAAATATTTTCAGTGAATAGGCTTACTGTTTTTTGCACCTTTAAAAAAAAGTAGATATAAAAGTGGTGTAGGCAGCTATTTGATGTTCAAATAGTTTTAGAGTAATCAACTGAATTTTGCAGGAACGAACGTTTAAAACTACTCTGATCTTGCTTTCATCCGATATTAATAAAATTTATCAGTAGTAATAACCCAAGGACATTGATAATTGTTCGAAAATTTTATAACACCCTAACAACACAAATGTGAGGTTGACAATATACAAGCCAAGCTTTCGATTCGGTCGGAACGCTTCAGTTGCGCTTCTGTGTAGATAGGGTGTTCTGTGGTTAAGATGTAAACCCTGGGATGCGTTTAGATAGAGCACATGTTTTTAGTGCCTTAGTTTAGATACCCAGCACCCAGCACGAACGCCCGGGCGAGTGTCGATCACAGAACTCATAAATAAGATATAATTATGAGTTCTGTGGAGTCAATTTCCATGACGTCGCACCCAAAGTACAGTAATACAGAAGTACACTGAGTGATGTGTTACGTCACTTAAACTTGCTGATTTTGATGATGATTTTGCGTCAATAATTTCTACTTCATTGTTAGTAATCGTTGTTATATGTAATAAAATGCAGTAAAAAATCCTTCACATCATGTCTTTTCTACGTTTTTTTACGGACGTCGTAGCCTGAATCACACATTTTCTTGATTACTTATATATAATACCATATACCTAAGATGTCTAGAAGGATGGTGCTGGGACTGATGCGATATTGTTTAGAATTTTATGGCGACACTTTTCTGTCATTAGTGTCATTTTTACGTATCGTGGTGTGTTTCTCAATTTCATCGCTAGTTGACGCTAATTGGAAGTGCATAGTCAACCGATCGATCGACGAACTATATTCTTTAATTCGAGCAGTCAACAAAATGAACAAAATCTAATGTCATACTCATAAAAAACAAAATCGAATGAAAGGAAAACAATTATAGGGAATTTGGCCAGTATTCTGAACAAATAATATAGGTTGTTGATCAGTCAGCGTCCAGAAGTAAAAGTATAGCCAGCCGTCAGGTCGGCCGTTTATACATTTCCTAGGAAATTTGTAACTCTTTTCGTTGCAAACGCCATCTGAACTGATTTGATGTCGAAAAGCCATGATGCTTATTATCATAGTAGGCATGTGTCGCCAAGTATACCCCAAACATGCCCAGGTATAACTCGGTACACCATCCTTCTAGACATCTTACATTTACCATAAGATAGCAATCAATTCAGAAACAGTAGTGGAATTTTTCAATCAATTTCGTAAATCATTCATGTTTTGAATATTATCTCAATGCCTAAACATTCATTTTCCCAAGATGCATTTCCCTCATTAATTTCTATCGTCACATCTATCAAAATTTCAGTCTAACTGACAGACAAAACTTTGCACCTTATTTTTCTTTCAGAGTAGGGAACTTTTTCGTGCATTGTCAAGTGTACTGTAGATAGCGTAACAAATATTTGCCTAATTTTCAGCTTTTTTTTGTTTTGTTATTAAGCCCTGGGGCTGCTAATTTAGATTTACCATTGGTTGAAAAATGACAAGTGTCGAATTCCTCCAATAGTGAAGCTAGAATGAAGAGCCCCCGGTGCTCGAAACTCTCAAAAATCGAAAAGAAAGCAGCAATTGTCCGTGTCCTAACCTAACATTGCCACTTCAGTTTTCACTGTTTTCAGTTCACAAAAACAGAAAATATAAATATATATTCTCTCATTCTCTCTAGTCTTAGTCGAGTCTAGTCCACTTGGCACAGAAAAATATGTACTACTCAGATGGCTCCGACTAAAAATAAGCTTTCGCAAAGTAGGATAAGAAATTCCGGAATGACCGTCTCATTCAAGGAATATTTCAACATAAATTTCATAAAGAAAATAATATTTGATCCGCATTACGTATCACCAATATGTTGGATATTACTGATTTTTGAAACGATTCTAAACATTGTAATTATCGAAAATGTGAAGTATACTGAAATTGACTGGATAGCTTATATGCAAGAAGTTGAAGGATTTTTGAATGGAACTCTGGACTATAAAGAATTAAGAGGTAAATTTGATATCAATGCCACCACATGTACCTAATATGTCCATAAATTTCAGGTGATACTGGACCATTAGTCTATCCCGCTGGATTTGTTTATATTTATTCCCTTCTTTATTATATAACATCCCAAGGAAAAAACATATATTTTGCCCAATATATATTTTTAGTGTGTTACTTATTGCAGACATTTCTAATTCAGCGAATATTCAAAAAAACTTTGAAAATTCCACCATATGCTTTGGTTATAGCTACATTAACGTCGTACAGGATTCATTCAATTTATGTTTTAAGACTCTTCAATGATCCCATCGCAGTACTATTATTCTATGTAAGTCTCAACTTGTTTATATCTGATAAATGGGTATTAGGTAGTTTCTTTTATTCTTTGGCTGTATCTGTAAAAATGAATATTCTGTTATATTCGCCCTGTTTACTACTGGCATATTTAACAAATTTATCACATACTGAAACATTGTTGAATTTATTTGTCTGTGGAATTGTTCAGCTGATTTTAGGGTTTCCATTTTTATATGGAAATATGTTTTCCTATATCAGGGGTAGTTTTGACTTAGGAAGAATTTTTGAACATAAGTGGACAGTAAACTTTCGATTTTTACCTCAAGATGTATTTGAAGATAGGTATTTTCATTTTTGTCTATTAGTCCTCCATATAGCTTTGCTGATTCTTTTTTCACCCCATTTCGTAAGATATTTGAACAGTTATGCTAAGCTCAATGTGGTAACTGAACAACTTAAATCTCAAATAAAAAAAGACCAGCAAAAACAGGAGCGAGCAACAGAGAAAATGACCAAAAAGCAAAAACTGTTCTTGGACTCCTACGAAAAGCAGTTGAAAGCTAACAATGTTAAGCCATCTGAAAAAGTTTTGGACGAAAATTCAAAAGTAGAAGATAAAATGTCCAAAATCGTACAGCTTTTTGTCTTGCCATTTTTTATAACAAATTTAATTGGTGTTGCTTGTGCACGATCTCTCCATTATCAATTTTACAGTTGGTACTTTCATAGTTTGGTATATCTAGTATTTTGTACAGGATACAGTAAACCATTTTCGTTTTTGTTGTTGAGTCTTATAGAATATTGTTGGAATGTATATCCCAGTACAAATTTTTCTAGCATTTTGTTACACATATGCCACTTTAGTCTGTTATTGGGATTGTATAGAAATATAAGAAAATAACATTTGATGTTTTACTTTCTATTGCGTCTCATCTAAAGCAACATACTGAGAGTGATACTGTTTTATCAGCTACACTGAACAATGTCTATGAAATCATGAAGAGCTGATCTTTTCATCTGCTGTGAGCATGGATGGTAAACAGGAGCATATATTCTAATGCAAGGCTCTTTTCACACGATATAAGTTCCATGAAATAAATTATGAGAAGTTTCAAAATTGTAGAACAGTAAAAGATGGGCTCTGAATCGTCACAATTTTGCTAGGTGCAAATTTGCCTATTTGATAGATAGGGGAAATGACCAATAATATTCGAGTTCTGTTCTTTCAACCTGGACATTTCTCAAAGTTTTATCATCTGTTAAATATTATCATTCAAATAAACAGTGAAACACTTATGATCAATTTTCAATAATTGATTGCTGCTAACAAATTTGAAAAAAAATTGATAGGTTTTTCAAGAAACGGGTAAAACAATTTTTGGGAATATTTGACCTCTGTGATGGGAAAATAACCTATTGATGTATTGTTCGATTCAGAAATGAAAGTGGTAGTAACAATATTAATTCCTTTATTAGTTTACCATACAAAAATCATAGCACAAAAGGATCATTTTTTCTGAGGACTAAACTAAAGGTGATCAGCGGCACTGTTATTTCAAAACATGTTAAGTGCTACATCATAGTTTTTTACAATATTTCTATTCTAGGCAACTGGTAAACTATACTCGATAAAGTCATTCAACAATAAAATCTTGGCTCCACGGAAGGCTCAAGAATTATTAAAATATATTAACAATTTAAATGAATCATTGTAAGATTACAAAGTTATATATTCTCGGAGTTGTGAGATTGTATCTACATCCACACACTGTAATAGTTGCTCATACTGTTGCACACCAACTTGGCTTCTCAATTGGCACAACTGTGATTGAAGATAATCCTTCAAAATTATTGTGTGAACAGGATCTGACAAAATGAGCTGCTTCTTTCGCTGATCGTGATCAGTTTCATAATATCCATCTCCATCCTCGTCGAAATGACTAGGGCTTTGGCCTTCTGTGATAACCAAAGAATCAGTCATTGCTCCGTTTTCTTCAGTTTTTGTTATATCATTGAGAGCTTCTAATATGTTTAACATTATAAGGCCAAATCTTTCTAAAACTGGTCCACTTCTTGTGGTTAACAAGTTTGCAAGGGCTAAACCCAATAGTTTCCGGTGATCCGGTTGAGCCACGTTCCTCATTTTGTCGAGCCAAACGTCCAATATTTTCCCCAAAGTTGCTAAATCTGTCTCATTATGTGCCTGTGCCAAAGTTATCAGAACCCTGGTGAATACTTCATGTGAAGATAGTAATACCCTCGACATAGTGCACAAAAACATTGTCGTTACCAAGGAGTAGTCTTCATTGCAGT
Organism: Zygogramma bicolorata; assembly: GCA_032362365.1. Taxonomy (NCBI): domain Eukaryota; kingdom Metazoa; phylum Arthropoda; class Insecta; order Coleoptera; family Chrysomelidae; genus Zygogramma; species Zygogramma bicolorata. The sequence goes on from JAVJAQ010002094.1 coordinate 680,675, forward strand.
ATATCCTTTCAAATATCTTTGGAAGGATTGGGAGAACTGTTTCAGCTCCCAGAACTGGTGAAGCTCTGATGAAAGTTTCAACAAGTCGCATCAACATCACTACCCCTTCATTTTTTAAATCTGATATTAAACCAGCACAGACTTGCATGATTGGAAGACCACTAGTACGCAATACAAGTTCAGGAGCCAATAACAGATGCACCAAGCATATAATCAGACACTGTCGCAAGGTTTCTGTTGAGTACTCTAACAAGGAAGGCATGTTATTGAATATTCTCATCAACTCGTTCGTCATAGCAGGGGAATATTCCAAAACTGTCAACCACAAATCAAGGGAATCTTCTAGTAGATAAACTATAGCGCCTTGTGTTGTGTCAGTACCAAGTTGAATGATAGGTAGTAAGAAGGGATTCAATTCGGGTTTGACGCCTCCCAAGGCTTTCACAAGTTGGACCAACGTAGAAACAATGGCGCATCTAAGCATATTATGCTCTTCAGATTCCTGCCACAGATGTGGTAGGTACTGCACAAGAGAATCTAGTTGAAGTTGTATTGTGCTGCCCATTCTCTCTAACAGTAGAGTCATGACATTAAGCACTTGCATTTTTGTGTCACATTCCTTCGATTCTTGGAGCAAGGTGAAAAGTAGGTTGAATGCATTGAACATGTAATCTTTGAACTGTTCGGAATTGAATTCGAAATCGTCGATTGCAAAGCGTAATGTAGATGCAGTAGTCAGTCTTACAGCCATATCCTCATCAGATGCTAACAAATCATTGATACACTCATACAAAGCAGGTCTGAGTTCACTAGATAATTTGATACCAGTCCAACGCCCAATTAATGATATCGCTCGTCTTCGAATCACTCTGTAATTGTTGTGTTTGATTTTCAACTCTTGAAGGAGCGTGTTTATAAACCACCCATCAAAGTCAATCTCGTCATATAGGTCAAATGCACATAGACCGACGGCATTGTAGACTGCGTCTTTTTTTAAAATGGCTGGCATGTCTTCCGGCGACACTATAACATTAGTTTCTGCTACCAATTCTAGGATAACAGGAATTAAAAATTCCTTGTACTCGTGAAAAACTGTTACAAACACTGTATCTATGCTTGGTCTTAAACTGTACTTCCAACTATCTCCACTTTCATCATTTGAAAACTCTTCAGGTTCAGCATCCCATAAATCTAATTCATCTTGCGTTAAAATAAAGTAGTGACCTACCAACTTTCTACACATATCTGATACAGTCTCTGGTTGAAAAAAAAGTTGTTTTATCTGATGTGCGCGAAAAGATTCAGGATGTTTAGTCCTTTCTGGTGTTTTAGCAACCTTAAATTCGACACATAACAAAATATTTTTCATAATGTTCAAGCACTGTATAACAAATCTTTCGAATATTAAACTGATGCCTTCATCTGTGAAGAGGTAGTAAAACGTTAGTTCCAAACTGGGTTGGATAAAGTCGATAAAAGAAAATGGGTGCATGTCTAAAACAGACAGAAGTACCTTGGTGAGGTGAACTATGAATTTCTCACAAAGTTCTAAAACATATATACCCTTTCCTTTCAGTTGTTTACGACACTGCAAAGCAGTTTTAGCCTTTTCAAAGATCACTTTCATGAAAGAAACACAATCTTGATTTTCATGGGGTTTATAAAAACCAAAAACTGTCAGTTTCCTCAGGATTCGAAGGCTAAGTAAAGACTTTTCTAGATTGGATGTGATGTCTTGGGCATTAGCATCACGCAGAATATCACTAACGAAGGCTTCTGTATAGTTATTCCACAAATTCAAGACAAATGTATATATGTTGAGAGTTAATTCATGGAATAGTCTTCGATCAGAAGCAAGCCGCTTCGATGCAATAGCTTTAATAACATGGTGTAATGTCAGTAACAACCTATGTTGAATGAGGCCATTAGGATTTCCAACTGCTGTTAAAATGGTAGGAATAAGTTCTGGCCACTCCTTTGGATAATCAATTCGAGCCACTTTTGAAATCAGAACTGCTCTCTGCACTGCTATTTGATTGACTGGTTCAGTAAAATCACCCAGTAGCCCCTGCCTAATACTGGCCTTTTCTTCTTCAGATATTGCATTTGGAGCATTTCTCCTCCAATATTTATCAACACCATTCTTCATGTACAGCACAGCTATCCATCTGACATTAACATCTATCGTATGATTGGATATTATGTTCAATAATACAGCGTAGAATCCAGGTTGTGTTTCCCATTCTTTCAATTTTGCTTCAGCTGGTTTGAGAATGTCAGGATTCTGGCTAGAAGCTCCTTGAAGAACCTCTAAAACTAGAACATGAGTTGATTCCATTCTATAATTTTTAAATACACTATTTATTCAGTCTATTATTTCTGGAGTTCTTTGAAACAAATGTCTTGTGACCAACTAGTCTAATGGTTCTTGTTTGACTCCTGCTTCATGCTCAACAAATGGTTCCCGTTTAAGTCTTTTAAAAAGGGGTTTGACATCTTCATCATCATCATCGTCTTCATCCACTGCAAACAGAAAAAACTGTTAATAAAAGTAAACATATTGGTGGGACATAATCAGGGTCCAGCTAGGACAGCTCCATTTCGATTACAATGAATTCAAATTATGGCTTTATGTCAAGACTAGGGGTCATGATCTGCCTTCGAGTAATATTCATGAAACTATCATTACCTATAAGTGAACTTTCTTAAGCATTGCTGGAAGTCTTGCCAAGATCTCATCCAAAGAGCTTCCATAGCATTCTACAAGGAAGGAGGGGTATAATTTTCACTCCAACGTATTCGCTTTTCAATTGCAGACAAAACCCAATAAAAACTTCAGCAACACTTTGATACCACTCAAGTTATTGAGGTGTTAGAATGTTTCATTTCCTTTAAATATTACATACAATCTTCAAAAGATCAATAAAGAATCTTTACACTTCACCCAAAATTGTTTATGAATTGTTTGTGAAATGTGTCTGTAGCATCACGTTCTCTACAAAATACTCCTACTTTCAACCAAGTTCCGAAATGGATTATATTCAAGGCAAAAAAATCCATAAACCGAATATCTCAAGATTTCAAATGCGCAACTTTTCTTAATCCTGTAACACACCATGAATTTGATAATCCATTTCACCCATGGTTGACACTTTTGGAGTTATTGTATGTCTTCAACTTGCATTGCAATAGGTTTTTGAAGTCTTGGAATGTAAGAAATATCCGAGTTTTTATTATATTATCCTCATTTTTATCAAGAAACTGTCGAGGAAGATGAATAGCTGCGATAAAAAGGAAAGTTCAGATGAAGTTGACTGGAATAAAATAGCGAGTTCATAAAATGTCACTCATAGAAGGTATTTTTGTTTTCACTTCAGAAATTCGAATCATTTTCAATGATGAGTTCATCATGCCATATAATATTAGAGACAGATAACTAAGCAAGATGTTCGTCGAGATAATTATTTTTGTGGAGAGGAGGAAGTGTCGAGATTTGAAAAAGTAAAAAGAAGAAAAATTCTATGGAGAAGTAGAGTCCGGTGATTATTTTACAGGCTAAGACTCATATAGGCGCAGATTACGTATTCTCGCTTCAATACCCCTCTATTCGGCGTTTAAAAAATAGTTGAAGATCAACGATCAACCTAGCGACGTTCGTACATATTACTTATCATTTTGAGCGACACCACAGGACAGAGCAGACATTTCTAAGGTCATAGGTGGTAGGAAATTAAATACCTCTAACATCAAATTTTAGCAAATACTCTCTTTTTTTAGATGTGTATATCATAAATAGACGTTTGATTCATTAACAAAAAAGAATAAAGAGAACCTAAAACAGCCACTCAAACGTATCATTTATAGGATAGTTCTACTCAAATATAGAGTATTCTACAAAAAAAATACCTTATCGGAATTAAAATTTCATTCTTAAACCGAGACAAGCTTGTTTTGCTGGGATTGTACACAATCAAAGATTATTATTTAAAAAAATATCTCTTGATATAACTGATGGAAGTGGCCGATAATAGAAAAAATCTATGATAACGTAATTAGAAATACTATTAACACGCCTGAAGAAGCTATTGTTTAGTATAACACGTGTGATGGTTTTGTGAACTATCCAGTAAATATCCCACAATAAAGTATAAACGATGAAATGAAAACCTTTGGTATGAAACTGAGGACAACAGCTCTCCTAAAGATGCTTATCCTGTTAGCAAGTCGAGGTCAATTAATATCAGGTAGGTAATCTCTAGAAAAAGTCGTAACACAACAATTTTTTTTTCGATTGAGATATTACTTGAACTCATCAGTTGACATATAGATACATCCAATGTATTTCCAATCAGGAAAACCGAGTTCTCTACAGGATAAAAATAACCCCTATTGTGCTCCCTATAAAAGCAAGACCCACGTTGTTCAAGCCTTTATTTTTAAAGCAAAACATGTCTTGATTAGGACAATTAGAATCAAGAATCTGTTGAGAATCAGATACAGAAAGTTGTATTGCATTCATTAATTCAATCCCGTTTTTGAGGAATATTAGTTCAGAAATTATTCATTGAATTGAAAAATTTATAATGGCCCAAATTAACAAAAAACGAAAACTGAGTTCAAATCTTAAGTGACGCTCAAGAAAAAATCTACCAGAAAATGCATGCAATTTCTGTCAGATTATTCTGCTTGATCGATTTGACACTGAACATTATTTACCAATAATCATACATCTACTTTGTCAGCTCAACTTAATTTTTAATTCAGACTGCATGTAACCATCTTGAAGAAAATTAGAAATATATCATTTTCAGGTTGTCTATCAAATCAATCAATCAAAATATGCTTTATTGTCCAAGATACCCTCTTATTGACAGAGCGTGTATAAAGATAAAACAATTGTATATATACATATATAATTTCATAAAAGTAAATGATTCAAGAATATTCACAAAATTAATTTAAATATTGGAAAAAATCAATATATAGACAGACAGAAAAATTGAAATATAATAAAGTTCATAATAAAATATCAAGTCGTTAAAAATATAGATGGAGCTCTGAATATCTTTCAGTTACCACATAAGTTGTGAAGTTGTTGTTGAAAGATTCTTCGACATTGTAATAAAATGTTTTCAACAAAAGTTCCTTCACTTTCTTCCGAAAGAATATATCACTTGATATTTTCCTGATAGAAAGGAAAAGATGGTTAAAAAGTTTTTCCTTTATTAAAAATTGAATTCCTTATGCATGATGTTGAAGAAATAGGAACAGTGAAAGACGAGGAGCATAACTTGACTGACACAACCGGTGTGAACTTAGCAGCCAATTTTCAGCAGCCATTTTACGACCAGCAGCCATTTTACGACCAGCAGCCAAACGGTCAGTGGCGTCGGTAGATTTGAAAATTGATCTGAATATTTCCTAATGTGTCCAGTTAACACAAATGGATTAAACATTGTCTTGGGACGAATTTTCGATCTGAGGATGACCGAATGTAATGTCGAATATGATGCTATTTCAACTTTCCGAAACATAAAAACTCACTAAAGTCAACGAGTAGCGATCAGAATATTTGGCTATGAGGGAATTTGGCAAGATAACTCCTGGTGTGTTGAAAATTTATATATTATGGGATGAACCACTCGTCAAAATGGTTGTTTTAACCCTCTGAAATTCGAAAATATTCATTAAGTACCCACCGAAATGTTAAGCCAACTTGAAATTCGGCAGGAACACTTCTAGTGGAATGAATAATTATATACTCTGAGATGAATCACTCGCAGGTCGTCAAAGGGGTAGTTTCAACCCTCTGAAATTTGAAAATATTCATTATGTACCATCCGAAACGTTTAATTTATATACATTTTATAATAATATTATTTAGGGTGGACATGCCTGTTATGGCCACTTTAACTGTTATGGTCACCTCAATGAACAAACTCATGAATTAAAATCCCTTCACAGTTTGAAAACATCCTCAATGCATAACAGTAAACTCTTATATATAAACAACTTCTATCCATCACCAGATGGAGATATGAAAACTATTTTAATTTATAAATGGCGTTAGAAATGTGAATGCTTGGTGTCGTGAAATTCCTTGGCAAATTTGGTAAGAAACTTTCATGTTTTTGAGTTGATTTATATAAATATTTAGTGAACCTATGAAATAACATTTTTATATGTATATGAAATGAATTTTTTGTTTTTTCTTCCTGAATAGACTAATTCTCATATTTATAACCTATTCGTCATTTTACTGAAAGTGGCCATAACAGGAAAGATTATTTGAAAAATATGCCAGTTTTGACCACTATCTGGCTATAACTGGAAAAATGCATAACCGGTTATGGCCACTGCGTAAATAAGCTGTAAATTCCATCTGTACTTGTGAAATGAGAAGGAATGGGGAAGATGACCCAAAGCTTTTAGTAGGTGGCAGCACGACTGCATGTGCCATACGAGTGATTTTGCAGGTTATGTTTTATTTTTATTTTAATGAATATTTTCAAAACATACTTAAGAATCATAAGGATGTTTTCTCCAACCGATAGATATGGATGTTTGTCTGTACCAGAACTGAAAAGTTTGTTGAGGGAACGTGGTGGATCCCTCAAAGGAAAAAAAATAGATCTGAGTGAAAGGTAAAAAATTCAAACTGATTACAGAGGTGTTTCGTTAAAAATCATCATAATAACCATCTACTAGCCCTGCTACGTTCTTTTGTAAGTGACTGGAGCATAATCTAGAATGTTCAGAAGCCTGAAAGCTCTTTCTTTTCAGGGCTACTTCGCACAGCGTTTGCAGTTTTGTTTCTTTTGAAAATAAATGCGTACCTACATTTTTACATCCGAATGCACTACATAAGACCATTTTATGTCGATTTCAAATCTTTATATTCTTAATTATTGCAAAGAAGGGACGTTTAATGTTTTGAATTGTTGTCATTTGACTTGAGAGGCTGTCAAAGGTACATGCAGTGGTGGCGCTCCTAGTGGTAGAGTTTTGCAGCCGTCATCCCCATTGTTCGACTGTTAGTGATTCGTTATATTTTCATTACAGTATAAACCATGGTACGTCAAAAGAAACAAAAAAACAACTAAGACAAACATATTTCAGTACACTCAAGATAACTTAGATCGAGCATATGATGCTGGTAAAAAAGATAATATGAAAGTCGCCGCAACTAGTAAATTGTATAAAGTTCCACGATCCACTCTCGGGAGGAGTTTGTCAGGTGAATATTCTCTGAACATGCCTCGAAAATGTGGGCCAACTTCCATTTTAGGCAAGCAAACAGAAAAATGGTCGGTCGATTGGTTGCTGCAATGTGCCAAAATGGGATTTCCGGTCCATAAAGAAGGATTGCTATTAACGGTCAAGAAGATCATTGAAGAGCTTAATCTGAAAACTCCTTTCACAGATAATAAACCCGGCGATAAGTTGTTCTACTCTTTTTTGAAACGCCATCCTGTACTTTCCCAGAAACGTGCTGAATATGTGAACCGTGCTAGAGGCACAGTTACTGAAACAAAAATCAGAGGCTGGTTTTCTGAGGTGAAAGAAACTCCCGGACCTGATGCTGATGTTCTCAACCACCCAGAGAGAGTATTCAACATGGACGAAACGTGCTTTTGCCTGGCTCCAAAGGGTGTACTGATAATCGGACCTAAAGGTCAACATGTCTTTAATGAATCCTCAAGATCTGATAAGGAAAACATTACCACCATATTTTCGTGTAATGCAGCTGGACAATTCTCTACTCCAACTACCCTTTTCAAATATGAACGTTTGAATAAAAAAGCTAGAGAAAAGGCTCCAACTCATTGGGGTATAGGTAAAACTGAAAATGGTTGGATGACATCACAAGCGTTTTTTGAGTATTTTGCCAATATATTTGATAAGTTTTCAGATAAACATGAAATTTAGCGAGCCGTTTTTGTCGTAAGAACCAAATTATTCTGATTGATTATACCCTAACAGCACACACATCATGCAACTACTTGATGTGGCCATATTTGGTCCTCTCAAAAAGCATTGGAAAAAATCGTTCGTAAATGGCGTATTGGTCATAATATAGTAGAAATTTCCGAATTTGATGTTCCTACACTTTCAAAAATAATCAAAGAACCTACGATGCCTGCCAATATTCGATCTGGATTTAAAGTTAGTGGACTCTATCCATTTGAAGCGAATAAAGTTGATTACTCCAAAATACTTTTACGTTCTGTGGATAATAACAGCAACGACAACGCCTGTGCTAATGATAAAGATCATTTTATTGAAATCAGAATCGAGATGAGTTTGTTGCAGCGATTCAAATCCACCAGAGAAAAAAAAATGTATTGGGAAGGCAAACCTGACGCATTGATGCTTTACGAGTTTTGGTTATCAGTTGCAGATGAGTTGGGGGGCCCAACAGAATAAATTAAATAATACTCAGAACTTAAGACAGTTATCACCGATGAAATCTAGAAATCAAACCAATTCCCTGTTGACTGAATGAAAGTCAGTCCAATCAAAGAGTTATATCTGAAAAAAATAGTTCGGGCAATTCATCAGCATCCTGTCCTCTAATATTACCTAAAAAACCCTTGCAACCGTTTTCGAGAACATAGTTCGATGGCCCCATCTGAACCATCTACATCGAAGGCAGGCAAGAGGAAACAGGAGTATACTCCCAGCGTTGTTACTTCAGATAAGTGGATAGAGTTTTTCGAACTGAAAGATAAAGAGAAACAAGACAAAATAAAGCAGCAACAGAACAGAAAATGGGAAAGGGAGCGAAAAAGAGAGAAAAGGAGCAAGAACAAACAAGAAAAAAAATCAAAGAAATTGAAGATATGCGAGGATTCCAGTTCTGAGGACAATGAAGAGAAATGGGAAGAAAGTGGCAGTAGTTTAGATGACATTGACTCAGAAATGGCTATGTATCCAGTTGATCTCCTGTCAAAAGATTACTTGAGATCAGGAAATTTCATTTTGGTGGCTTTCAAAAATCTTGGCAAAAGATCATCAGCGACCTATAAATATGTAGCTCGATAACAAAAATAACTAACGAAAATGAGGTTGAAGTACATTGCCTGAAAAGTATATATAGCGAAAAACGATCATTTGCTTACATTGAAAATGATATATGGCCAGTTGACACCTAGGATATTTTAGGCAAGCTCCCTGAGCCAACATTACTTCACGATGCCGATCTCTAAAAACAGTTTCTTCTTCTTCAGTGGAAGTCTTTGAAATGGAATAAATGAAATTGAACTATCATTGCAGTATTATTTAATTTTTAATGCTATTCCACCCTCCACTGCAATGTTGTTAGCTATATACAAAATTAGGCGTGAAGAGAGATAAATCACAGAGAAATATTAGGAGTGGTCATAAATGGCAAAAACAGGTGACCACATCCTGCAAAAAGTGGCCATAAATGGCAAAAACTCACACTTTATTTAAATAAATTTAAATTATTAGTCCCCTTTGATAAAAACTTCTTTCTTTTATAGGGAATATTTTGAGAATACTTCATAGGATAACATGGAATTTTTCCAGATTTTTTACACCCAAAATTATTCAATTGAAAATAGCTGAAGTTGTGATTTTTTCCTAAAAGTGGCCATAACTGGCGTGCCGACCCTACTCCTAATACGGTATACTAAAATTAAAATAACAAAAAATGGGTAAGGTAATATCGTTATTACATATAGACATGAAAAAGCAGGGATATACATAAATAACATTCATCATTTATCACTCAAGAATTTTCATTCATGCTACTTACCAGCATGCCGGTACCTAAATAAAGTTGATTCTTTTCATTTAATCTAGAGGCAAGTAATTCAGCATTCGTTGGAGAGGTTCAGGCATCGTCCATAGATATTCTAATAAGTCCGCTCACTCTCAGCAGCGACCCAAATCATCACCGTCCGTCCTCGCGCGTCCCTTGCCTGGCCGGTCGGTCGTCAGTGCCCGTCTGACGGGGGAGCCAGTTTAACAGAGTGTCTCCGATTGAACAGTTCGCATCGTTCCGGCCGGTTAAACTGAGTGCGCGAAATGAACATTCTATTTGAACTTTTATTCTTGTAGTTATTTGAACATTTTTTTATGAGGAAAGAAAGTTACGAATTCTCTGGAATTTATTTTTGGTTGGAGGTTTACTATCTCCTCCGTTTTGAATTTATGGAAAATAATGACAATTGAAAATTATAAATTTTTATTGACGCGTAATCTCAATCAGGATTGTCTCGAGAATTACTTTGGTCAAATCAGAAATGATTGTGGAAACGCTAGAAATCCAACTGCCATTCAGTTTACCAGAGCATTTAAAAAACTTTTTGCTATAGGATATTTGCACGAGACAGAAGGCAGCAATTTTATGGAAGACAGTAGCGATATTTTGCTTAATATATCATCGGAGTCATTGAAAAATATTGAAAGTTTTCAGGAAAAAAATTAAGAAAATATTTCTTCAATTATAAAAAAGGAATCAACCGATTATAGGAATTTGATATCAGAGGAGGGAAATGCACTGGTCTATGTTGGTGGATATTTTTTACGTAGATGTCTCTTTAAACTTTCTTGTCATATTTGTTTGGAATATTGTTCATCATCCGAAAGAGACAGGTCTACTTCATTTTGTGAGCTCAAAGCTTAGAAAAAAATAAAATATATTTGGTGGCTTAACAGTCCCTCCTAATGATTTTTGTAAGTATTTAATACAATTAGAAAATATTTTTGTTTCGAATTTAATGATTGATGATTTTAATGATGATTACTGCATACATGATGGTGTAGGAAACATATTTCTGAAAGAATATTCCAATGTAGAAATCAGCCACCCATGTAGCAATTTTCCCAAAGACTATTTACTTTCATTGTTTACAAGAGATCGAATCTATTACACAATCAAATTTGCAAACAGGCAAATAAGATCTCAATGTGTAAATGAACAACTGAACTGAAACCACTAATATCGTTGCCGACGTTTCGACTTTTATAAAGTCATCCTCAGGGCATTACAAAGTTGCAGTGAATCAGATATAAATACACACATACAGGTGAAAAATTATTGAAATTTGCGACTAGAATCACTTCTGCGAACGAGAGGTCAAGATTGAGTAAATTTGGTACAATTCAATTGACAGTAAAAATGTAAAAAGAGACTTGAACAACAATTTAAAAAATGTAGGAAACGGTAGAACCCAATCTCTGGTTTCTTGTCTATATATATATATATATATATATATATATATATATATATAATATAAACAAAATATATATTTCAGTATCGAAAACTGGGAATTTTCATTTTTATGTAAATGTCCTTCAATTTTTATTTCAATAGACAAGAAAACCAGAAATTTATGTGAGTTCAACCGTTTCCTACAGTTTTTAATTTTTGTTTGTCTATTTATACATTTTTACTGTCAATTGAATTGTACCAAACTAATGTACTCAATCTTGACCTCTCATTCGCAGAAGTGATTCTTGTCGCAGATTTCAATAATTTTTTACCTTGTTTGTATGTATATCTGATTTACTGTAACTTTGTAGTACCTTGACGATGACTTTATACAAGTCGAAACGTCGGCAAAGAAATAATAGTAGTTTCATTTATTCGACCTGACTCCAACCAACCCCCAGCTAAATATTTGAAATGTGTCTAAATATATATGCCGAAGTACTGAATAGATTATAAGTATAGTATTAGGGTATACTCAAGAAAACAACAAATCACCATTCAATTAGGTAATATGTAAATAAAGATTATTCATCTTCATTTTTTCTTCATTGTGAAGTCCCTTTATAAGTATCTCACCTTTTTGCCTTCCCATAATTTAAGAAATCAGGCGATTCATGCCAGTTATTACAACGAAATATTCCTCAATTTATTGTTATAAGAATCTCATATAATATAATCATCTCAATGAAAGATCATACAAAAACATAAATAATATATAATGAATGTGATCAACACTTGACGCCTGACCCTCGTAGACACACTTTCGAGTAAACATATTGTTTGCGCTGCTGACTGACCCTCGTATAACGTATTTCTGCTTGTAGCCCGCATGATTTACGACCGCTCGCAAAAAAAGCGGCATATTTTACCCACATCAAAGGAGTTACCAGACTTATTAGAATATCTATGGACGATGGTTCAGGTCTCTAATAAGGTCATTCAATTCTTGTCGATTGAATCGATAGGGATTTGCTGAATCTGCTGGTTGGGGGCAATCAGTTAAGCATTTTCAAACAGAATCCTGTGGTTACCCTCACTCAGTGCGTGTTCCGCCACCGCCGATTTGTTGGTTTGCCCCAGCCTGCAGTTCCTTTCATGCTCTTTGAGCCTTGTTCCCATGGATCTTTTCGTGGTACCGATGTAAACCTTCCCACAAGTGCACGGTATGCGATAAACCCCTGCTGCTGACAGTGGGTTTCTTTTGTCTTTAGCCGACCTGAGGTTTTCTTGAATCTTCTTGGTCGGCTTGAGAACCGTTTTCATGTTATATATCCCCAAGAGTTTCCCAATTCTGTCAGTGACCCTCGGGATATATGGCAGATATGCATTTGCAACCACCTGAGAGTCCTCCCTGTTATGAACCATGGAACTCTTCAGTTTCATGGCCCTGTTGATCTCTGATACGCTATATCCATTCGACCTCAAGGTCACTTGAAGATGTTCCAGTTCTTGCTCTAGATGCTCTGATTCACATATTCTTCGAGCACGTTCAGTTAGGGTAGATATGACTCCTCTCTTTTGACTGGGATGGTGGTTCGATAGTGCGTGCAGGTACCTATCCGTGTGCGTGGGTTTTCGGTATACTTTGTGGGTTAGTCTAGCACCACATCGTTCAATCAGAACATCTAAGACTGCTATCTGCTGGTTCTGTTCGGTTTCCATGGTGAATTTGATGCTGGGGTGTTGAGCGTTCAGGTGGTCCAGAAAAAGGTTCAGAGCGTTCCATGTTTCCAGACGACGAAGGTGTCATCCACGTAACGTAGCCACAAGGTCGGCTTCAAATCAAAGGGTCGACTGCCTTCACTTCAAAACGTTCCAAGAAGAAGTTGGCTATCACTGGGCTCAGCGGACTTCCCATCGCCACTCCACCCATTTGTTCGCAGAAGTTTCCCCTCCATTGAAAGTAACTCCCCTTAAGACATGCTCTGAAAAGTCCGACGATAACACTCGGGAACAGGCAGGCTATCTTCCTCAGAGAGTCTTCCAGTGGGACGTTGGTAAACAAGGACACAACATCGAAGCTGACCATGATATCTGTCGTTTCCAAGGTCAAGCCTCTAATTTTACCAACGAAGTCTGTCGCATCCTTGACGTAGGAGTTTGTTCTTCCGACATGAGGCTGGAGGAGTGATGCCAGATGTTTTGCCAAGTGATAGGTAGGTGAGCCTGGGGCACTGACTATTGGTAACAGTCGCATGTTGGGCTTATGCACCTTCGGAAGACCGTAGAGCCTGGGTGGGACGGCTTCAGTTCTGAGAACGGTTTTCTGTATGGTTTCCGACAGTGAAGACGACTCGATGAGTTAGTTTACATTCATCAACCTTGGTTGTGTTGGATCCCTTCTAAGTTTGCGGTAGTTCGTGGGTTCTGGAAGTTCTTCAATCTTGCTAGAATATTCCTCCGTTTTTAGAAGGACCCTTTGTCCGCTGGAAGGATCGTGAAACCCTCATCAGAGTTCAAGCTTCTCAAGGCTGCAATCTCCCTTTTTGTGATATTGCATTTAGGGAACCAGGTCTGTTCGGTTTATTACCACCCTGAACACGTCTAAGCGTGGGACGGCTGAAATTCGAGTCTTGTTCAGTTTGTCAAACTTCACTTTGTTGTTTTCACTCACTCTGTCCCGTTCATATCTTACTTTTGAGTAAGATATGCCATCCAATTCGTTCCAATCTTCAGGTTTCATTCGGTTGCTAAGCTCTAGGTGTAGCTTCAGCAAGGCTTTGACCGTTTCAGCTAGCTGGCTCCTTGTATGAACAAGGCTCAAAGAGCATGGAAGGAACTGCAGGCTTGGGGCAAACCTACAAATCGGCGGTGGCGGAACACGCACTGAGTGAGGGTGACCACAGGATTCTGTTTGAAAATGTTAAACTGATTGCCCCCAAGCAGCAGGGTTACCATAGCCGACTGGTACGGGAGGCAATTGATATCCAAAAACATGCGGACAATTTCAACAGAAAAGAAGAAGCGTCGAGTCTAAACAGAATTTGGAATCCCATTCTGAGGAAATCAAGAAGCACTAATGAAATCAGGGCAGGTAGTGCGGCAACTAATACCTACTGATGATTATTCTCCGAACCCGACAGAAGTAAGTAACACTCTAGACTACCTGCATCAATATAAAAACACCTTAAGAAATCGAAACGGCCTGCGAGTGATTCATCTCAGAGTATATAACTATTCTTCTTACTACAAGTGTTCTTGCTGAATTTCATCTTGGCTAAACATTTCGGTGGGTACTTAATGAATATTTTCAAAATTCGGAGGGTTGAAACTACCCCTTTGACGGCCTGCGAGTGATTCATCTCAGAGTATATAATTATTCATTCCACTAGAAGTGTTCCTGCTGGATTTCAAGTTGGCTAAACATTTCGGTGGGTACTTAATGAATATTTTCAAAATTCGGAGGGTTGAAACTACCCCTTTGACGGCCTGCGAGTGATTCATCTCAGAGTATATAACTATTCTTCTTACTAGAAGTGTTCTTGCTGAATTTCATCTTGGCTAAACATTTCGGTGGGTACTTAATGAATATTTTCAAAATTCGGAGGGTTGAAACTACCCCTTTGACGGCCTGCGAGTGATTCATCTCAGAGTATATAATTATTCATTCCACTAGAAGTGTTTCTGCTGAATTTCAAGTTGGCTAAAGATTTCGGTGGGTACTTAATGAATATTTTCAAAATTCGGAGGGTTGAAACTACCCCTTTGACGGCCTGCGAGTGATTCATCTCAGAGTATATAATTATTCATTCCACTAGAAGTGTTCCTGCTGGATTTCAAGTTGGCTAACCATTTCGGCGGGTACTTAATGAATATTTTCAAAATTCGGAGGGTTGAAACTACCCCTTTGACGGCCTGCGAGTGATTCATCTCAGAGTATATAATTATTCTTCTTACTAGAAGTGTTCTTGCTGAATTTCATCTTGGCTAAACATTTCGGAGGGTACTTAATGAATATTTTCAAAATTCGGAGGGTTGAAACTACCCCTCTGACGGACTGCGAGTGGTTCATCTCAGAGAATATTATTATTCATCTTACTGGAAGTGTTCTTGCTAAATTTCATCTTGGCTAAACATTTCGGTGGGTACTTAATGAATATTTTCGAATTTCAGAGGGTTGAAACTACCCCTCTGACGGCCTGCGAGTGGTTCATCTCAGAGTATATAATTATTCTTCTTACTAGAAGTGTTCTTGCTGAATTTTATCTTGGCTAAACATTTCGGTGGGTACTTAATGAATATTTTCAAAATTCGGAGGGTTGAAACTACCCCTTTGACGGCCTGCGAGTGATTCATCTCAGAGTATATAATTATTAATTCCACTAGAACTGTTCCTGCTGAATTTTATCTTGGGTAAACATTTCGGTGGGTACTTAATGAATATTTTCAAATTTCAGAGGGTTGAAACTACCCCTTTGACGGCCTGCGAGTGATTCATCTCAGAGTATATAATTATTCATTCCACTAGAAGTGTTCCTGCTGGATTTCAAGTTGGCTAAACATTTCGGTGGGTACTCAATGAATATTTTCAAAATTCGGAGGGTTGAAACTACCCCTTTGACGGCCTGCGAGTGGTTCATCTCAGAGTATATAATTATTCTTCTTACTAGAAGTGTTCCTGCTGAATTTCATCTTGGCTAAACATTTCGGTGGGTACTTAGTGAATATTTTCGAATTTCAGAGGGTTGAAACAACCAGTTTGACGGGTGGTTCGTCCCATAATATATAAATTTTCAACACACCAGGAGTTCTCTTGCCAAATTCCATCATAGCCAAATATTCTGATCGCTACTCGTTGATATTAGTGAGTTTTTATGTTTCAGAAAGTTGAAATAGCATCATATTCGACATTACATTCGGTCATCCTCAGATCGAAAATTCGTCCCAAGACAATGTTTAATCCATTTGTGTTAACTGGACATATTAGGAAATATTCAGATCAATTTTCAAATCTACCGACGCCACTGACCGTTTGGCTGCTGGTCGTAAAATGGCTGCTGAAAATTGGCTGCTAAGTTCACACCGGTACTGGTACTGACACAATATTTTCCTTGTACTTTCTTTTCACAAGGCAGACTGTCTCTAAAATGAAAAGGCAAGCCAATGGCAATATGTTATGTACTGAAACAAGAGGTCTACAAGAATCACGAACTCTGGCTTTGCACATTTTTCCAACAGCCCTTTTTTGGAGGACGAAAACAGAATTTATAGATATGGGTCCAAAGTTTCCAGGTATTTATTTTATTTTTCAAGCCCAAAATTATTTTCATTATTTCATTTACAGAGGTGGCTGAATAAGTGAAAGAATTTGCTATGGATATATACTTCAAATAATGGATTGGGTTTATTTCACATGATATTTGTTCGGTTAAATTTTTGGCTACAGAGCAGTAAAAAGTCCTCAAATCATTAGAATTCAGTTCACTATAAATATGAGAAGAATTGCTTTTTCCTCTCAACTCAATAACAATTTTCCACGTTTCTCTTTGCTTGTTTTCTGCATTTGAAAGTCTATTATCGGGAGTAATTACACAAGTGCTTCAAAATTACCGATGATTTTCCATGAAAGCATGTTGTCTAAAAACTGCATTAGTTTATTTTCATATTTTGTCGAAAGAGCCCGACTCCGAAGGAGGAGGGTTCTTTTAGCAAAATATGAAAATAACCGAATGCAGTTTTTTTACTGAAAACATGCTTAAATGGAAAATTATCAGGTTTATTTTGATGCACGAGTGTAATTTGGTAGAATATTTCCGGAGTTAAGCGACGTTCAAAATTCAGTATTTATGCCTGTCAAGATGACAAATGACATTTTGACAATCTATAGATACTAAAGATACACGGACCGAGCGGGTATTTTTCGATACCTACCGGGTATTTACCAGCCCGAAAATGTCCCGCCGGGAATTTATCGCTGTAATTGATCGAAAATGTCCCGCTTCTTATGGGATTTTTAACATACGATGGAAATATTCATAATAAATATTTTTTGCAATTTTAATGAGCTTTCGATAATTACTTCAATAATTGTTACAGTAGTTGATGAATGAGCCAAGGTTTCGGTAAAAATTTCTAATATAATGGAGGCACTTCATAATTTCGGCCTTTTGTCATACAAAGCTTTCAGTTCTTATTTTTAATGTTCCGTACTGGAAATTCTTCATTAAAAGCATTAAGCAAATGCTCATTAAAGTCATTCAATGGATCTTCAGATAACAAGATATGTTTCCAATTCGTTCTTATACATATTTGTGAAAAATTTTTGAAATTTCTTTTAGTATATAGTGTTCCTCGTTTTTTAATGTGATGCTTGTTTGCTACTATAGTTGAAGGAGCACTTACCTAGAACTGCATCGTGATCAGATTATCCAGCATTGACAACTTCACAACTTATTTTGTCCTCAGATAAATTTGAGCACACATAATCCAAAAGACTTGATGAGTATTTACAAGTTCGGGTTGGCATTTTAACGTTCATTGTCAAATCAAAAGAAATAAATAAATTATCTAAAGCAGTTTTGCACTGCATCCCGTCATTAAAATAATTAATATTAAAATCATCTGTCGGTACGTCAAGATGAGGGAGTATAAAAACTCACCTGCAGGAATAACAAGTTCTCTTTGCTTTTTTGTCAGAAAATGATTCAGTGTGAGACAGTTGTCACAACAACGCTCTTTTCTAGTATGGTCCTTCTCATATAGTAACAAACACTGGGCATGCTTCCAGTACTCTGTCTTGACTTGTGAAGAGGTTTTGTTTATTCGGTGGAAATTTCTATTTCCTAGACAGGTTCCAAGTCTGCAAAAATTATTTATGAAATTAATATTATTATGGATAGGTACTTGAGCTACTATCCACATACCTTCCAAGTGTAGCTAAACATTCTTCCAGGTCCGCGACACTATCGATATCACTCGTGTTTAAAACCTCATCACCTAATTTATTATCTCCAACATACAATTCGAGTTGCAAATAATTACTCAAAATTAACTGTTTTTGTAAGCAAGCGGGGCCACTGTGAGACAATTTGATTTCTATAAAAGCTATTCTATCATTTGACACTACAATGCACCAATTATCTGGTTTGATCTCTTTGGCAAACTTACAAACTTCTTTGAAAGACCAACCAATATTATTTAAATCTTCAGAATATTTTTTTTCTATTGACATTTTATTTTTGATGACATTTTTTGTGATTTTTGGAGGTTATGATTCAGAACATCTTCTTCTCTTCTTCTTCTTCTTCGTTCGTTTTTTGGCGCTGCTCTTCTCTCCTTGCTTCTTTCTTAGGCTGGATTCAGACAGATCCGAAATCCGATCGTACGACGATCAGATAGCTTTCTGATTGGTCTAAATTCAAATTCAGACCAATCAGATAGCTACCAGATCGTCGTACGAACGAATTTCGGATCTATCTGAATCCAGCCTTAGCCGTTACATCGAAATGTGGCGGCATAGCCAGCTTCTTGCGTAGTTCATCTATCACATAGACATTACAACTAGGCTGGATATCGATGGTACGACGATCCGACAGCTTTCTGATTGGTCTAAATTAATATTGAACTATAGTTCAGTGATCACCAAACTTTCAGAAGTACCGTGTTCCGTTTCCCTGTTTTGTTGACCAGACTGGTGATGAAATAAAATGACGTAGTGGTAACTTTTCGGTAGAGTGGTTCTTCTGAAAATTCGGTGATATACGGAACGGATGATTATGATTCCAAAATGAAAAAAGTAGTTTGACAGTTGACTTGGCATATTCATTTTCAAAAATGTTATCAGAAGGGGTAATATTTTAAAGTTGACTTTCTCATAGGATGTGGTAAAAAGCTTGGAAATGTCTGTCTTTTTTGTTTTTTTGACATGGAGAATTTCTCCGTTAGAGAATGATTACCCAGTTCTTCAGATATCCCCATTCCACAACGAATGAACAGAAATGGCCGTGAATCTCTAAAAAGAAAAATGTCACCTATGATGGTTTCTCAACTCACCAACGACTTCTTATCAGTTGACTTTGGTCGCAGATGAGTTTGAGTTAGTAGGACTCGTTATCCACCACATTACAGACGGTTACCGTGGTAACCAGTACAACGGAACCGCTATTGGTAAAAACTATATGTGGAAATGGAACGGTCTTGAGGTACCAGACTAGTTAATTCTGATGAGCTAGAGAGGGAAACGGAACACAGCAATAGCACGGGCCCGAAATCTCGATGGCGATATAATAGAACCTTCCCTAGGGAGCTATCCCTGACCTGTTTCTACTCCCTACTCCCTCGTTATACCGCTTGGGCTTGAAGCCGCTTCACAAAATTTTACATTTCACCATGTAAAACTGTCAAATTTTGTGCAGCGGCTTTAAGCGCTGTGAATGCGGCCATTATTTGTTTGCAAATACCAGGATAAAATAAAGTTGAATGAAAACATCAGCATTATTACTTATTACAGAGGATGGCCACTTCACAACATACTCCGTGGCAGGTCTGATGAAATTACAAGTGACACGCATGGTACAATTGCTTGTTGTACCATGGTGATGGTGACAAGCATCATTTTTACTGATAAATGTCTAATATGACAACTGACACCTGTGTGGCAGTAGGCAGTAGAAAGTAGAAGGGCTTTGATCCTTGATCTTCCTTCTTTCTTGATTCCTAACCTAATTATCGTGTTTGACTGCTGCTCACAAATCGAGAGGAATAATTTCACACATTTTTGGTGAGACCAAAATAACTTATTCGAGTGCACCTATTCATACCTCTAATACTCGAACTCATATAATACAGTTGACTTAGTACAATAACAGAGTAAATTTATACGTATGCTACATTTATATTTGAGGTTAAACATTCTTTGAATACATTTTATGCATGTATTTCAGGTTGGTTATTTAACACAAGGAGAAAATGAGCAGATTTTTTGCTAGATCCGACTCCGATTCGGATAGTTCTTCCGAGGAGGAACAAATTCAACGCCCTCAAGTTCCAGTTTACACCGTGAGTCAGTTTTTGAATCATACATTGTACTGAAAATACAAGTCGAAACTCCGTCAGACTTGATTCAAACATTCTTTAAAGAATTGTATATCAAAATTTTTGTTTATTTGTAGTTTAGTGACGATGAGGAAGAAGAAAAGAGAGTGGTGCGATCTGCTAAAGAAAAGCGCTATGAAGAACTTACAAACATAATAAAACAAATCCGTAATTACAAGAAAATTAAGGATATGTCAAGCATGCTCAATAGTAAGGTTGGATGTCATATTTCATCTTCAGATTGAATTATTTAAATTTTTTGTAGGTTTTGAGCAGTTACAAAAAGCCTATGTGAAGGCTGCTCCAGTAATAATGAAAGAGGAAAATGGACTAACCCCAAGATTTTTTGTTAGATGTTTGACTGAAATGGAAGATTTCATCAATGAGATGTGGGAGGATAGAGAGGGGCGCAAAAATATGAATAAGAATAACAGTAAATCTCTCGGTTCTATGAGACAAAAGCTTAGAAAATACCTAAAGGACTTCGAAGATGATATAGCCAAGTTCAAAGAGAATCCCAAATTAACTGATGATGAGGAAGAGGAAGAAAAGCGTGAGTTTCAGTTCATGAGATTAATTATAATCACATTTGCGGATGGATAAACTATTTCATTTGTTAGTTTGAATTCACCCCAAAGCATACTTTGGCAAAAATGAGTTACCCTACCACTGAGCCTTGGAAATTTTTTTTGGACTTATTAGGTATTTTGAGTTGCTGAACATGAATCTGAAGTCAAAACGCTGCAACTATGACTCACCTACAATATAAACAATAGATTGCAAATATGACATATTGAAAATTAAAACATCACAAGGCAAACAGGATTCAATAATAACAAACATCATGTTATAGTCCTAGTTGTGATACAAATTTTGTATCTTTGGGAATTAAGGTTATGCGAGATATTTATTAGAGCAAAAAAAAACATTCTGAAAGAATTCACATTGATCATGTTGAGATCTTGTGCAAGATATTATGTAAAGAGTGTCCAAGGAATTTTTTGAGGAGATGATAGTGGTTGAATCTGATCAGATGACAGTTTCGTATACAGTGTTCATGAATATTATATAAATGTTTATTCTCCAAGTATGTGTAGTTTTTTCTTAATTTTTTTCTAGCACTTTGCTGAAAATTGAAATTGAGTAGAAAACTTTAGGATATCTGGAACAACTCCAATACAATAAATTCAGCTGATTAGTATTGTGAGAGGTTGAAGGATGAGAACTACAGTTTATCTAAGTATTTGGCAATTGAGCTCTTGGGTATCTGAACTTCTGGAGCTCTTCAATGAATAGATCACCTTTATAACTTCTACTCCATGAAAAGGTTAAAAAAAACGGCAACGTGAAGTAGGAAATTTCTTTAAAATGATAGTATCCTTGAAACATGCTAAATCACTGTAATAAGTATTTACTTTGTCAGGAGATATTTCGACTGATGTATGTATTCAGTTTGATGTTGTTTTTTTCAAAATAAATATTTTTCCAACGTGCTTCTGGGGCATGGCCCAGCTCTTCAGGTTGACTGTCAGTCATTCGATATCTGAAGTTAAGCAACGCCGAGCGCGGTCAGTACTTGGATGGGTGACCATACAGGGAAATACCGTGTCGAAAGCCCGTACAGCTGCAGCAAAATAGCATATCATAGCCCGCAGGCAATATATCAATGAGCACAAGATATATCGAGGATATGCCGTCCTTCGGAGGGGACGTAAAGCCGGCGGTCCCGAGTCCATGGATGTTGGGCTCGTTAAAGATCCCTACCTCTGGCTGGAGTACCAGAGGATTCGGCCAAATTTCCGGTTGGGGGAAGTGTGCTCATCGGCGTCGGTGATTGGCGTTGGTAGCGGAAATTGGCCGACGTTAAATAAATAAATAAATAAAAAAACGTGCTTCTGGTTTGTTGTCAGATGAGGGTATGTATTCATTGTATGGCCTTTTTTTTTGTTGCTGTTGATTGAATATCATATACTTTTTTGAGATGTTTGTAAGCAGTCAAGTCAATTGGATCTTTTGTTGTATCTGCTACCGGTTTGATGCACTGCAAGTTGTTTCTTAGCATCCTCATTGTCATGGCTAAATGTTCATAATTGATACATGTCTTTTATATTGTGATTTGAGCATTTTTCACTATAAAACTCAAAAAGAGTTATTCAATCATCTCCTTACCATCGAAACTGTATTGGGTTATATTTTTTTGAGTTTTATAGTGAAAAATGTTATAATTCATTTGAAAAGTGTTGGAGGTGTGGTTAAGAATATGTGGTGGATGAAATTGTTCTTTGGTGCAAGAAAGATAAAGATTGTTTTTCTGACCTTTGAAGGGCTAAGACTGTGAAACAAAGGAAGACTCAGATTCGTATTCAGTGGCTCAAAAAAGATAGTTCAAAAGTTTTGTCAAAAGGCTGAAATGGCAGGACTTATTATACATTTACGTTGTACCTTTTATTTCAAAATAAAAGAAGTGTCAATCAAATTAAAGGCAAACTCCTAATTTTTTTAGAGGATCCTGCTCAAGATTCAGATAATGAAGCACCACCTAAAAATCAATTCCTAAAGGCTCCAGCAAAACAACAAATAGTTGATGATAAAGATGAATCTTCCGATTCTGATTGGCCATCAGACTCTGAATCTAATTCTGATTCATCTGATGATGATGAGGGGAAATATACTAGTATGAGAGAACGTTTCTTAAAGAAGACTGGACCGTCTCATGAGGATGATGAAGACAGGGAAAGAAGGAAAGAAGAAAAGAGGAAAGACCGAAAGGACAAAGACAGAAGGAAGATGAAAAGAGATGAAGAGGAAGATGGAGAGGGAGAATGGGAAACTGTCCAGCGTGGAGTTGCTATTCCTAGTGTAAGTTAGTAAACTATGAATTATCTGTTTAGCATTATCAATTCATACTATTACAGGAAAAGCCCAAAATGTTTGCCAAGGATGCTGAAATCGATTTGAATCTTGTTATCAAAAAATTGAGTGAAATTATGGCTGCAAGAGGAAAAAAAAGGACAGACAGGCGTGAACAAATTGAATTGTTACATGAACTCCAGAATGTCTCTGATCAGCACCAACTCGGGCCAGCAATTTTCGTGAAGATCAAACTCGCTATCATTTCAGCTATTTTCGATTATAATCCAAAAGTTTCTGATGCAATGAAACCAGAGTATTGGCTCAAACTGTTAGAGAGAATGGGAGAACTATTGGTTCTTCTCTTGGCCAATCCAAATTTAATTATTTCTGAATCTATTACTGAGGAAACAGAAAACTTGGAGGAACCTCCTTATCACATTAGGGGTTGTATTCTGACTTCTGTCGAAAGACTTGATGATGAATTTACCAAACTTTTGAAGGAGTGTGATCCTCACAGCAATGAATATGTTGAGAGGCTCAAGGACGAAGATAAAGTATCTAGTATTATTGATAAGACCATGATATATTTGGAAAGGACCAATGTCTCAACAGAACTTTGCAGAATCTACTTACGTAAAATCGATCATTTATATTACAAACTTGATGAGAGAGTTCTTAAGCAGAAAGCAGGTGACCCATCAGTGCCAAAAGATGAGGTGACTTCAGTGCAAGAAATGGAGAAACTCTGCAAATTTGTTTATGCAAAGGACGGCACTGATCGTCTACGAACTAGAGCAATTCTCTCGCACATTTATCACCATGCTCTACATGACAATTGGTTCCAAGCAAGAGATCTAGTTCTCATGTCCCACTTGCAAGAAACCATTCAACATTCTGATCCCAGCACACAAATTTTGTACAATCGGACCATGGCTCATCTAGGACTCTGTGCATTTCGTCATGCAAATATTAAGGATGCTCACAATTGTTTGGTTGATTTGATGATGACAGG
Source organism: Zygogramma bicolorata (assembly GCA_032362365.1). Classification (NCBI taxonomy): domain Eukaryota; kingdom Metazoa; phylum Arthropoda; class Insecta; order Coleoptera; family Chrysomelidae; genus Zygogramma; species Zygogramma bicolorata. The sequence goes on from JAVJAQ010002094.1 coordinate 704,815, forward strand.
CAAACCTAAGGAACTGCTAGCACAAGGTAAGTCGGATTTGAGAGAATTATTTAAAATTAACAAATTTTATTATTATTTTACCAATATTCCTAATTTTTCTTTGAAACCGTAGTTATTCAAAAATGTTATCATTCTTAAAACATTTATAATTTCTATATTAAAACAAACTGTTGTCACCAAAATGCATAAAAACCGTGCATTGATTTATACCTGAAGAATAAAAGGACCAAATTCTCGATATCTCAATAATAACAATAATTATACTTTATTTCCACGTAGACAATACACATTGTATGGGAAAGTTCAGTACAGAAATAGGAGAACAGAAGACGAGAACACCTCCATAAAGTTATCATGGCCACTTGCAGTAAAATCATTGTAACATTTTTTTTTAAATGTCGTATAATTGTCGAGAATTTGTCGCGGAAAGAAAATAATTGTCGCGCTTATACTTTTTATTCTAAGGGGTGGCTTTGCTAACTTAATATTAAGTTAGCACAGCCACCTTGCTAAAATTCCTAATGAAACTCAAATCTCGAAACTATTATCGTAGATAATTGTCGAGTAATTGTCGTAGTTCATTCCATATGAAAAACCACCAAAAAAGTTTTTTATTTCCTGGAAATCACGCCCTCGTCATGTTTTACCTCGCATATTTCCTACGTTTTCTACCATGTGGCAACACCGCTAGGATTTTCTCTGTTTTTTCAACACTCTTTCATAAAATCGCGAAAGGAACCGGAATATGCAATTGTCGAAAAGTCAGTATCGATATGTCATCCCTATTTTCGTTGAAAAAGTGGCTGAGATGAGAAGAAATTGTTATTGTCTTGAACTATCGATTTTATCATGAAACCCTACCGAAAAAAAAATTTTTCCAATTCCCAAAGTATTGATCAAATGTCGTATGATATTCGACAATTGTTAATGAAAAAAAGCCACCCCTTAGAAAAAAAAACTATATGCGTGACAATTGATTTTTTTCATTAACAATTGTCGAATACCATACGACATTTTATCAATACTTTGGGAATTGGAAAAAATTGTTTTTCGAAAGAAATTCGTGAAAAAAATCCATAGTTACAATTTGTTCTCTCCTCAGGCGCTTTTTTAATGAAAATACTGATGACATATCGATACTGCCTTTTCGACAATTGCATAGTTCCGGTGTTCCTTTTGCGATTTTATGAAAGAATGTTGAAAAAACAGTGAGAATTCCAGCGGTGTTGCCACATTATATCAAACGTAGGAAATATGCAAGGTAAAACATGACACAGGTGTGATTTCCAGAAAATAAATAACTTTTTTGGTGGTTTTTCACATAGAATGAACTACGACAATTACTCGACAATTGTCTACGTTTATAGTTTCGAGATTTGAGTTTTATTGAGAATTTTAGCAAGGTGGCTGTGCTAACTGAATATTAAGTTAGCAAAGCCACCACTTAGAAAAAAAAATATATGCGCGACAATTGATTTTTTTTTTCATTCACAATTGTCGAATATCATACGACATTTGATGAATACTTTGGGAATTGGAAAAAATTGTTTTTCGAAAGGAATTCGTGATAAAATTGATAGTTACAATTCCTTCTCTCCCCAGGCGCTTTTTCAACACAAATAGTGATGACATATCGATACTGACTTTTCGACAATTGCATAGTCCGATTCCTTTCGCGATTTTATGAATGAATGTTGAAGAAATCGGTGAAAATCCTAGCGGTGTTGCCACATGGTAGAAAACGTAGGAAATATGCGAGGTAAAACATGACAAGGGCGTGATATCCTGGAAATAAAAAACTTTTTTGGTGGTTTTTCATATGGAATGAACTACGACAATTATTCGACAATTATCTACGATAATAGTTTCGAGATTTGAGTTTCATTAGGAATTTTAGCAAGGTGGCTGTGCTAACTTAATATTAAGTTAAGTTAATATTAGAATTGCGGCTTTGGGAGATCACATTTGTATTACCACTTACCGTCTATGTTGTAGCATCATAGATACATAGTGTTCATTCAACTTTTGAGGAACATGATTATTTTTGAGGAAGTGACTTTTGGCTTTTTCTCCTCCAAAAATGTTTGCTAAATAAGATAAGATGTTACTTCTTTTATATAAGTTTCAGACTTTCTTTTTCATGGTCCATACAAGGATTAAGCCATTAAAATCAGTGGTCCAAATCTTGAATAAAAAAAGCAATTTTATATGAACAGAGTCCCACCACAATTTTTCAATCAGCAGCATTCAAATTTGAAATTGACTAAGGAAACCATAATGTGTAGCATATAGTACTACCCCCTCTGTGGGAGAAACGAGTACTGGTATGTCTGCCTGCAATGTATGAAACACTGTTGCCAGAGCTGAAGTAGTATAGGGAAGTTCATTATTCTTGAGCTGGATTCAGACTGATCTGAAATCCGATGTACGACGATACGACAGCTTTCTGATTGGTCTAAATTGATCTAAATTTCAATATAGACCAATCAGAAAGCTATCGGATCGTCGTACCATCGGATTTGGGATCTGTCTGAATCGAACCTTATAGGACCCCTACCGTAAATATTAGAACTAAATCGTTTGGTAAAACATTAACGTGATTCCGCCCGTTGATTGGCCGTTTACCCCGAGTTTCCGAGTTCAACCCCTTCCACTCCAGTTACAGCTTGCCAGCCTTTTTTGTCATACCAAATATGTAACTTTTTAAATTGATACATAAAAATACCCAAGTTCCTAGTTATCATTATATCGATGGCTGGTTTGGTTATCAATAGAATGTTAATTGAAACTGATGACAGATGTCATGAGTTGAGTATTTTGGAATCGTCTGGAGTCTCTAGAGAAAGTGTTCTGTAATTTATTCATTTTCCAACTGATTAGCTCAGGAGATGATTTTCTCTGTGCGAAACGAGATCTTGTCTTTGCTGTAATGAAATATAAATATAATCCTGAGATTTTTTCTACAAATATATACTATTTTGCTTTGTGTAGATATTCCCCATGTATGCTAAAAATTTGATTCAATTTTCATATGCTTGGTAAAAAAATTGAGCAAGAAAAAGTTATTTCCATGTAACCCAGTGCCCCGTCGTTCCATATAAGCAGGGGAGTAGCTGTTTTAGAAGGACTCTTTCGTCCTCTTTGACAATGAATCAAACGTCTTTTAATTATCTACATGTACCTATCAACGGAGAGTGTTTGTATATTTTTTCGATTTTACTTCATTATAGAAGTTGTATTTTCTACTTTTTGATTCGAACGAGGAAGTCAAAAAATAATTCCTCTAATTTCATTCTTTTCACAAAAACACTCAAGTTCCTAATTGATATTCTTTTAAATGTTACCTGGGTAACCGAAAACAAACTGTAATAATAATGGGGTATGAATCCATACCATTTGTAGCAAAGTTGGGTATCCCTCAAGGATTCAATCTGGGGCTGCTATTATTCATCAACAGTATCGGTGAAAGTATCAAATCAAATCATTGTCTGTTATTTGCAGTCGACTTGAACTTATACTCGTCAATTAGAACCATCAAAGATTGTGAAAGAATACAAAATGACCTGAGTATTATTGTGAAGTGGTAAAAAAAAGGTTAATAGTTCTTTTATCTTAGCAAATGAGGCATTATGATGTTTTCACGTTTTCAATTTATCAGGAATTATATCCCAAGTGCACTAAATTTAATCGGTTAAAATGTATGCACATCCATGATTTTCGAAATTCACCTTAGCTGATGATTTGAGTGTATATTAATATGATAAAATCCCGGAACCGCAGGTCGAGGGGTTTCATTTTAAATTATTGGGTGGAGTGAATAAAAGTGAGCATGAGTTCAAACTATAGATCCATCTATCTCATATCCATTAACCCGTATAGGTTTGTCCCAAAAAAAAATGAACAAATGCTCGCACTCATTCTTTATTAACTCTACCCATTATAATAATATCATTTATTGGCCGACAGGAAAAACCCAATCACAGGACATAAGAAATACATAAGTAGTGATAAGTAGTAGATAAAATAACAAATTAACAAATCATGATAACAACTGTCTCACTCAGAAAACAGAATAAAAAAAAACAGATTTGATATCACTTCAACATTTCCATTGCAACTTTATATGATTTGCCGAGCAAATCGCAAAAGCTGCATATAGAGTTGTAGTTTTTACACATATATTTAATCGGAGAATGCAATATTGAGTTTTTTCGTGCTGCAGGTCAGTAAAATATGAGATTCAACCGTGACTGAGCTCTTGGTACCCTAAAGTTCAGTTCTGATAGGAGCAAACTGCAATCTACTTGGCTATGCAGTAGTTTATACAGAACGGTTATTGAAGCACATCTTCTCCTTTTCTCTGAATAAATTAATTGAAAGTGATTAAGAAGGTTATTGTGGTCATACAAAAGCGTTTTCTCAAAAGCAAACTTTTGAAAATTATGGAAATGCACGCATCAAAACCGTCATAATCTAAAATTTTGATAAGTTTATTGATTGATGGATTAATAGGTCTAGTGCAATTATTCACTATAAAACTCTATAAGAGCAGTCAAGCCTTCAACTTTCTCATTTGCTGTCGTATTGAGGGAAATAGTCACTCATAAATCTGTAAAATTCACCAATGCCAACTCAAAATGGGAATGAACGGAGATGAATACAATAATCACTCACAAATATTAAAGATTCTTTATTTGAATGATTTAACACATAGAAGAATGGAAACCAGTCTGATATTCCTTTCAAGTTCCCATTTTGCATAACAAATTATAGTAAAAATTAGTCACTTAATAAAACAATGAGATCAGCGAACACTCACAGCAGCAAACTTGAACTGTTTTCTTCTTTAACATCCTTCAGAATGGCTGTAGAAAGGTTGTGATTTTTTACTTTTCTCTTATTTTACCGTGATGGCAGTCATGTTTAACACATGCATATTTATCTGCTTTGGGTTTTCTTTGTAACTGTGAAATTGACTTCTCCGTTAAATAAATATATGTATTACGATTGTTAGAAGCATCCTATAATATCCGTTTATTATTATAGAGCTCCAGTTATGAGTGTCACAAATATAGTGTTCAATGGATTCAGAACTATATAAGGAATTCATGAGAGAAAATGGGTTTGTGATACATGTATTCCTGAAATTGAACCTCAAAGATATAAATTTGCAAACTCTGAAAAAGAAGAGTATATTCGTACATAATTTATCTTCATCTGCTGATACATAACGTTGATAATTCCTCTTTTCTGTCATATAAAAATAAGAATGTACCTGCATACCACACAAGATCAACCTTTAATATTAAACCAGGGAAATGCTGATGAGCTTGGAAACCACAATACAGCTTTATGTTTATTACTTGATTATTAAGTGCTAGTTTTCAATGCTTATGTTGTTTCTTTCACTATACATGTTTAAAGCTTCCTGCTGGGTTATTGGGCTCCTGCCTATTGACCTTGTAATTCAATCAATCATAATCTATCGAATATATAATAGTCAGGATATCTAACCTGAATTTTACTAAAACCACATTCGAAAACATTTCAATATACTATAAAAAACAATCTAAATCAAATGTTCTTTACAGAAGCGGACAAATGATTAAAACTGTAATACTTGGATAATTGGAAGCATTATAAATTAATCTTTTGCAAATAGTGCTATTAATGATATGATCATTATTATATAAAATTCAAAATGAATATACCCGTTGAAGGAGTTATCTATACATCTATACCCACTGAATAGTGGTCTATATATTTCAGTGCTTGGCACTTATTTATTCTTTATTTTATTTTTTATTCAACGTCAAATACGTTTCTGTAAAATAAAATATTTTGAGCCAACATGGAGTTGCCCCAAAAACAGATTGCATATCGAATATATCTGTGGCTAGTACAGTGTTAGTAACTGATTGATATCGAGAATTGTTCTCAAGTCGAGAAAGGTACATATAAATGATGACATTTGAGAATTTATCTACCACATTGCTTTTTGAAGTTCAAAAGCTCATCAAAGCCATGTAGCAAAACGGCTTGCCTTTGCTCATTTTCTCTCAGTTCTTAAAACTTTAACCTGTTGTGGATAACAAAGCGATAACGTTTATAAATCGGTGTAGATTATTATCCGACCGAATTTCCAGATGGACGTTGATATTACAGGAATACCGTTTTGAGGTTGTTTTTGTTCCAGGAAAGGAAAATTTACAGGCCGATGCGTTGAGTAGGTATGCTTGTGCTAGATTTCCGGTGGCCGAGGACAAATGTTTTCAGCTTCTTTCCACATCAAAATTACCCAAAGAATTCCATAAGTTGATAGATAACTTCGGGGAAAGTGAGGAGCAGGATGATAAACTGCGGGAGATTAGGAGGAACTTGCCTCATGATCAGAAACTTCAAAGTCGTTTTGCAATATCCAATAAGGTGTTGTTTAAGGTCGAGAAAACTGATGGAGAATATTTGTTATGCGTTCCTCGCCAGCTTATTTCCAATTTCATCGATACGTATCATGTAGTTTCCGGACATTTTGGGGTTTATAAAGTCTGGTCTTTGTTGAAACGAGAGTTGTGGTGGTCTAACATGCATCGGTCGATTAAAAAAAGGCTTAAAATGTGTGAGACGTGCCAAAAAACTAAAATTTGTAGTTTACCAAAACCGGCACAGATGCAAATAGTACCGAGTGGGGTAAATGATATTATTGCAATGGATATTTTTGGTCCATTGATTAGAAGTCGCGGAGGGGCTACCTATATTTTCGTTATACTCAATCTCTTTACCAAGTACGTGGCTTTATAAGCCACTTAAAAAGGCTAGTACCAGGGCAATGTTGAACCGCTTGATGAAAGAATATTTTCCTACTTTTGGCACGCCGCAACGGGTTTTGCATGACAATGGAACTCAGTTCACGTCCCGGGTCTGGAAAACCACCTTGCGATCTCTTGGTGTCAAAATTGTTTATAGTTCGGTTCGTCATCCCTGCGCGAACCCGTCGGAGAGGGTCATGCGTGAGCTGGGTCACTTACTGCGCGCCTATTGTCACGAACAACATTCCAAATGGGCTTGGGAAGTGCCCCGTTTCATCGAACTGTTAAATTCAGTCGCCCATGAGAGCACCGGTTTCGCTCCTTGTGAGTTGCAATTAGGACAGCCCAGCCCCAGGTTGTTACAAGGTAGGTTCGTTTTACCGGAAGGATATCGAGATTGTGAAAAATCGCTAACGGAAAAACTGATCCTCGCCGAAGCGAGTTTAAGAGGAAAAACCTTATTACGATTTTCAGCCTGGTGATAGGGTGTTGCTTCAGGCTAATAATGTATCGTCGGCCATAAAGTCAGAGACTAAAAAAATGCTTCTACTTTTTAGCGGACCTTTTCGCATAAAGAAAAAGGTTAGTGTTGCCACATATGTGCTGGTTAACGAACATGATGATAAGGAGCGGGGGACGTTCCACGCTTCACACCTCAAATTATTTTGTTCCCCAACTTAGTCCCTAGCCAGAGGCTTGGCCAAGTTTAGGGGGGGGGGGGGCGAGATGTAGCAAAACGGCTTGCCTTTGCTCATTTTCTCTCAGTTCTTGAAACTTTAAACTGTTGTGGATACGGCCCTGGTAGAGCGGTATCAACATTTTAAAAAACTGGGTATAGTTTTTATGTGCGCCTGGAAACTTCATTGGTTTACGGTTCAACGTCGGTGGAGATTTTTGGCTTTCTATCAGACGGATTTAGTTGAATCTCCTCATTTCAAATAATACAGATTGCACAGAATCTTTTGGTGGAGCTGCTATTAAATAAATTCATTTAAGAATCGGCGTGCCTGATCTGTCAGGTGAGACAGTAAATTGTTTGCTGGACTTGACTAATTTTTTTAATTATATCCATTTGTATTTTTTATCCAACTTCACCCAGGTTATCACTATTTTTTTTTGATCTGTCAGTCGTAGGTTGTAAATCGGGAGAGAATAAAACCCTAACCCAAACTTGGTCTTTTTCCTTGTGTTGGAAGCCCTGAGATTAAGAGTACCCCTACAGCCAACACCTAAGATGCTATTCGCATTATATCATAATAAAAAAATTAACATTTTTCCAGGACTGTTACCTCAAAGGCAACACGAACGCAGCAAGGAGCAAGAAAAAATCGAGAAACAGCGTCAGATGCCGTTCCACATGCACATCAATCTCGAGCTATTGGAATGCGTGTACCTCGTATCGGCCATGCTCATAGAAATACCGTACATGGCCGCGCACGAATTCGACGCGAGGCGCAGAATGATTTCCAAAACGTTCTACCAACAGTTGCGCAGTTCCGAGCGCCAGAGTCTCGTAGGGCCTCCGGAGAGCATGAGGGAGCACGTCGTCGCCGCCGCGAAGGCGATGCGCAACGGCAATTGGTCCGCCTGCAACACGTACATCATCAACGAAAAAATGGGCGCCAAGGTTTGGAACCTTTTCGGCCAAGCGGACCAAGTGAGGGCCATGCTGACCAAGTTGATCAAGGAAGAGTCTCTGAGAACGTATCTGTTCACTTATTCCCACGTGTACGATTCCATATCGATGGCGACGTTGGCCGAAATGTTCGAGTTGGAGAAGCCTGTCGTGCATTCTATCATTTCGAAGATGATAATAAATGAGGAGTTGATGGTAAGTTCATTGTGCTCGATTTGAGATGTTATAGGAGTTTCAGTTAGTCTCATAGTGATACATTAGGTCACGGAAAAACTCACAAGTGATATCCTAATATTTTAGGTTAAACTACCATAATTTGAAAATATTGGAACATATACCAATGTAAAAGGGCGGATTTCTGATCTACCACAAAAAGTTGCTGTGTTGAATCCATCTTATGTTGTGTCCTTTCCTATGAATTCGTTCAGTGTATCTTTTTACATGTGTACTTTACACATGTAAAAATGGTTTTTTCCAACATGCAGAAAAGTGCTGTTCTGTTAGAACTATGTAAAAAGAGGAACCCATTGGATTTCGTGGCAAGGTTCATGAGCTCCTCAAAAATTATTTAGAAAATAGAATTCAATATGTTGAAATTGATGAAGCTAGAAGTGAAGAGAAAATCTTTCAATTCGGTGTACCGCAGGGAACCGTTTTAGGGCCACTCTTATTTAATATTTATCTCAACGACCTTTTTAATATTGACACTGTAGGTGAAATTCATAGTTTCGCAGATGATACTGTCATATTATATGGGGAAAAAAACTGGAATGAATTACAAACCTAAACTACATTAGATTTTGAAAAGATTAAAAATTGGTTCGATTATATCCTACTCACAGTAAGTTTTGAAAAAACAAAATGTCCCATTTGTAGGAGGCTTCCTTGGATATAAACAACACTTGCTTAACGTTTTCGTTCGTTTTAATTACCACAAGTAGTGATACAACATAATACATAAACTTCATAACTCCTACATTCTAGCAAGAAAGCAATATATCTAAACGTTCTCGTTCTACGCACGAGTTCTCTACTGACCACCACGAAAACCGGAAAGTCCAGCCCGAACTCTCACGAAGCCGAATGTTTCCGAGAGTGCGGCGCGCTACCGATCAAAAGGGCGCTAAATTCAAATTTTAGTAAATCGACTACAGCTCGGCCAACCTGACATAAGATCGACCTCGATCTACTTAGTCTTAACTATTCTAACTCATTGCGCTGTATCTTAACACTACAGTTATACATAAGGAAAATCACATACATAATCATAAGTTGAAACATAAGGCATAACAGAATACAATGGTAAACAGGACATACTGTATACATAATACATTGGCACACTAACTTAGTCATAACATTTTATAGTGAAGTAATGAGCTCATAAGTCGATTTGCTAAATGGGAGTTAGTAAGTTCAGTTATGTAGTTAAATCTCAAATTATTCTGAATTATAAGCTTTCATTCTCGAAGCTTCTACAACGCCATCATAAGGAATTTGCGCGTTTTGGAATCCTACAATATCTTCCACAACATATCGATCATTTGACAGAACTGATTTAATTACATATGGACCTTTGTACTTTGGAATTAACTTTTTGTTTACTCCTGGAGTGGTATCAACATTAGAAATCATAACGTATTGACCTACCCTGTATTGTTCTGCCTCTTTATGTTTTTGATCATAGTACTTCTTATTTTTTGCCTGCGATATTTCTATTTTTTCAGAAGCATTATTCCTCAACTCTTCTAGGTTGTCCAAGTGAACATAATCATTGGTCTCTAAGATTTCTCGTAGGTTGTCATGTACCTTTCCTAACTGATTTCTACCAAATAATAACCTTGATGGGGTTTCTCCGGTTGATCTATTTATAGTGTTATTGATGCAGAATTCAACATCATTCAGTAACTTATCCCAGTTCATTTGTTTTTCATCAACCATTTTTGCTAGTAACGGTGTGAGAAGTCTGTTCATGCGCTCAATCTGGCCGTTCGCCCTTGGCGCTCCAGTAGCTATCAAAATATGTTGGATATCTTGGTCATTCAGGAATTCTTTGAATGCATGAGATGTAAAGCAAGATCCTCTATCAGAAATCAGAATTTTGGGACGACTGTAATTAGAAAAATAACTTTGTAAATGTTTTATGACTTCATTAATATCGGTACTTTTACAAGAGTAAAATTTTATAAATTTAGAGAAACCATCGATTACTTCGAATATGTGTTTGTTTCTACCAGCTTTGGCTAAAGGCCCATAATTGTTGTTCTAAAAAAAAAATTGTTGTTGTTGTTCTAAAATTGTTCGTTTTCGTTAACCACTTCAAAAGGTAATTTTCCCTTAGGAATGTTATGTAAATATCCCTCCTTTTTCCCTGATTTGGCGTTAAATTCAATGCACTTCAAACAATTAGCTATATGTGCTCTAACTTTTTGTTTTATATCTGGAAACCAATAGGACCGTTTGATGAGTTCTAATGATTTATCTAGTCCGAAATGACCCATTTCGTTATGGTAAGTATGAATGATTACGTGTTCCATATCTTTTGGTACATAGAATAGTATTTTATCCTTGAGTTTCCGATACAGTAACCCATTTCTAAGCTCAAAAAAAGGGATGTTCAGACTCTTCCAATAATTTTCGAATTCTTACAATATTTTCATCACTATTCTGCTTCAGAGCTAACGTTTGATGAATGGTATTTCCTTCTAGAACCAAAATATTATTTACTCTACTAAGAGCATCTACATGTTTCATGCGTTCACTACAACGGATTGATATCTCTTTTTGCTAAAGTTAATTTGAAACTATTGCAGTCGGTAATTATTTTAAAAGGTATTCCTTGCAGATAAATATGAAATCTTTTTAAAGAGTATACAATAGCTAGACATTCTAATTCATAACTGTGGTACTTTGATTCGTGGTCTGACGTTCTCTTACTGAAGAAAAACACTGGGTGAAGCTTTCCATCTGATTGTTTTTGCATCAATATTGACCCAAATCCATGTGCACTAGCGTCACAGTGTAATTCGGTTTCACTGGAAGGAGAGTAAATAGCCACTATTGGTTTAGAAATCAATTTCTGTTTTAGAGTTTCGAAAGCGTTTAAATGCATATCTGTGAATAAGAACGGAGTATGCTTTTTTAACAGATCATAGAGTGGTTTAGCTATCACCGAAAAGTTCTGAACAAATCGACGGAAATAACTGGCTAGCCCTAAGAATCGATGTAATTGCTTGGCATCTGTTGGTACCGGGTAGCATTCTATTGACTTTGTATTTTCCCCATTGGGGCTTATTCCTCTTTCAGTGATATGATAACCTAAAAAATCAATTTCATTCTTCAAGAAGGTACATTTATCCAATCTAAGTTCAAGTAAATTTTCAGTAAGTAAGATCATGACCTCTTTTAATATTTCCAGATGTTCATCTACCGTTGTTGTGGCAATCAAAATGTCATCAAAATAGATTAGTACCTTATTTAATTTTAATAAATTCTTAAATATTTTATGAATATATCTAGAAAATGTAGATGGACTGGAACATAAACCGAAGGGGGCTTTGCAAAATTCATATTGTCCAGAAGGTGTGATAAATGAGGTGTACTTCATTGATTGTTCATCCAGCGAAACATGGTAAAAAGCATTTTTTAAATCTAGCTTTGAAAAATATTTTTTATCCTTTAGTTGGTCCAAGTGGTCATCAACTAATGGAATGGGAAATTGATCTTTCACCACAAATCTATTCAAAACACGAAAATCGACACACATGCGGTGCTCTCCATTCTTCCTTTTCGTGAGGACTATGGGTGAGCAAAAAGGAGAATCGCTTTCTCTTATAATATTCCTTTCCAAAAGATCAGTTAAAAATTTATCTAGCGCTTGTTTTTCAGAAAATGATAATCTTCGGGGTCTTGAATAAAAAGGTTCATCTTTGGTCAAGGTTATATGCATTTTAAAATCAACGTTAGGTTTAATTGGCCTATGTGCATTCAAGTAATATACCTCAAAAATATTTTTGGCTTTGAGTCTTTGAGCTGGTGTTAAAGAATGCCCTATTTCAATTTCTACATCATCACTCGAGTAATCTATTAAAAGTGTTTCTGACAGATATGAGTTATTTTGTGGTAAACTAGTAGTTATAACCTGAACTTCTCCACCCACTAGCTTTATCTCTCTTATGCGCTCATGACTTATAAAATCACGTCCTAACAAACAATTGACTGACATTGTTCCTTTAGGTACAACATTAAATTTGATTTCGTACTCATTATCTTCAAAAAAAAATTTTTCAATAAATAAGCCAACTATGATCAGTCTAGAATTGTTAATTCCTCTAAGTATACAACTCGATTCTTGAAACGGTTCGATTAAATGAGAAGGAATAATAGAGTCACTCACAAGACTTACAGGACTACCACTGTCTAAGATGCATTCCTCGGTTAGATGCAAACTAGGGAACGTTGCCTCGATTTTGTAAATCCTAGGTAGAGGTCTCTCTTCATCTAGGGACATCACGTTGGATGCTGGCGTAGATGCATTCCTCGAAGTTTCTGGGCACTGTCTCAATTGATGATCGGTGGAACCACATTTGAAGCAAGAACCTCTTTCTCGCTTTGGCTTGCTGCACCTGCTGATAACATGTCCTTCTTCGAAACAGTTGAAGCATTTGGTCTTCGGTTTGGGTCTGAATTGGTTGTATTCTGTTCTCACAACAGGATTACCGTTAGTTGCTTGAGGTGGTGATTGATACGAAACCACATTGGCAGTTGGAGGTGGTGATTGATACGATACTACACTACGTTCCGTCCTCACATGTCCATAACGCAACTTTCGTTCGTTGTTCAGTCTTTCATAGGTCAATATATCCCTATATAAATCGTCAATGTCCAAGTGCGACTTTGCCATAACCATCATAGCAATTTCTCTGGAGTTCAGTCCTATGACAACTTGTTCTTTTTGTTCTTCGAGGTCCATATTCAACCTCTGACATAACTTGACTTTTTCATGAAAATAGACACTTATATTTTCCTTAGGATCTTGGACTCGGGTTTGCATAGACTTCCACAATGATGTCAAATTTGTTTCATGAACAAATGTGCACTTGAATTCTTCTCGAAAAGTAGGCCATGTAGTAAGGTGACTTCTCCTCGCCTCATACCAGTGCAATGCTGCTCCCTCTAAATGTGACCTAGCCGTCTCTAGCACGAATGAAGGGGGCCAATTGTGGAGCGTTGCGGTGGCTTCCACGTTTTCAATCCATTGCCGGCTCGAAGATAAGTTTTCTCCATTAAAGTTTGGGATACTCTTGGAAAAATCGGGCATAATATTGTAGTTTCTCACGTTGTTATTAGCATTATTGTTGTTCAACAATTGCATCATCATGGCGTTTTGTTGGAGAACCGCATTCATGGTTGCCATTACTGTCGCTAAGTCAACATTCTGACTACTAGTCGGATTCGTTGGGGGATCTTCAACGCCTGCACTCCTACCTCTATTATTTTGTCCAGCATCGGCTGCTGCAGCTGCATTCACGAAGTTTTCAAAGTTATCTAACGAGTAGACTGGATTTCTTGTATTTTCGGCCATTTTGGAATACCGGTAAAATGCTTGTTCACCGCCGGTCTTTTCTCTCCATATAATTATTTGCCACAATCCCACTTCTGAGTTGTAGGAGGCTTCCTTGGATATAAACAACACTTCCTTAACGTTTTCGTTCGTTTTAATTACCACAAGTAGTGATACAACATAATACATAAACTTCATAACTCCTACATTCTAGCAAGAAAGCAATATATCTAAACGTTCTCGTTCTACGCACGAGTTCTCTACTGACCACCACGAAAACCGGAAAGTCCAGCCCGAACTCTCACGAAGCCGAATGTTTCCGAGAGTGCGGCGCGCTACCGAACAAAAGGGCGCTAAATTCAAATTTTAGTAAATCGACTACACATTCTCATTTTATAATATTTCCCTACCGGACTTAGAACCACTAATACTTCATGATAATACTAGCATTGAAAAAACTGATAGTATCAAGTACTTACATAATCTTATAATTGATGAACATCTGAAATGGGACAAACACATAGCGTTCCTTTTGAAAAAATTACGAAGTTTATTATCAAAATTCAAGTATCTCAAAACATTTATGAGCGTAAAAACCCTTAACATTCTTTATTTTTCATCAATACAGTCCCAATTGAATTATGGGATTCTGGCTTGGGGAGGGGTCATGAAATCCCACATTAGAAATCTTGAAGTTCTTCAGAAACAGTTTTTGAAAATAATATATAATAAGTCTTATTTGTATCCAAGTGAAAATCTGTACATAGAAACATATAAAATGTTCATAAGACAATTATTCGCATATAACATCATGATTTATATCCATAAACACAAATTGAATATAAATTTCAATAATCATATTTAAAATAGGAGTAAAAATAATATCACTTCGAAAAATAGAGTTAAAACAACAATGTCTCAGAAAAATTTCAAATATTTATTGCCATTCTACTATGATTTGATTCCAAATCATACAAAAATGATCAAGTCATTAGTATCTTTCAAACTACAAATTAAAAAATGGATTCAAGAATCACGTCGAAATTTATTTCATGAAATCTCTCACTTCACTTAAGAAAATTAGTTAATTTTTCAATATTATTTTGTTCAATTCTACAAATTTATCAAATATATTATACATAAATATAATTCGTATCTCTCGCAACAAGTTTTTAACTTCGCGGGTATAATTGAACTGTTTATTCACCTTTTTACAGATTGATGTATATGCTCTTTTTATGAATTTTGAATAAACTTTATTATTATTATCAAGTCACTACTTATTTTGAGCAAAGTTATCATTTTCTTATCTTATCGTCTTTTCATCAGGCATCATTGGATGATCCATCGCAAACAGTTGTCATGCACCGCAGTGAACCTTCTCGTCTACAGTCTCTGGCTCTACAGTTGGCTGACAAGATCAATAACTTCGTTGATTCTAACGAAAGAATTTTGGAATCAAAACAAGGAAACTTTTTCTTGAGAGGGGCAAACCAGGTGAGTTTTCAGGATTTTCGCTTCAAATTTCAATTTCATGAAAGAAAATAAGGTTTTGATTCTACTGAACCAAATTTTACTTTCCAGGGCAATTTCAGAGGAGAAAGGCAGAATTACAGAGGAGGAAATAATCAGAATTGGGATAGGCAGAGACGCGACAGAGATAGAAACCGTGATTAAAGTAACTGGTTTACTTTTTTTGAAGTGAAATATGTATTATAAGAATTCAACAATAAATGTTTCATTCAGCTGCTGTTTTTCATAAAGAATATTTTTTCTGTCTGAGGGCAGGTACTTTACGACCTTTTTACCAGTCCATTAAAATAATTGGTGCCTAGGATGTGGTTTCTCTCTAGCAAATGACAGGATGTGGTGTCCATTCTCAGCACCGATTATTTAACGGACTCTTGATCAGGTGGTAAAGTACCCCCCCTTAAAATGAAATCAATTATGCACAATTTGATAATATAAATATTTGAATGTGTTCCAAAATTTTTAAACAACGCAATTTGACGATTTTATTTTTGGAAAATGTTTTGAACAACATGCTCTTATATTCTTCATCTGAAAAGATAATATTCTAGTTCCCGGAAATGGGAAACATTGTTCCTATAGGTCTTACCGTTCCCGAGATCAGCTATAAAATCATCTTGTACAATAGGCACATAACATTTATTAGCTGAAACAAAAATCTGAATACCCATCAATTTGGTTTTGGACAAGAAATGGACACAGATTTAATGATATTCAATACAGTTGAACAAATAACAGAGAAAACTGTTAAAAAACTCGGTAGGCTTATACATGACCTCTCAAAGGCCTTTGTCATAGTATGTAAACCATAAAATTCAGTATTTATGCCTGTCAAGATGACAAATGTACATTTTAACAATCGTTACTATAGATACAAGGACCGAGCGGGTATTTTTCGATACCTACCGGGTATTTACCAGCCCGAAAACGTCCCGCCGGGAGTTTATCGCAGTAATTGATCGAAAATGTCCCGCTTCATATGGGATTTTTAACATACGATGGAAATATTCAGCAATATTTTTACATATGAAAAGAGACCTTACTGTCAGGCGATTAAAGCATTTAGTTAAAAGGAACTAAAAATCAGTCTTCAGGAAGTTTCGCAGTTCAATCATACGTCTAACTGGTAACTTCTATTTATTATGCCCTTTTAAGAATTGGGTATAATTTCAATTTTGAAAACTTGTTAGGGACATTAAGTCAAAGTTGTTTCCAACATAACTTGTTACATATCGGACTGATTTTCATTTTTTGATCCCAACAAGGACACATTCCTGGGTGGGAATGGATAGTGTTGATACGAGACCCTTTTTGATGATTCTAAGATTTTCTGACATCACCACTTATATTTATGTCGGTAATATATGCAAATAAAAACGTTGACAAAAAATGGTACTTTGGCAAAAACAGCACACAAAATAATGAAATTTTGGTTGAAAATCTATATTTTTTCAAGGACTTCAAACCTATAATTTGCTTCTTTTTCTTTCAAAGGAATGCCACTCGAAAAACCGTTTCAAATGCACTTAGAGAAATATTTGATATCCAAAATCTGAAAAAAATGAGAGGGGGAAAAAAGGGAAGAAGAGGAGAGGATTTTTTCTCTTTTTCATTCCTTTTTTTGCATTGTGATAATTTCACATCAGATTCATTCAATAATTATTCACATGATTGAAGATAGTTATACATTAAGTTTATCACTCTGGGAAAGTGTGGAAGTTTCAGAGTTGCCAATAAATGAATGTAGAACTACCATGAAGAACACTTATTAACCGAAGCCTCCTAAAACAATAAGTTTTTGAATTGCATTATTGATAGGTTGGGCTTTGTATACATTGAAGTTTCCATTGTTGTAGGCGATTTAAACACACATTTTGCCCACCTACCTTGTAATTGTTTCTCCTATGTTCATTTGGAGTTGAGTATGATTAGAGTGTTTGTTAAAATGGTTAAATTTTGAATTTTGGCAACTCTTGTTATCAATGACGTCACGGCGTATTGTTTTTTACGGGAGCAGCTCGTAACACCCACATTTCGTTATGCCCATACTCTCCGAACATACCCGAATGATGCGCAGTTGCCAAATTCATCCTTCTTTTAGGTTTGGTTAGTTAGGTTGAGTTAAGATTGCAAAATTGCGGGTCGTCTTGCTACGTCGAATTCTTCCTACGTCGAATTCTTCCTACGGCGAATGTCATCCCCTCCACTGACGTCATTGAAACACGAACGTTTCCGATGATGGTCTATACACCCCATTGTGGAAAGTTCGCCGTTGGAAGAATTCGCCGTAGGAAGAATTCGACGTAGGAAAAATTCGGCGTAGGAAGAATTCGACGTAGCAAGAATTCGCCGTAGGAAGAATTTGACGTAATAAAAAATCGGCGAAAATACACGCCCTTCCCTCTCGAAATATATCACATCGCAGACAGAACATCTTGACAACGACGTCATCAGATGAACGATTTGTACCAAAGAGTTACTTTTTCGCATTCACAGTGGGATTCATTCATTAATACTCGAGATTGTAACTTTCTGAAAGGCATCTTGTTGGCCACATGAATGTGCAACTTTCCCCAAATCAACCGTCTTCGTATTTCTTATATTATTCGAAAACATAATAGTGAGCGTTGAAGTTGAAAAACCCGATATAGTCTGTAATACAAAATGTAATATTAATAACAATGGGTTATTTTCGACCTCGTATTCGAATTGGGAAGGTAAGAGGGGTCCGAAACATTTGCGTTCGATATCCTTCGAAGTAGTGAACTGAAATGAAAGGAATGCTACAAGCCAATAACACTTTTTGGGGGGATCAAATGACCTATCATGAAACATATTCAGGACGATGATGCTATATATGAAACAATAACTTGTAGCACTATGTCGTCAGTTTTCACTGATACAATCGACTATTAACAAGGGATAACTGATTGTCTCAGCGAAAAAAAAAGTTACTGTCGAATTTTCTCGCACGTCTTTCTTCAATATGATTGATCCAGAAAACTCATTGAGGAAAACCCAGTTCCATATGATAATGACGGTACCAGGAGCTATAATTCATCCGAAACGGAAATTATCGCCTTATGAATTTCACCGTAAATGTGAAAGAGGAATACCTCGGTGCATTACGTTTTATTGATGGAGTCGTTGATGAGATAATTTGGCGGCGATGTTAACTAATTCTGAGGAGCAGGGAGTGTTACTATGGCAAATTCTTCCTACGGCGAATTCTTGCTACGTCGAATTCTTCCTACGTCGAATTCTTCCTACGTCGAATTCTTGCTACGGCGAACTTCCCAATATGGGGTGTATGGATCATCATCGGAAACGTTCGTGTTTTGATGACGTCAGTGGAGGGGATGACATTCGCCCTAGGAAGAATTCGACGTAGGAATACGCACCCCAAAATTGCAGAATATCCGGTAAATTTTGCAACAGGGCATCATTCGGGTATGTTCGGAGAGTGTGGGCATAACGAAATGTGGGTGTTATGACATGTGGGTGTTACGCAGCGCACCCTTTTTTACTCGCATGCATTTGGTTCAACGTTCAACACCAGAAAATACCTCCCAGTTCTGTGGTGAGGCTGCTGCTTATTACCATTGGCGCAAGGAAGATCTACCAGGTTAACAAACAATTAAGGAAAAAAAAGGTGTACGTTGGTCAAGCAATAATGAAATATTACTATTAAACAAAAATTTAATATGAAACTATCGTGTAGGGTAACATGAGAGGGTAAACAAATGATTCCCCTAAATTTATCATTGACAAATTTGACTTTAGAAAAGATACAAGATATCAATGACAGAATACCTTTATTCACAAAGTCTGTCAACCAAGTAATAAAACGTCAGCATCTTAATATTCTTGATATATCTGTAGTCAAGTTATTCAAATAGTTAAATTTTCCATTTGAATTCGGTTTTTGACTAGTAATAAGATAACTTGACGCCAACGTTTTTAAAGCCAACCCATTCAGTTCAGTCACTTCACTAATGGAGTTTATACAATTGTTAATAAGGAATAAGCATCGACAAGAAACATTTTTTTCTATAGAAGTTGCATAATAATATAATTTCGGTGTTCTTAAACACAAAATCTTAAATAATAGTCTAGCATTCCACCAGTAATTTCTTTTTGATATTTTATTTCCTACTATTGCAAAACTAAACCGATATTGCAAGGCAGCATGTTGGGACACTTCCAATTATATAAATAGTATTGTAACTTTCCATCACCTATGCCGAATTTGAGTTGTAATAGAAATTCAGAGTTATCCATCAAATCCAGAGCATTGAAAACATCAAAATTCAGCTGTCTAGCTGAAATTAAAGCATCAGTCATCAAAGGTACCCAAGGAGTTGCTTTTGACACATTGTAGAAGGAATAAGCTGCTTTGAGGTTTTTGTGAACTGGATGGTGCATCACTGTTGATGGGAGAGAGTAATAACTGACAAAATCAGTAATTTCACCATTTGCTTCCACTACAAAGCTGTCGATTATATTTGGCCTTGGCATAAACCAATGTATGAAATCCTCTTCGTTGAAAAGTGGAGCTAAATCAAAACGAGCTAGGTACTGAAATTAAACAAATTCAATTAGATAACAGATCTAAGATTTTTTTACGAATACGTTAAAAAAGGCAATATCAGTGAGAAAAAGGATAACTTGCTTCTTAATGATTATTGTATCAAGAGGATATAGCCCAGTCTACCGAACTCGCAGAAAATGATATCTATCTCACGTCGTATCTAAAGATTTTTTTCTGAACCTGAAGTTATCCCAAAAGTTAAAAGTTAATTGAATATCTTTATATTACCAGAATTTCAATTGAAAAATAAAAGTGATATCTGCTCTCATAAGGTATCAAATTATTATTATTGTTATTAATTTGTCGAATCATGTCAGTACTAGTATATTTTCGATCAAATTCTTGGTCAAACAGAAAGAATAAGTCAAATGCTTTTCTCTACAGAATCAGAATTTGAAAATCAGGTTGAAAAACATTAATTAAATTTTACTGATTTAACAGCATTTTTACGTCCATTTCAATAACATATATTTTTCACTTGAAACTAAAATTTCAAAATCTGGTTTCATGAAGAAACATTATTGACTTTCTTTCACCTTGGGGGTTGACCATTAATTTTACCAAAGAATACCAGCAGTGAAGTGATTATACAAATTTGATGTTATTACGACTCGAGTGCACTGAGATAGACCCCCTTGAGAAGTTCCTATGAATTTCCTTAGTTATGTAAATATGAGGTGGGGAAGATATAAAATTTGTAGATGGATCCTGATCTCAGCATTATAATTGAGTTCCGAAATGAGATCTCCGACAGATAGATCTATATCATGTGACCTGCACGTGACTTTAAAGATATCTGATTGGCTGAAAGCTCTCCCTCCCCAACACCCAGATTTGAAATTCGACCGATTCAGACGTGTCTGATCGGTCCGATCACAAGAAACAAAATGGTTGCTTTTACCGAGTTGAGGAGTTCCTTGGCTACTGAATGCTACTAGTTTTAATCAGTAGGACTATTTCAATATAATAATAATCTGAATAAATATGTGTATAGTTCAATTTCAGTATGACGCGTGACTTGTCATTTGTACTATGTGCTTTCTTTGTGGCTAAATGAACACTTCTACTATTACTACTATCAAGTGAAATATTGACAGTTTGATAGTTTTTGTTTTCATCTTATGTAAAGTAAATGTAACAAGAAAATAACCTCTTCAAATTGTCATTACTAAAAACCACTTTGTTTACTTATATATTCTGAATTTCTGTAATCAGTGAATTAAAGTGGGAAGAAATGTGACAAGTGCTTTTTCATAGAGATACAAATATGAAATAAGCAAATGGTTTGCGAACATATTTTTTAGAACTAAATCATGAGTTGAATCAGAATTACCTCTACAAGTAGTTTATGAGCTTTCGGTACATCTGCAGCAGTCATTTTTCTGAAACCAGGTGTTTTAGGTTTATCTGGCAATTTGTACAGTTTCAAAGTCCTCTGCATCGTCATATTTCGAGAAAGATGTGAAAACTTCACTTCAATCAACTTTTTAGGATTGAGGGATCTATGCCAATAAGTGCAAGTGCTGACTGGTTTGGGCAGTACAATACCTGCAGTATAAACAGCTTGGAATAAACCGTTGAGGTGAACTCGACGTGTTATTTCCCTAATCAAAACTGGAGCAACTCTTTTAGATCTGAGTTTCTTATGTACACATAAAAAATTTATTTCAACCATCTTCTGGGTCCTGAAAATGTATGTATTACCCACAATTGGAATATTATTTAACCTCCTTACTTCTGATATATATTGAGTGTTGCTGGAATAGCAGATATGAATCCCACCAACCTCCCACTCTTCACCACTCTTACACCACAATGCCACTCCTTTCTCCATCCAGGAGGTTGCAGGGCCCTGAAAATGGACATTATTTAACATTTTGACCAACATTAAAGTTAGCCTAGTACTAACCATTTCAAAAATTCAGGTTGGTAATCAAACCTAAACATGCAATCATCATCCTCAACATAATTTTCATTCAGTAATGTATACAACTCCTTGAGCACTAAAGGTTCATCTAAATTAAGAGTGTCCCACATAAATCCATCAGGTAAAGTGTATGGCTCTGATCTTATTTCAGACAGGTCTTTATCAGGTTCTATAGCTTCACTTACTGTTATTTTCTCATCTAGGGGTCAAAGATAAATTACAACAAATAGAACATTTATATTTCAATTACTATTCACCCATTTTAGGCACAGGTTGAGTATTCCAGAATAGATACGATTTTTTTAAAGCATCTTCAGACGTTTTTGCTGGCTTCTGAGACAAAGAAAAGACTTCCATTGCAGCCTTCAACTCTTTGATAGATATTGTGTTAAGAGGGTTTGTTACATTCGACAAGAGACCATTTTCCACCTGAACAACTTCACTGTTGTTGTCCTTATTATCTTCTTCTTGAACCTCATTCTGGTTCTTTTTGTGTTTATTGCGTTTCTTCACACTAAGAATTCAAGTTGTATATAAGATAATAACGGAAGAATATGTTACGAGATTTTGATACATACAAATAATAGGTATAAAGATCATAAAAATGATAATGCATTATTGATTTTGGTTGGGAAAATTTCTAGAAAAACGTACTAATCATTTAAATAAGATTTACTGGTGATGAAAAAATATTTCAGTGAAAGCGAATACCTCTTCGTTGTGATTATTCCATCAATATTTCCATCAAAATTATTGGTATTTTCTAAAACATTTTTCTCATTTTTTTCCGACATTTTGAGTTGTTTGACCGACGTTTCTTCGTTTCTGTGATTCAGAATTCGATGATTTGTCATTTGTCATAACTTTTCTTTGTCAGCACTGTCAGCAGCACAGTGGGACAGTAGAAACAGAAACCATGCCCTATGCATAGGGCATAGACGTGTTCGAATCGCTCCGCAGGCAAGTTTCGTCAAACATTTGAATTTTGAATCTGGATTAGAGAATGTTCAAGATGTTCTGGGTTTGGATCTGGTTTAAGGAAGGGGAGGACAGGTTTCTGACAATTGAATAGATCTAAAGTTTTGCGATAAATTCCGTGCGCTCCTCCCTGGTGCTTTGCGAGATCCTAGTACCACAGACCATATACCACCACATATAAGTGGTTTGTGGATCATACTTCCGCACACAAATTTGGATAAAACACATTTTCATTTTTTCGTGGCCTTGAGATCACCAGTTGAGATCTTGGACACAGTACCAGTATACTGGTACTGTGTCGGATATTCAGTTAACTGATTTCATTTACTTGACGTTCGAATACTTCTCACCAGAGTGCTTGAGTTAATCCTCGTGGATACGGAATTTTCATTCTTTGTATGGAATTAGGAATTTTTATCTCATTTCCCATACTACGCTGCACGCTGTCACAGCCCAGATTTTACTGCTCCAACGGTATACACATTTTACTGCTCCAACGGTATACACATTTTACTGCTCATGAAAATGGTATTGTAACTTCAAATTTTTGTGGAGGAGTTGAGTTGGAGATTGTGAGAGAAATACACAAAATCACTCGATATTTGAGCGATCATTATTCTTGTAAGGTAGTGTGCATGACACAATAACTACGTTTGCAACTGATGACCGCATTTTATCATGAGAAACTGCAGCTGTAATCACAACAGTTTACCCAAATCACAATTGATTGTTTTGGGAATTGAAAAAGTAGATGTACTCATTCTCATTGCACATGAAAGATATCACCAGCAGAGCCATATATTTACAGATTTTTAAAGAGCCATAACTTCGGAATGGAGGGAGAGCTGATTTGTGTTCAGCGGCTAGAAATACGTAAGTTGATACAGACAGTTTTTTTGACACTACCAAGTGTTGAAGGGTTCCCAAAACTGTTTCATGAACGGATTTATACGGATTCCTAGATCCATTTGACTCTCTCACTTCTGAAATCTTCCAAAGGAATTAATGGCTTTCAAATTTAACAATTTTTAGCTGGAATAAAGTAATTTCCTGATGTACCTACCTATATCATCACTTTGTGATATTGTATTGACATCATAAAGTGATGTTCTTCTAATATAACGAAGCGACATCCATATGACTTCACAATGGGACACCTTGCTGGGTAGGTGCTATATATTTTACACGAATATTTACCAAACAAGGCATGTCATGTTTGAGAATATTTGATCCAAGATGCGCATATTAATACACAAATAATTCGACGAAATTCAGATGAGTTGAATATTCTGAATATTTTTCATATTTAGAAAAATAAAACTGTATTCGAATGTCTGCTAATCCGAAATCCGCCACTTTTTACATAGATCTTATATGCTACGTGTAGCATATAATCTATGCTTTTATATGTGCCGAAGAGTAGGGAGTAGGGGTTCGTAGAACCTAATTTTATCTTTGTATGTGCTTTGTGACTTTTGTCACAATCCGTGTATGGTTTTATGTTTTATGCACAGACACAGAATCGCTGGAATCGCAGAAGACAGAAATATTATCGCCATTTTGAAAGATCGCACATCGCACATGTCCAATTAATTCAGAATTTTGATTACGCATTTATAAAAGTAGGATAAAAATGGCTCAGAGTAAATTAAACGATTTGGCTGGTAAATTCAGCAAAGGAGGCGGACCGCCTGGTCTTGGAATTGGACTGAAATTACTTGCGGTTGGAGGTGCTGCCGCTTATGGAATTTCACAATCCATGTATACAGGTAGGAAATAAAAATGTCTTTCGTGGCTGAATTCTCAATTGAAATATGAAAATGTTACCAAATATTCTACGAGCAATTTATTTCAGTGGATGGTGGACACAGGGCTATTATGTTCAATAGGATAGGTGGGGTACAGAAAGATATTTATACAGAAGGTTTACATTTCCGTGTACCTTGGTTTCAATATCCTATAATCTACGATATTAGGTAATGCTTCAAATTTTCAGACAATCCCAGTGTCTTATGTTTTCATTTGAAGGTCTCGACCTAGAAAAATTTCTTCACCCACTGGTTCCAAAGACTTGCAAATGGTGAATATATCACTTCGTGTATTATCTAGACCTAATGCTTCTCAATTGCCTGGTATTTATCGCCAGCTGGGATTGGATTATGATGAAAAAGTTCTTCCATCTATTTGTAACGAAGTCTTGAAGTCTGTTGTAGCAAAGTTCAATGCTGCTCAGCTCATAACTCAAAGGCAACAGGTACAAAGGGCTTAGGAGTATCAATGTAAGATTAATTTAAATACTATTTCAGGTGTCTCTTCTGGTTAGGAGAGAGTTGGTGGAGAGAGCACAGGACTTCAATATAATTCTTGATGATGTTTCTATCACAGATTTATCTTTTGGCAAGGATTATACAGCTGCTGTGGAGTCCAAACAAGTTGCTCAACAAGAAGCACAGAGAGCTGCCTTTGTGGTAGAGAAAGCAAAACAAGAAAGACAGCAAAAAATTGTTCAGGCAGAAGGAGAAGCAGAAGCTGCAAAAATGATATCCTTTTTACATGAGAGTTTTTTTTTTAATTTTTCTGTTTACATTAGTTGTGTTCCTTAACAAATGCTCACTTAGGCGAGGCAATTGGAAGGAACCCTGGATACCTCAAGTTGAGAAAAATCAGAGCTGCTCAAAACATTTCAAGAACAGTAAGTTTGATAGCAAAAAAGGTTTATTCTGATATTTCGGTTTATGCCCAAAGTTCTTCGTTCAATAATATTTTATTGTGGAGAAAGTTAAGAAAGTATTATTTTTTCTTTATTTTCATGAAGGCTTCAGAGAGCACGAGAATATTCAGAAAAAAAAGTTAAAATTTCAACTCAGAAACTTTGGAAAATCTGTATTTACAAAGTGATCTGGTAAAAACACAGTTTCATAATAATTGAACTAACTCGCATATGAGCCGCTGATTATGATCCCAGAGTAGAAACGCGGTGCTCTCCCTTCCGAAGTTATAGCCCTTCATAGTTCAGGGGAAGAGAAGGCATATCCCGCCATCTTTTGTACACCATATATGCGGTCGGAAACACATTTTATTCGTTTTTACGATATACGCTCTTTACCGTTTTCAAGATAAAGTCGGAAAAAAAATTCTAAGGCTGAAAACATAGTGGAGCGACGAGCAAAACGGAAACCAAAGCGCCGAAAACAAAAATGTCAATTTGAAAGCACGTGTTTGTTTTCGGCGCCTTGCTTGCCTTCACTATATTTTCAGCCCTAATACTATTTGGAGATTATATCGCGATGCGCGTGTACATATAACCTGCAAACTAAGAACGAGAATACTTTTTCGAGTTTCATGAAATTCTCATAATTTGCTGAAGGCGATAAAGTTGGAAGGGCCATATCTTCCGAACGAAGGGGGTATGCCGCGTTATAACTTTGGATTCGTGCTCATCGGCTCATAATACGTGAGTTGGCACTAACATTTTCCTGAAACGAGTCTGCTTGGTAAATGAACCTTTACCAAAATTTATGCTTTAGGAGACTGAACGTTATTTTGTCGGTTCACTTATGCCTGATTTCTAGACCAAACTGTTGCTTTTACTTCATCTATTGATTTGAAAGTTCTCCCAATGGCTAATTACTGGAGGCGATCGTATACAAAACATTTAAGAAATAGTGTCGTGCATGAATGCTTCGATTGATTAGCATTGTGAGAACTTTCTCAAAGGTCATTTAACGTACTGCAGCGATTGCGCCATAGTTTATGAGATTATTAAACATCCATTAATAAACCCTCACCTATCTTAAAGAGTCCCTTTATTAATGGTGTCATAAGAAAGAGTCGGTGCAACCGAGTGATAGTGTTTTTTCACTTTTTATGTGAACCTTAACCATGAATTGTGCTTGATAAATATTAGTAATAATTTTAATTATATTCCAAAATTTCAAAATGAAATCGCAGCGCCAGTTTGACCAAGGCTTCAGCTAATAAGCACCACTTTGACAATAATTTATCATTGTTTGAAACTTTTCACCGGAGGGCATATCGCTTATATTGAAATCCCAATACCGAAAAATCTCAAGCACAATAACCACCTCAAGAGATTGCCAACAGAGGCGCACTTTATGAACTTTATGCACTCTATGCCTTTGGTGAAAAGTTTCAAACAATGTCAAAGTGGTGCTTATTAGTTGAAGTCTTGGTCAAAGTGGCGCTGAGATATTATTTTGAAATTTTGGAATATGACTAAAATTATTACTAATGTTTATCATGCACAATTCATAGTTTACGCTAACAAAAAAGTAAAAGAACACGAAAAACTGTGATAGTGGCTCACAAAATTTTACGGTTTGTAATTTTCAAACTATGTTAAAATTCTAACTTCAATCAGCAATAGTTGTCAAACTGGTGCAGATTAGTTGGAATTTTCTTGAATGTGGCGCTAAGATCCTTATTTGATATCCCAATATAATCAATCACCACCTAATTCTTTGAAATAGAATGTATAAATTGTCCCAAAGAAATCTGTAGTAGCAATAAGTACGATTCACATTACGCGATTTTGTCACTGAACATATTCAATGATTTGATTTAATTTAATGATAGGTATTTCCTGTAGCTTTTAATTGGAACATTTTTTCGAAATAGTTGTCGTTTTCCATTTATTAGCAAAAATGCCAATCCCAATTTAAACACTAATGGGATTTCAAATAATTTAGATCGCAGTGCCGCTTTGGCGAAAACATAGGTATTTCCTGTAGCTTTTAATTGGAACATTTTTTCGAAATAGTTGTCGTTTTCCATTTATTAGCAAAAATGCCAATCCCAATTTAAACACTAATGGGATTTCAAATAATTTAGATCGCAGTGCCGCTTTGGCGAAAACATCTATTAATTTGCACCACTTTGACTACTATACCTAATCAAGATTAGGACTTTGACATTTGAAGATGTAAAACCGTAAATATTTGGAAGGCGGTTATCATTGTTTTTAGATTATTTTGACGTTTTATGTGATGTTTAAGTCATGAATTGTGCTAGATAAACATATCAATCAATTATTCTCCACTTTGACATTGTTTAAAGCTTTTTTAACCAGAGGGCGTATTGCTTCTCTTGAAATCCTAATAAGGGGCCGAGGACGTGCAGTGCTGATACCCGTGGTAACCATACTTTTGGCCGGTCTTCCAATCCACTGTCAAGAAACTTAGCTGTTAGCTAAATCCTTGATCGCCAATCGAATGTCTTGGCCAACCAACTTCCAGCTAACAGTTAGCTTGCTATTGAGAAGCTGCAGCCTTAGCTGGAAGCTATAGAGGATGACCGAGGCATTCGATTGCCTGTTAAGGACTCTGTAGATAAGTAGCTGAGTTTTTTAACAGTAGATTGAAAAACGGACACTTAGAATTATATTCAGGGCTATTCACTAAGCAGAGTTGTTATGGATAGCGACTAAAAATTGTCGTTATGTTCAAGGTCAGTTGCTAAGCGCGAAATTGGTATTCACTTTTCAAGTCAAGTTGCTACTATAATGACCAGTTGCTGTGAGTAGTGGTTACAGGCAACTGCTTCAAAAATCTTGTTAAGGGAAAACAGCTTACCACCGTCATTATGGCAAGTTATTATCAGAGTTGCTACAACGGTTAGCAACTGCGATAACCACTTTACTTAGTGAATAGCCCTGATTGTTTATTATGCTGATATGGGGAACACTTATTAATTTGATTAAATTTTTACAGATCGCCAATTCCCAGAATAAGGTCTACCTCAGTGGAAATAGTTTGATGTTGAATATTTCTGATAAAGAGTTTGATGACCAGTCGAATAAATTAAAAAGTAAGAGTTAATCTTGAATGGAATCTATGGGACTGAATGTTCCCTTTTTAAATCACCATATAGAAGTTATTTAATATGATTTTGGTGAAATAGAAATGAAGTAAAATTAGCCAGTTATTTTGTATTTCTAGCTTTTACTGTTATTAGGTCTGGATTTTTTCCCCAAAAAGTACATTTGTTATTATTTGTAAAATTTCAATAAACATTCAAAAAAATCGATTTTTATTTGTTGTTTTGTGGCACTTCTACTTTGTATTGGTTGGGTCAGATTCAAAATCTATTGAATTTTTTTGACGTTTCGAAAACTACTCAAAAGTAAGGTTGTTGCCACTTGGCTAAACTCTGACTTCTCTTTTTTTAACTCTATTATTTTTTTTAGGTCAAAATAACTTGGATATCATACCAAGCAAAAGTGGAAACTCAATACTAGAGTTGTCAAAGTTTGCTGCTGATAGAGTATCATCAAAACATTTTTATTAGGTGTTGAATTTCTGAAAGTTTGACATAAGAGAAAAATATATTTTTACTGCTTTCAAGGTTGGTTTTTTCTTGAGATCATTGAAGTGAGATTGGTTTTAGTTATTTCACTTGCATCAGGTTATGTCAGTGTCAACCAGCAAAGCTGGTACTAACCCAAGTTATTTGGTAGGTTTAAAATTTTCATCAGTTACAAATAACATTACTTACCCAGCAAAAAGTGTAACGAAACGGGTTTAATAGCCGGTATGACGAAGTAGGCCGTTATATTGACAAGAATAACACTTCTATTCAACTTTCGAATTCAGCAGATATAAATTACATTTGAGAGAAAGAGACTATTTGGCTGCTCATTGTATATGCGGTATAATTGTTGGTTTTGTTATAAACCAATTCCGAAACAAAGTTATGTCGTATTCTTCAACGACCCTCTCCTAATTTTTTTCAGTTAACAGCTACTTCGAAGAGTTTTAGGGACTGTTCTCGGTTGGAAACAAAATAAAGCTATAGAAACAGATCTTGTTGTCTGTGGGTTAATAGTCCGTCGGCTCCCAGCGCATGTGATAAAAATCGGAAGAGATTTGTAATGAATGAATAGAAAACGAAATGAAATAGTCATTTCGCAGAAATATTCCACATAGGTATTAGATTAGCCCCTGGCCTGATTCACTATAACCTTTTCAGATCTATTGTGATGATCCTTATTGGTTGTAAAATTGAATCAAATTAATAAGTGTTCCCCATATCAGCATAATAAACAATATCATTCTAAGTGTCCGTTTTTCAATCTACTGTTAAAAAACTCAGCTACTTATCTACAAAGTCCTTAACAGGCAATCGAATGCCTCGGTCATCCTCTATAGCTTCCAGCTAAGGCTGCAGCTTCTCAATAGCAAGCTA
The DNA here is from genome assembly GCA_032362365.1 of Zygogramma bicolorata. NCBI lineage: Eukaryota > Metazoa > Arthropoda > Insecta > Coleoptera > Chrysomelidae > Zygogramma > Zygogramma bicolorata. The sequence goes on from JAVJAQ010002094.1 coordinate 735,046, forward strand.
ACTGTTAGCTGGAAGTTGGTTGACCAAGACATTCGATTGGCGATCAAGGATTTAGCTGACAGCTACGTTTCTTGACAGTGGATTGGAAGACCGGCCAAAAGTATGGTTACCACGGGTATCAGCAATGCACTTCCTCGGCCCCTTATTAGGATTTCAAGAGAAGCAATACGCCCTCTGGTTAAAAAAGCTTTAAACAATGTCAAAGTGGAGAATAATTGATTGATATGTTCATCTAGCACAATTCATGACTTAAACATCACATAAAACGTCAAAATAATCTAAAAACAATGATAACCGCCTTCCAAATATTTACGGTTTTACATCTTCAAATGTCAAAGTCCTAATCTCATGGTACAATTATACAAGGTATGTTCTTGCGCAGGTAGGGGGTATGGTGGGAGAATCAGGGAGAGTACTCTCTCTCTCACACATACAGTTTTTCTCTCTCGCTCTTTCCACCCGAGGCCGCCATATAAGCTGTTTATGTTTACATCTGTCCACGTCTGTTGACATCTGTCAAATGCCTATGAGCCAGGTTAAGTGAAAAAGTTATTGCAAAAAATGTCTGTGTGTCAAGTGGAAACGTATCATTTTTCCACTAAAAAGTATAATTCTATGATTACATAATATTTTTTAGTCAATCTTTGTAGCGATTGAGCAGAACTCAACCGATTCAATTCAAAGTACATTTGAATTTACAAGCGGGAAAAAGTAAATATGGCGGCGACGGGTGGAATGCGCAGAACGAGCCTAAACTCGTCCGTCCGTGGAACATACCTTGTATAATTGTACCATGCCTAATCTTGATTATAGACCGGGAGGTCATGACAGGTGACGTTCCACCATTTTTTCGTGCATGCCTTTTTAAGGCTTGATAAATAACCCTAAAATATCAAAGATAGTCAGGTTTTTAGCCCCCCCGCGCGTCCTCTTCATAAGGAAAAATGCTTTTCTTTATGTAGCGAATTTTCGTGTTTTTCCTGATATTTTACTGCATGCCATTGTAATATACGGAAGTTCAAACTAATTGAAGCTCTAATAATTGATGGCATGCACCCCGCAGCGGCCCAAGATGATCAAAGGGTTGTGAAAACCTGAAAAAAAATTTAGGAAAATTCCGTGTTTTCAAATTGCATGCCGATGTGAAGAATTGAAGTTTTTGTAATAAAAAAACTCTGGAAAAATTGGCATGCACCCCTCGTAGGCCCAACGGTGAAAAAATTTCCGGAAAATTCTGTAAAATTTGAACACCGATTTTCCGTGATTCCAAACTGCATGCCATTGAAAAAATACTTAATTCGTACCATTATTCAATAGAAGGAAATTTGGCATGCACACCAGGGTGTTGCAAAATAGAGGCATGCGTGACGAAAGTTGCAAAAAACACTGAGCAAATTTAGGTGACTTGTTTTTGCATGCCTTTTTGAAATTCATGAATTTACCTTATTTCAAGTCATGAATGTAAATGGCATGCATGTAGCTACAGCCCAATACACAAAAATTGTGAAAAAATTGAATAAACATCAATTTTTTAATTGAAAAAAAATCTAAAAAATGGCGTGACTTCTTTTTGTATGCCGCTATGTACTTTTTTGAGCCGAAATGCAAAATAGCATGCATGTAGCTTTATGACAATTGGTTAAATAAACAAAAAATCGTCCGATTTAATAATTTTATTATTTTTCAAATTTTTTATGAAAAATGAAAGTAGGAAATCATTTTCAGCATCATTATTTTATACGTGAAGTATTATTATTGAATTCACTCGCCTCCCTATTTGGGTTAATATTCCCATCTCTTACTTAACGCTCAGCCGATGTATCTGAGGCGTGAGTGCAAGTGAGCCAAGAATGCTCTCAGCCGACACCCTCCTACCGCTGCCAGAGCCCAGCTAAATATAAAATCTTGACCTGATACATCATGCCGACTGGTAGCGAACTTGTTGTTTACTTCTATACGGTGGTATAGGCAATGGCGTAGCGTGTAGCGTCTATCATAGTGTTACGTGCTAGCGCCGGCCCTGACGAGATCGTAAACGCAGATGAGGGATCGCGTCGTCATTTTCCAAGAACTGTTGATTGCCGCCTGGAGAATTCGAGACACGTCATCGGGGCTTCTCTCGAGGATTCTCGATAGGTACGCAGGTATATAAGCATCGTGATATCGCGGCGGAGAGAAGTTTTTATTCAGAGAGTTAGTTATTGACAGAGTTGGTTAAGTGACAAATTTTATTCAGAGCTAAGTGGTGAAAGTTATTGGGAGCTAAGTGGAGCAGAGCTTTGTGCGGAAGTAGAATTTTTAGTACAGAGAGTTTTGGTACCGAGCATTGGAAAGTTATCGGAGCGATTTAAGTGATTGTGTTGTATTGTATTGTGATAGAGAGTTATAATAAAAGGAGTTCAGTGTCGTTCGGTGTTTTAATCGACGAACCCAGGGATAAATCGTAACAGTAGTGTCAGAAGTTGGAATTTGAAAGGATATATCGTAACAGTGGTGTCAGAATTAATATTTTCCAGAAGAAAGATCGTAACAATAGGGTAGTAGTAACCTCTCGTGCTAGTCGACGTATGATAGGCCACGTTTAGACTAGAGACCGGGAGATTCGAGTCATTTGAATTCATTTTTTTTACAATTCTTGAATGTTGGACTGTGATAACATGTATGTTATTTCAGCCATCAACTTGAAATAATGTTTATTCAAACAATTTTCATGGAGCTACATGCATGCCATTTCGTATTTCAACTTAAAATAGTATCTACAAACGAAATACAAAGTGGCATGCAAGAAAGAAGTCTCGGCATTTTTTAGAATTTTTTTTCAATCCAAAAATTGATGTTTATTCAATTTTTTCACAATTTTTGTGTATTGGGCTGTAGCTACATGCGTGCCATTTACATTCATGACTTGAAATAAGGTAAATTCATCAAAAACAAAACGGCATGCAAAAACAAGTCACCTAAATTTGCACTGTTTTTTTTGCAACTTTTATTATTATTTATAATACGATGGGCTTATTCAACATGCATGCCATTTGAATTAGATAATTATTCTGTTATAAAATTGATATTCATCCTTATTAGGAGTGCTTTGGAATCACGGAAAATCGGTGTTAGAATTTTACAGAATTTTCCGGAAATTTTTCACCGTTGGTCCTACGGGGGAAAATTGGCATGCACCAATTTTCCCATAGTATTTTTATTACAAAAACTTCAATTCTTCACATCGGCATGCAATTTGAAAACACGGAATTTTCCTAATTTTTTTTTCAGGTTTTCACAACCCTTTGATCATCTTGGGCCGCTGCGGGGTGCATGCCATCAATTATTAGAGCTTCAATTAGTTTGAACTTCCGTATATTACAATGGCATGCAGTAAAATATCACGGAAAAACACGAAAATTCGCTACAGAAAGAAAAGCGTTTTTCCTTATGAAGAGGACGCGCGGGGGGGCTAAAAACCCGACTATCTTTGATATTTTAGGGTTATTTATCAAGCCTTAAAAAGGCATGCACGAAAAAATGGTGGAACGTCACCTGTCATGACCTCCCGGTCTATTAGGTATAGTAGTCAAAGTGGTGCAAATTAATAGATGTTTTCGCCAAAGCGGCACTGCGATCTAAATTATTTGAAATCCCATTAGTGTTTGAATTGGGATTGGCATTTTTGCTAATAAATGGAAAACGACCAACTATTTCGAAAAAATGTTCCAATTAAAAGCTACAGGAAATACCTATCATCAAATTAAATCAAATCATTGAATATGTTCAGTGACAAAATCGCGTAATGTGAATCGTACTTATTGCTACTACAGATTTCTTTGGGACAATTTATACATTCTATTTCAAAGAATTAGGTGGTGATTGATTATATTGGGATTTCAAATAAGGATCTTAGCGCCACATTCAAGAAAATTCCAACTAATCTGCACCAGTTTGACAACTATTGCTGATTGAAGTTAGAATTTTAACATAGTTTGAAAATTACAAACCGTAAAATTTTGTGAGCCACTATCACAGTTTTTCGTGTTCTTTTACTTTTTTTGTTAGCGTTAACTATGAATTGTGCATGATAAACATTAGTAATAATTTTAGTCATATTCCAAAATTTCAAAATAATATCTCAGCGCCACTTTGACCAAGACTTCAACTAATAAGCACCACTTTGACATTGTTTGAAACTTTTCACCAAAGGCATAGAGTGCATAAAGTTCATAAAGTGCGCCTCTGTTGGCAATCTCTTGAGGTGGTTATTGTGCTTGAGATTTTTCGGTATTGGGATTTCAATATAAGCGATATGCCCTCCAGTGAAAAGTTTCAAACAATGATAACGTATTGTCAAAGTGGTGCTTATTAGCTGAAGCCTTGGTCAAACTGGCGCTGCGATTTCATTTTGAAATTTCGGAATATAATTAAAATTAATACTAATGTTCATCAAGCACAATTCATGGTTAAGGTTCACATAAAAAGTGAAAAAACACTATCACTCGGTTGCACCGACTCATTCTAATGACACCATTAATAAAGGGACTCTTTAAGATAGGTGATGGTTTATTAATGGATGTTTAATAATCTCTTAAGCTATGGCGCAATCGCTGCAGTACGTTAAATGACCTTTGAGAAAGTTCTCACAATGCTAATCAATCGAAGCATTCATGCACGACACTATTTCTTAAATGTTTTGTGTACGATCGCCTCCAGTAATTAGCCATTGTGAGAACTTTCAAATCAATAGATGAAGTAAAAGCAACAGTTTGGTCTAGAAATCAGGCATAAGTGAACCGACAAAATAACGTTCAGTGTCCTAAGCATAAATTTTGGTAAAGGTTCATTTACCAAGCAGACTCTTTTCAGGAAAATGTTAGTGCCAACTCACGTATTATGAGCCGATGGGCACGAATCCAAAGTTATAACGCGGCATACCCCCTTCGTTCGGAAGATATGGCCCTTCCAACTTTATCGCCTTCAGCAAATTATGAGAATTTCATGAAACTCGAAAAAGTATTCTCGTTCTTAGTTTGCAGGTTATATGTACACGCGCATCGCGATATAATCTCCAAATATTATTATTAATATTATTATGCGTACCAATATGATACACTTCGCGCATTTTGATGTTCGTTCGCTGTGTTCCGAATTTGAACTGTTTGCCGAATATGTTCAGATGGTTGTTGATGTTGTTCAGAGTGTTGATTTTTAATATTAGGTGTGGCATGTATTCTCAACAGCTCCACTAAAGTAGTGTTTTTTCTAGGGATAAACAAATTTAAACTAATTTGTGTTATATCGGGTTACAGCTCAGGAGAAGTTCTATAATCTGATGTGATTGTGATCTTACTAAGTGCTTGTATAAACTGCTGTTTTCAATAGATATCATTACTAGTTCAGAAAACGTAAGATTCATTGGTTCGAATCTAACAAAAAGTTTCTGTCCTTTCATCGACAAAAACTCAGACCCACAGAAGTGTAAAAACTTCACGAAGCTGTTCTAGTACAGAGCCGGAATTGGGAAATTGTATGTCATGAGTTCCAACTGCGCTTCATGTGATAAAGTTCTAGGAGATAAGCTGGTCTGCTGTGACAGCTGTCACATAGCTCTACACCCAAATGAAGAATGTACAGGTTTGGCTACTTCAGAACTTAGAGCAGTCGTACTACAGAAAAGAACATTGTTGTTTCTGTGCAAAGATTGTCGTCTGGCATTTAAGAGTGCTCCAGTTTTGATCAGACAAATTGAAATTCTACGAGAGGAAATCAAAATTCTGAAACAGGAACTTGAACAAGTAAAAGAAAAAACTGAAGGTAGCAAGTCTCAAAATATGGAGTCTTTCATGTTCGAAGTGCAAGATCGTATGTCTCGATCTTGTAATTTCATGTTATACAATACACCAGAAAACGATTCAACTGAACTCAAAACACGGATTGTAGCAGATGAAAAAGCAGTAACTGATGTCTTAAATTTGATGGGAATCGAAGATGTTTCAGAGAAAATTGTGAAAGTATTACGTGTAGGAATGAAGAACTCAAGAAAACCAAGACCATTAAAAGTTATCTGCTCTGACTCTAACTATGTTAACTTGGTAATCAAGTCCAAGAATAAATTGTACTCGACTGATTTCAGAGTAAGCAGAGATCAAACAAAAATGCAACAAGAGCACTGGAAATTTTTGAAAGAAGAACTTAAAAAACGGGAAGATAAAGGAGAAAGCAATTTGATCATAAAGTATATTCAGGGTGTACCTAAAATAGTTGCCAGAAACGATGTAAAAAACCGCAATTAACCCCATTACAAATTTATTACCATAATATAGGAGGTCTAAGAACGAAATTGAAGGATCTTCAATTAGCTATAGAAACTTCAGTCTATGACATCATAATATTATGTGAAAGTTGGCTCAACGAGGACATCTCCAATGCTGAGTTATGCTTCAGAGGTTTCCAAGTATTTAGAGTAGACAGAAACCGCCTTACCAGTTCGAAATCGAGAGGTGGAGGTGTTTTTATTGCTTTAAGGAATACAATATCTGCCAAACTTCTGAAAAACTCATCGCCCAATATCGAAAATATATTTTTATGCTGTAATGTGAATAAGTATTCCTTCATAATTGGGGGAGTGTATATTCCGCCAAAATCGCCCCTGGATGTTTATATGGATCATTGCCGTGCCGTAGAATCGATTGCCGAAGAGTATCCTGATACGAAAATCGTCATTTTCGGTGATTTCAATCTTCCAGAAGCAACGTGGAGTAATGACGATTTGGGAGTGCAAGTCAATTGTCCTCCAGGCTCATCCGCCCTAGTCGTCGGCCAGTGCTATAGTTTTCTTCACATGCATCAATTAATATCTATACCAAATGAAAGGAATACTTTCCTAGACCTATTATTTAGTAGTGATGAGAGTTTAGTAGTAAGTAGGGCACAGGATAAATTGTTTGAAGATAATTATCATCACATCTCTTATAGTTGTTTATTGAATACAATTACTTCATCCACTAAATCACTTAAAATAGAGGATTATTATTATGATTTTCGTAATGCTGATTATATCGGTCTAAATAACTTTCTTGCTTCTACTGACTGGAATGTTGTGTTGAGCTCTGGTGAGGTAAACGAAATGGTACTGAAGTTTAATGAAATCTTAGATACGGGGATAGCTATGTATGTACCCTACAAAAAGTTTAAAACATCTTCCTATCCAAAATATTTCAATTCGGAACTGAAATATTTAGTAACACAGAAAAAAATTATGCACAAACAATTTTTAATATCTAAAAATGAAAATGACTATTTACAATTTTCGCATTTGAGGGCTAGATGCAAAGAACTTTCTAAATTGTGTTACCGAGCCTACATCTCTTCAGTAGATCATGATCTGTTGAAAAACCCGAAGCATTTTTGGAATTATCTGAAATCTAAGAGTAAATCATATGTTCTTCCAAATAAAATGTATTATGGAGACTCATCGGCATCAGAAGGAGAGAATATTGTTAACCTGTTTGGAAAATTTTTCTCAACAGTTTATACGGAAGCAGAAATTCCTGATCAGATCCACGTACCTACACCAACTTATCACGACATTCCATGTCCGTCTCTATCTTTAACAGAAATTTACGACAAAATCAATTCTCTTCCCAATAAATTAACAATTGGACCGGACGGAATACCTAATGTTCTTTTGAAAGCATGTGTTTGCACGCTGTCCACACCGTTACTCACCATTTTTAACCGATCCTTACATTCAGGATCCTTCCCTGACTCATGGAAGGATACGTTCATTATGCCTATCTTCAAATCAGGAGACAAAAGTATGATAGAAAACTATCGAAGTGTGTGTATTCAATCATCCATTCCGAAAATATTTGACAGCCTAGTCATTCCCATCTAAGCTGGCTATGTAAGAATTTATTAATAAATGAACAACACGGTTTTCGGCAAGGCAAATCCACAATCACTAACCTTGTTTTGTACCAAAATCAAATTCTGAAAGCTTTGGAGAATAAATCTCAAGTGGATGCCATTTACACTGACTTTTCGAAAGCTTTCGATAAAGTCAATCATTCACTTCTTATTCATAAACTGAAACTTTCGGGGTTTAATGATGATATTCTGAAATGGATATATAGCTTCCTGATAGGACGGAGACAGACGGTGAAGATAGGAAATTTTGTTTCAGATGAAATAACTGTATCCTCAGGTGTGCCACAAGGTGCCCATTGCTCGCCTCTTTTGTTCAATCTATTTGTGAATGATATTGGCAAATCAATTGTAAATAGTTCATTTATAATGTTTGCAGACGATTTGAAATTGTATAAAGTTATAGTAACTGATTCCGATAGACAGGATCTACAAACTGATTTAGAGAGCCTAACAAAATGGTGTAACCATAATTTACTGCATTTGAATATAAAAAAATTTAACCTCATGAGTTTTTATAGAAAAAACAAAAAAGTAGATTCTACTTATTATATAAAAGGGATTGAGCTCAATTCTACAAAATGTATAAAAGATCTAGGTGTTCTATTCGATAATCAACTCAACTTCATTGAACATATAAATACAGTCTGTACCAAGTCGTCCAAAATGTTGGGATTTGTTTTAAGAAACTGCCATGACATGTCCATACCCACAATCAAAACAGTTTACTGTGCACTTGTTAGATCGTATCTTGAGTACGCGAATATAGTCTGGTCTCCTATCTATTCAACCCATAAAATTGCTCTGGAAAGGATTCAAAATAAATTTTTAAGATTTTGTTCTTATAAATTACATCAACCGATCGAAGATCATGATTACTCATCCATACTTCTAAATGTAAACCTATCTAAACTAGAGAAAAGAAGAACTACTTCTGATTTGTGTTTTATCTTCAAGTTAATAAATGGATTAATTGTGTGCAATGAGCTTCTAGAACAAGTTAAATTGAATGTACCAAATAAACAACTGAGAAATCCTAACACATTTCTGGTAAATTTTCACAATACTAACTATGGTAAAAATACTCCTCTTGATAGAACATTAGACACTATAAATAAGCACAAAATTGATGTCTTTGGTATCAGCCTAGTACAATTTAAAAATTCATTGATCAATATTTTTGATCAATAATGTTTACTAGTTGCCCAAATCTTTTCCCTCTGTATTTCCTCTAACCTTTTTCGTACTATTAGGAGCAATGTATACTTTTTATTTGTATTGATTGTATATTGTATTTGTAAACCGTAATGGGGTTTTCCCGTTTATCATTATTAAATAAAATAAATAAAATAAAAAAATAGTACTAGGGCTGAAAATATAGTGAAGGCAAGCACGGCGCCGAAAACAAACACGTGCTTTCAAATTGACATTTTTGTTTTCGGCGCTTTGGTTTCCGTTTTGCTCGTCGCTTCACTATGTTTTCAGCCTTAGAATTTTTTTTCCGACTTTATCTTGAAAACGGTAAAGAGCGTATATCGTAAAAACGAATAAAATGTGTTTCCGACCGCATATATGGTGTACAAAAGATGGCAGGATATGCCTTCTCTTCCCCTGAATTTGAAGGGCTATAACTTCGGAAGGGAGAGCACCGCGTTTCTACTCTGGGATCATAATCAGCGGCTCATATGCGAGTTAGTTCAATTATTTTGAAACTGTGTTTTTACCAGATCACTTTGTAAATACTGATTTTCCAAAGTTTCTGAGTTGAAATTTTAACTTTTTTTTCTGAATATTCTCGTGCTCTCTGAAGCCTTCATGAAAATAAAGAAAAAATAATACTTTCTTAACTTTCTCCACAATAAAATATTATTGAACGAAGAACTTTGGGCATAAACCGAAATATCAGAATAAACCTTTTTTGCTATCAAACTTACTGTTCTTGAAATGTTTTGAGCAGCTCTGATTTTTCTCAACTTGAGGTATCCAGGGTTCCTTCCAATTGCCTCGCCTAAGTGAGCATTTGTTAAGGAACACAACTAATGTAAACAGAAAAATTAAAAAAAAAACTCTCATGTAAAAAGGATATCATTTTTGCAGCTTCTGCTTCTCCTTCTGCCTGAACAATTTTTTGCTGTCTTTCTTGTTTTGCTTTCTCTACCACAAAGGCAGCTCTCTGTGCTTCTTGTTGAGCAACTTGTTTGGACTCCACAGCAGCTGTATAATCCTTACCAAAAGATAAATCTGTGATAGAAACATCATCAAGAATTATATTGAAGTCCTGTGCTCTCTCCACCAACTCTCTCCTAACCAGAAGAGACACCTAAAATAGTATTTAAATTAATCTTACATTGATACTCCTAAGCCCTTTGTACCTGTTGCCTTTGAGTTATGAGCTGAGCAGCATTGAACTTTGCTACAACAGACTTCAAGACTTCGTTACAAATAGATGGAAGAACTTTTTCATCATAATCCAATCCCAGCTGGCGATAAATACCAGGCAATTGAGAAGCATTAGGTCTAGATAATACACGAAGTGATATATTCACCATTTGCAAGTCTTTGGAACCAGTGGGTGAAGAAATTTTTCTAGGTCGAGACCTTCAAATGAAAACATAAGACACTGGGATTGTCTGAAAATTTGAAGCATTACCTAATATCGTAGATTATAGGATATTGAAACCAAGGTACACGGAAATGTAAACCTTCTGTATAAATATCTTTCTGTACCCCACCTATCCTATTGAACATAATAGCCCTGTGTCCACCATCCACTGAAATAAATTGCTCGTAGAATATTTGGTAACATTTTCATATTTCAATTGAGAATTCAGCCACGAAAGACATTTTTATTTCCTACCTGTATACATGGATTGTGAAATTCCATAAGCGGCAGCACCTCCAACCGCAAGTAATTTCAGTCCAATGCCAAGACCAGGTGGTCCGCCTCCTTTGCTGAATTTACCGGCCAAATCGTTTAATTTACTCTGAGCCATTTTTATCCTACTTTTATAAATGCGTAATCAAAATTCTGAATTAATTGGACATGTGCGATGTACGATCTTTCAAAATGGCGATAATATTTCTGTCTTCTGCGATTCCAGCGATTCTGTGTCTGTGCATAAAACGTACTATACACGGACTGTGACAAAGACAAAAGTCACAAAGCACATACAAAGATAAAATTAGGTTCTACGAACCCCTACTGCCCCTACTCTTCGGCACATATAAAAGCATAGATTATATGCTACACGTAGCATATAAGATCTATGTAAAAAGTGGCGGATTTCGGATTAGCAGACATTCGAATACAGTAACGACAGATCATAGATCCCAAACAGAATCTGAGATCGCATGAGCATTTTAAGTAGTGCTTTTTCAAAAGCCACGTACTTTTTTATTTTTCTAAATATGAAAAATATTCAGAATATTCAACTCATCTGAATTTCGTCGAATTATTTGTGTATTAATATGCGCATCTTGGATCAAATATTCTCAAACATGACATTCCTTGTTTGGTAAATATTCGTTTAAAATATATAGCACCTACCCAGCAAGGTGTCCCATTGTGAAGTCATATGGATGTCGCTTCGTTATATTAGAAGAACATCACTTTATGATGTCAATACAATATCACAAAGTGATGATATAGGTAGGTACATCAGGAAATTACTTTATTCCAGCTGAAAATTGTTAAATTTGAAAGCCATTAATTCCTTTGGAAGATTTCAGAAGTGAGAGAGTCAAATAATGGATCTAGGAATCCGTATAAATCCGTTCATGGAACAGTTTTGGGAACTCTTCAACACTTGGTAGTGTCAAAAAAACTGTCTGTATCAACTTACGTATTTCTAGCCGCTGAACACAAATCAGCTCTCCCTCCATTCCGAAGTTATGGCTCTTTAAAAATCTGTAAATATATGGCTCTGCTGGTGATCTCTTTCATGAGCAATCGGAATGAGTACATCTACTTTTTCAATTCCCAAAACATTCAATTGTGATTTGGGTAAACTGTTATGATTACAGCTGCAGTTTCTCATGATAAAATGCGGTCATCAGTTGCAAACGTAGTTATTGTGTCATGCACACTACCTTACAAGAATAATGATCGCTCAAATATCGAGTGATTTTGTGTATTTCTCTCACAATCTCCAAAGCAACTCCTCCACAAAAATTTGAAGTTACAATACCATTTTCATGAGCAGTAAAATGTGTATACCGTTGGAGCAGTAAAATCTGGGCTATGTGACAGCGTGCAGCGTAGTGTGGGAAATGAGATAAAAATTCCCAATTCCATACGAAGAATGAAAATTCCGTATCCACGAGGATTAACTCAAGCACTCTGGTGAGAAGTATTCGAACGTCAAGTAAATGAAATCAGTTAACTGAATATCCGACACAGTACCAGTATACTGGTATTGTGTCCAAGATCTCAACTGGTGCGTCAAGGCCACGAAAAAATGAAAATGTGTTTTATCCAAATTTGTGTGCGGAAGTATGATCCACAAACCACTTATATGTTATATGTGGTGGCACAGAACACCCTATCTACACAGAAGCGCAACTTGAAGGCGGTCCCTTTGATCTTTTGGGTCAATTTTTCGTAACCTTGATTTAAAGCTTGGCTTGTATAATGTCATTTCTTGGCGGTAAATTCAAACTGTCGGTTGATATACAGTTCAAGTGATACACCTCTGTAAACTTTCTAGACTGAGCATTTCTGCTTCTGAACTGAAATTGGGGCAGTTTCAATTCCATTTGAAGATACGACCCTAGGAAGGTCTTAATAATTTAGAACTTACATTTCCCCTATCAAATTCGTCTAAATGCTTCGTTGATCCAGCAATCTACATTCCCTTATTCTCAACAAATATAAACGGAGAACTTGGATGATTACCAAAATAATTTCAGTGAATAGGCTTACTGTTTTCCGCACTTTGAAAAAAAAGTAGACAGAAGAGTGGTGTAGGCAGCTATAATATTTAATGGTCAAATAGTTTTAGAGTTATCAACTGAATTTTGCAGGAACGAACGTTTAAAACTACTCTGATCATGCTATCATCCGATATTAATAAAATTTATCAGTAGTAATAACCCAAGGACATTGATAATTGTTCGAAAATTTTATAACACCCTAACAACACAAATGTGAGGTTGACAATATACAAGCCAAGCTTTCGATTCGGTCGGAACGCTTCAGTTGCGCTTCTGTGTAGATAGGGTGTTCTGTGGTGGTGGTATATGGTCTGTGGTACTAGGATCTCGCAAAGCACCAGGGAGGAGAGCACGGAATTTATCGCAAAACTTTAGATCCATTCAATTGTCAGAAACCTGTCCTCCCCTTCCTTAAACCAGACCCAAACCCAGAACATCTTGAACATTCTCTAATCCAGATTCAAAATTCAAATGTTTGACGAAACTTGCCTGCGGACCGATTCGAACACGTCTATGCCCTATGCATAGGGCATGGTTTCTGTTTCTACAGTTTCTACTGTCCCAGTCCCACTGTGCTGCTGACAAAGAAAAGTTCTGACAAATGACAAATCATCGAATTCTGAATCACAGAAACGAAGAAACGTCGGTCAAACAACTCAAAATGTCGGAAAAAAATGAGAAAAATGTTTTAGAAAATACCAATAATTTTGATGGAAATATTGATGGAATAATCACAACGAAGAGGTATTTGCTTTCACTGAAATATTTTTTCATCACCAGTAAATCTTATTTAAATGATTAGTACGTTTTTCTAGAAATTTTCCCAACCAAAATCAATAATGCATTATCATTTTTATGATCTTTATACCTATTATTTGTATGTATCAAAATCTCGTAACATATTCTTCCGTTATTATCTTATATACAACTTGAATTCTTAGTGTGAAGAAACGCAATAAACACAAAAAGAACCAGAATGAGGTTCAAGAAGAAGATAATAAGGACAACAACAGTGAAGTTGTTCAGGTGGAAAATGGTCTCTTGTCGAATGTAACAAACCCTCTTAACACAATATCTATCAAAGAGTTGAAGGCTGCAATGGAAGTCTTTTCTTTGTCTCAGAAGCCAGCAAAAACGTCTGAAGATGCTTTAAAAAAATCGTATCTATTCTGGAATACTCAACCTGTGCCTAAAATGGGTGAATAGTAATTGAAATATAAATGTTCTATTTGTTGTAATTTATCTTTGACCCCTAGATGAGAAAATAACAGTAAGTGAAGCTATAGAACCTGATAAAGACCTGTCTGAAATAAGATCAGAGCCATACACTTTACCTGATGGATTTATGTGGGACACTCTTAATTTAGATGAACCTTTAGTGCTCAAGGAGTTGTATACATTACTGAATGAAAATTATGTTGAGGATGATGATTGCATGTTTAGGTTTGATTACCAACCTGAATTTTTGAAATGGTTAGTACCAGGCTAACTTTAATGTTGGTCAAAATGTTAAATAATGTCCATTTTCAGGGCCCTGCAACCTCCTGGATGGAAAAAGGAGTGGCATTGTGGTGTAAGAGTGGTGAAGAGTGGGAGGTTGGTGGGTTTCATATCTGCTATTCCAGCAACACTCAATATATATCAGAAGTAAGGAGGTTAAATAATATTCCAATTGTGGGTAATACATACATTTTCAGGACCCAGAAGATGGTTGAAATAAATTTTTTATGTGTACATAAGAAACTCCGATCTAAAAGAGTTGCTCCAGTTTTGATTAGGGAAATAACACGTCGAGTTCACCTCAACGGTTTATTCCAAGCTGTTTATACTGCAGGTATTGTACTGCCCAAACCAGTCAGCACTTGCACTTATTGGCATAGATCCCTCAATCCTAAAAAGTTGATTGAAGTGAAGTTTTCACATCTTTCTCGAAATATGACGATGCAGAGGACTTTGAAACTGTACAAATTGCCAGATAAACCTAAAACACCTGGTTTCAGAAAAATGACTGCTGCAGATGTACCGAAAGCTCATAAACTACTTGTAGAGGTAATTCTGATTCAACTCATGATTTAGTTCTAAAAAATATGTTCGCAAACTATTTGCTTATTTCATATTTGTATCTCTATGAAAAAGCACTTGTCACATTTCTTCCCACTTTAATTTACTGATTACAGAAATTCAGAATATATAAGTAAACAGAGTGGTTTTTAGTAATGACAATTTGAAGAGGTTATTTTCTTGTTACATTTACTTTACATAAGATGAAAACAAAAACTATCAAACTGTCAATATTTCACTTGATAGTAGTAATAGTAGAAGTGTTTATTTAGCCACAAAGAAAGCACATAGTACAAATGACAAGTCACGCGTCATACTGAAATTGAACTATACACATATTTATTCAGATTATTATTATATTGAAATAGTCCTACTGATTAAAACTAGTAGCATTCAGTAGCCAAGGAACTCCTCAACTCGGTAAAAGCAACCATTTTGTTTCTTGTGATCGGACCGATCAGACACGTCTGAATCGGTCGAATTTCAAATCTGGGTGTTGGGGAGGGAGAGCTTTCAGCCAATCAGATATCTTTAAAGTCACGTGCAGGTCACATGATAAAAATCTATCTGTCGGAGATCTCATTTCGGAACTCAATTATAATGCTGAGATCAGGATCCATCTACAAATTTTATATCTTGCCCACCTCATATTTACATAACTAAGGAAATTCATAGGAACTTCTTAAGGGGGTCTATCTCAGTGCACTCGAGTCGTAATAACATCAAATTTGTATTATCACTTCACTGCTGGTATTCTTTGGTAAAATTAATGGTCAACCCCCAAGGTGAAAGAAAGTCAATAACGTTTCTTCATGAAACCAGATTTTGAAATTTTAGTTTCAAGTGAAAAATATATGTTATTGAAATGGACGTAAAAATGCTGTTAAATCAGTAAAATTTAATTAATGTGTTTCAACCTGATTTTCAAATTCTGATTCTGTAGAGAAAAGCATTTGACTTATTCTTTCTGTTTGACCAAGAATTTGATCGAAAATATACTTGTACTGACATGATTCGACAAATTAATAACAATAATAATAATTTGATACCTTATGAGAGCAGATATCACTTTTATTTTTCAATTGAAATTCTGGTAATATAAAGATATTCAATTAACTTTTAACTTTTGGGATAACTTCAGGTTCAGAAAAAAATCTTTAGATACGACGTGAGATAAATATCATTTTCTGCGAGTTCGGTAGACTGGGCTATATCCTCTTGATACAATAATCATTAAGAAGCAAGTTATCCTTTTTCTCACTGATATTGCCTTTTTTAACGTATTCGTGAAAAAATCTTAGATCTGTTATCTAATTGAATTTGTTTAATTTCAGTACCTAGCTCGTTTTGATTTAGCTCCACTTTTCAACGAAGAGGATTTCATACATTGGTTTATGCCAAGGCCAAATATAATCGACAGCTTTGTAGTGGAAGCAAATGGTGAAATTACTGATTTTGTCAGTTATTACTCTCTCCCATCAACAGTGATGCACCATCCAGTTCACAAAAACCTCAAAGCAGCTTATTCCTTCTACAATGTGTCAAAAGCAACTCCTTGGGTACCTTTGATGACTGATGCTTTAATTTCAGCTAGACAGCTGAATTTTGATGTTTTCAATGCTCTGGATTTGATGGATAACTCTGAATTTCTATTACAACTCAAATTTGGCATAGGTGATGGAAAGTTACAATACTATTTATATAATTGGAAGTGTCCCAACATGCTGCCTTGCAATATCGGTTTAGTTTTGCAATAGTAGGAAATAAAATATCAAAAAGAAATTACTGGTGGAATGCTAGACTATTATTTAAGATTTTGTGTTTAAGAACACCGAAATTATATTATTATGCAACTTCTATAGAAAAAAAATGTTTCTTGTCGATGCTTATTCCTTATTAACAATTGTATAAACTCCATTAGTGAAGTGACTGAACTGAATGGGTTGGCTTTAAAAACGTTGGCGTCAAGTTATCTTATTACTAGTCAAAAACCGAATTCAAATGGAAAATTGAACTATTTGAATAACTTGACTACAGATATATCAAGAATATTAAGATGCTGACGTTTTATTACTTGGTTGACAGACTTTGTGAATAAAGGTATTCTGTCATTGATATCTTGTATCTTTTCTAAAGTCAAATTTGTCAATGATAAATTTAGGGGAATCATTTGTTTACCCTCTCATGTTACCCTACACGATAGTTTCATATTAAATTTTTGTTTAATAGTAATATTTCATTATTGCTTGACCAACGTACACCTTTTTTTTCCTTAAATGTTTGTTAACCTGGTAGATCTTCCTTGCGCCAATGGTAATAAGCAGCAGCCTCACCACAGAACTGGGAGGTATTTTCTGGTGTTGAACGTTGAACCAAATGCATGCGAGTAAAAAAAGGGTGCGCTGCGTAACACCCACATGTCATAACACCCACATTTCGTTATGCCCACACTCTCCGAACATACCCGAATGATGCCCTGTTGCAAAATTTACCGGATATTCTGCAATTTTGGGGTGCGTATTCCTACGGCGAATTCTTCCTACGTCGAATTCTTCCTAGGGCGAATGTCATCCCCTCCACTGACGTCATCAAAACACGAACGTTTCCGATGATGATCCATACACCCCATATTGGGAAGTTCGCCGTAGCAAGAATTCGACGTAGGAAGAAATCGACGTAGCAAGAATTCGCCGTAGGAAGAATTTGCCATAGTAACACTCCCTGCTCCTCAGAATTAGTTAACATCGCCGCCAAATTATCTCGTCAACGACTCCATCAATAAAACGGGATGCACCGAGGTATTCCTCTTTCACATTTACGGTGAAATTCATAAGGCGATAATTTCCGTTTCGGATGAATTATAGCTCCTGGTACCGTCATTATCATATGGAACTGGGTTTTCCTCAATGAGTTTTCTGGATCAATCATATTGAAGAAAGACGTGCGAGAAAATTCGACAGTAACTTTTTTTTTCGCTGAGACAATCAGTTATCCCTTGTTAATAGCCGATTGTATCAGTGAAAACTGACGACATAGTGCTACAAGTTATTGTTTCATATATAGCATCATCGTCCTGAATATGTTTCATGATAGGTCATTTGATCCCCCCAAAAAGTGTTATTGGCTTGTAGCATTCCTTTCATTTCAGTTCACTACTTCGAAGGATATCGAACGCAAATGTTTCGGACCCCTCTTACCTTCCTAATTCGAATACGAGGTCGAAAATAACCCATTGTTATTAATATTACATTTTGTATTACAGACTATATCGGGTTTTTCAACTTCAACGCTCACTATTATGTTTTCGAATAATATAAGAAATACGAAGACGGTTGATTTGGGGAAAGTTGCACATTCATATGGCCAACAAGATGCCTTTCAGAAAGTTATACAATCTCGAGTATTAATGAATGAATCCCACTGTGAATGCGAAAAAGTAACTCTTTGGTACAAATCGTTCATCTGATGACGTCGTTGTCGAGATGTTCTGTCTGCGATGTGATATATTTCGAGAGGGAAGGGCGTGTATTTTCGCCGATTTTTTATTACGTCAAATTCTTCCTACGGCGAATTCTTGCTACGGCGAATTCTTCCTACGTCGAATTCTTGCTACGTCGAATTCTTCCTACGCCGAATTCTTCCAACGGCGAACTTTCCACAATGGGGTGTATAGACCATCATCGGAAACGTTCGTGTTTCAATGACGTCAGTGGAGGGGATGACATTCGCCGTAGGAAGAATTCGACGTAGCAAGAATTCGACGTAGCAAGACGACCCGCAATTTTGCAATCTTAACTCAACCTAACTAACCAATCCTAAAAGAAGGATGAATTTGGCAACTGCGCATCATTCGGGTATGTTCGGAGAGTATGGGCATAACGAAATGTGGGTGTTACGAGCTGCTCCCGTAAAAAACAATACGCCGTGACGTCATTGATAACAAGAGTTGCCAAAATTCAAAATTAAACCATTTTAACAAACACTCTAATCATACTCAACTCCAAATGAACATAGGAGAAACAATTACAAGGTAGGTGAGCAAAATGTGTGTTTAAATCGCCTACAACAATGGAAACTTCAATGTATACAAAGCCCAACCTATCAATAATGCAATTCAAAAACTTATTGTTTTAGGAGGCTTCGGTTAATAAGTGTTCTTCATGGTAGTTCTACATTCATTTATTGGCAACTCTGAAACTTCCACACTTTCCCAGAGTGATAAACTTAATGTATAACTATCTTCAATCATGTGAATAATTATTGAATGAATCTGATGTGAAATTATCACAATGCAAAAAAAGGAATGAAAAGAGAAAAAATCCTCTCCTCTTCTTCCCTTTTCTCCCCTCTCCTTTCATTTTTTTCAGATTTTGGATATCAAATATTTCTCTAAGTGCATTTGAAACGGTTTTTCGAGTGGCATTCCTTTGAAAGAAAAAGAAGCAAATTATAGGTTTGAAGTCCTTGAAAAAATATAGATTTTCAACCAAAATTTCATAATTTTGTGTGCTGTTTTTGCCAAAGTACCATTTTTTGTCAACGTTTTTATTTGCATATATTACCGACATAAATCTAAGTGGTGATGTCAGAAAATCTTACAATCATCAAAAAGGGTCTCGTATCAACACTATCCATTCCCACCCAGGAATGTGTCCTTGTTGGGATCAAAAAATGAAAATCAGTCCGATATGTAACAAGTTATGTTGGAAACAACTTTGACTTAATGTCCCTAACAAGTTTTCAAAATTGAAATTATACCCAATTCTTAAAAGGGCATAATAAATAGAAGTTACCAGTTAGACGTATGATTGAACTGCGAAACTTCCTGAAGACTGATTTTTAGTTCCTTTTAACTACACACTACTGACAGTAAGGTCTCTTTTCATATGTAAAAATATTGCTGAATATTTCCATCGTATGTTAAAAATCCCATATGAAGCGGGACATTTTCGATCAATTACTGCGATGAACTCCCGGCGGGACGTTTTCGGGCTGGTAAATACCCGGTAGGTATCGAAAAATACCCGCTCGGTCCTTGTATCTATAGTAACGATTGTTAAAATGTACATTTGTCATCTTGACAGGCATAAATACTGAATTTTATGGTTTACATACTATAACAAAGGCCTTTGAGAGGTCATGTATAAGCCTACCGAGTTTTTTAACAGTTTTCTCTGTTATTTGTTCAACTGTATTGAATATCATTAAATCTGTGTCCATTTCTTGTCCAAAACCAAATTGATGGGTATTCAGATTTTTGTTTCAGCTAATAAATGTTATGTGCCTATTGTACAAGATGATTTTATAGCTGATCTCGGGAACGGTAAGACCTATAGGAACAATGTTTCCCATTTCCGGGAACTAGAATATTATCTTTTCAGATGAAGAATATAAGAGCATGTTGTTCAAAACATTTTCCAAAAATAAAATCGTCAAATTGCGTTGTTTAAAAATTTGGGAACACATTCAAATATTTATATTTTCAAATTGTGCATAATTGATTTCATTTTAAGGGGGGGTACTTTACCACCTGATCAAGAGTCCGTTAAATAATCGGTGCTGAGAATGGACACCACATCCTGTCATTTGCTAGAGAGAAACCACATCCTAGGCACCAATTATTTTAATGGACTGGTAAAAAGGTCGTAAAGTACCTGCCCTCAGACAGAAAAAATATTCTTTATGAAAAACAGCAGCTAAATGAAACATTTATTGTTGAATTCTTATAATATATATTTCACTTCAAAAAAAGTAAACCAGTTACTTTAATCACGGTTTCTATCTCTGTCGCGTCTCTGCCTATCCCAATTCTGATTATTTCCTCCTCTGTAATTCTGCCTTTCTCCTCTGAAATTGCCCTGGAAAGTAAAATTTGGTTCAGTAGAATCAAAACCTTATTTTCTTTCATGAAATTGAAATTTGAAGCGAAAATCCTGAAAACTCACCTGGTTTGCCCCTCTCAAGAAAAAGTTTCCTTGTTTTGATTCCAAAATTCTTTCGTTAGAATCAACGAAGTTATTGATCTTGTCAGCCAACTGTAGAGCCAGAGACTGTAGACGAGAAGGTTCACTGCGGTGCATGACAACTGTTTGCGATGGATCATCCAATGATGCCTGATGAAAAGACGATAAGATAAGAAAATGATAACTTTGCTCAAAATAAATGGTGACTTGATAATAATAATAAAGTTTATTCAAAATTCATAAAAAAGAGCATATACATCAATCTGTAAAAAGGTGAATAAACAGTTCAATTATACCCGCGAAGTTTAAAACTTGTTGCGAGAGATACGAATTATATTTATGTATAATATATTTGATAAATTTGTAGAATTGAACAAAATAATATTGAAAAATTAACTAATTTTCTTAAGTGAAGTGAGAGATTTCATGAAATAAATTTCGACGTGATTCTTGAATCCATTTTTTAATCTGTAGTTTGAAAGATACTAATGACTTGATCATTTTTGTATGATTTGGAATCAAATAATAGTAGAATGGCAATAAATATTTGAAATTTTTCTGAGACATTGTTGTTTTAACTCTATTTTTCAATGTGATATTATTTTTATTCCTTGTATTATAAATATGATTATCGAAATTTATATTCAATTTGTGTTTATGGATATAAATCATGATGTTATATCCGAATAATTGTCTTATGTCCATTTTATATGTTTCTATGTACAGATTTTCACTTGGATACAAATAAGACTTATTATATATTATTTTCAAAAACTGTTTCTGAAGAACTTCAAGATTTCTGATGTGGGATTTCATGACCCCTCCCCAAGCCAGAATCCCATAATTCAATTGGGACTGTATTGATGAAAAATAAAGAATGTTAAGGGTTTTTACGCTCATAAATGTTTTGAGATACTTGAATTTTGATAATAAACTTCGTAATTTCTTCAAAAGGAACGCTATGTGTTTGATCAAAGAACGTAAACTTATATTTCCAATGGGACGGTGTGTTCTATGAACAAACCGACGGTACTGCAATGGGCAGCCCGCTGAGCCCTGTGGTGGCAAACTTTTTCATGGAGAAGTTCGAACAGCGTGCCTTAGAGCAAGCAATATTGAAACCATATTGCTGGCTGCGGTACGTTGATGACACATTCGTGGTGTGGCAGCATGGAGAAGAACAATTAAAGGTATTTCTGTCTCATCTGAACTCGATTAACGCTAAAATTCAATTTACAATGGAGCTGGAAACCCAAGGGAGAATCTCTTTCCTGGATGTGCTGGTGAACAGACGGGAAAATGGGACACTGGGGCATAAAGTATACAGAAAACCCACTCACACAGACAGATACCTGAACAAGAACTCTAACCACCAACCACGCCAGAAGAGAGGTGTAATTAAAACATTAGTGGAGAGGGCCCACCGCATTTGTGAACCACAAAACCTCCCTGAGGAACTGGACCACCTTAAACAAGCGTTAAAAGGGAATGGGTATAGTGAAGCCGAATTCGAACGGGCAATACGACCCAAGAGAGAGGACACGAAGACCTGTTGTAGGGAAAGCCTTTATGCCATATATAAGAGGTGTGACAGATCGCATAGGACGAACGCTGGAAAAACACGATGTGAAAGCAATACTGATGCCAACACGAACCGTTAGAAATAGTCTAAGGTCAGCCAAAGATCCAAGAGAGCCGTGGGCAACACCAGGTGTGTACCGGATCCCGTGTAGCTGTGGATCAGTCTACATTGGAACCACTAAAAGAAGCATCAAGACACGGCTCTCCGAACACAAGAGAAATTGTCGCCTGGGACAGTCAGACAAGTCGGCAGTAGCCGAGCATGCACTCGGAGAAGGCAATCACGCGATTGCATTTGACGAAACGGAAGTGATTGACAGAACGCAGAGCTACTATCCCAGGTTACACAGAGAAGCGATAGAGATTCACAAACATAAAGACAATTTCAACCGAAAAGAAGAAGGCATACACATCAACAAAGTCTGGTTACCAGCTCTAAAGCACACACGACCCAAACCAGTCAAGAGGAAACAAGCCACGCCCACTTCCAACACGATAGTATCGGACGTCGAACAGGAGAACAGGTATAAAGCCGATCATAACGTCAATAAAGTAGTATCTACTGTGAGAACGAGATCATTGCGTCCGTTACCTCACAGACTTTGATAATGCCTACCATAGTCGTAGGCGAAACGTCAGGAATAAAAACCTGTGGACCACGGCCATCAAACCCGGAAAACACCCAAGAATCAGCTATGTGTTTGTCCCATTTCAGATTTTTATCAATTATAACTCCTAAGTACTTGATGCTATCAGTTTTTTCAATGCTAGTATTATCATGAAGTATAAGTAGTGGTCCTAAGTCCGGCAGGGAAATATTATAAAATGAGAATGGGACATATTTTGTTTTCTCAAAATTTACTGTGAGTAGGTTATAATCGAACCAATTATTAATCTTTTCAAAATCTAATGTAGTTTTGGTTTGTAATTCATTTCAGTTTTTTTCCCCATATAATATGACAGTATCATCTGCGAAACTATGAATTTCACCTACAGTGTCAATATTAAAAAGGTCGTTGAGATAAATATTAAATAAGAGTGGCCCTAAAACGGTTCCCTGCGGTACACCGAATTGAAAGATTTTCTCTTCACTTCTAGCTTCATCAATTTCAACATATTGAATTCTACTTTCTAAATAATTTTTGAGGAGCTCATGAACCTTGCCACGAAATCCAATGGGTTCCTCTTTTTACATAGTTCTAACAGAACAGCACTTTTCTGCATGTTGGAAAAAACCATTTTTACATGTGTAAAGTACACATGTAAAAAGATACACTGAACGAATTCATAGGAAAGGACACAACATAAGATGGATTCAACACAGCAACTTTTTGTGGTAGATCAGAAATCCGCCCTTTTACATTGGTATATGTTCCAATATTTTCAAATTATGGTAGTTTAACCCAAAATATTAGGATATCACTTGTGAGTTTTTTCCGTGACCTAATGTAACACTATGAAACTAACTGAAACTCCTATAACATCTCAAATCGAGCACAAAGAACTTACCATCAACTCCTCATTTATTATCATCTTCGAAATGATAGAATGCACGACAGGCTTCTCCAACTCGAACATTTCGGCCAACGTCGCCATCGATATGGAATCGTACACGTGGGAATAAGTGAACAGATACGTTCTCAGAGACTCTTCCTTGATCAACTTGGTCAGCATGGCCCTCACTTGGTCCGCTTGGCCGAAAAGGTTCCAAACCTTGGCGCCCATTTTTTCGTTGATGATGTACGTGTTGCAGGCGGACCAATTGCCGTTGCGCATCGCCTTCGCGGCGGCGACGACGTGCTCCCTCATGCTCTCTGGAGGCCCTACGAGACTCTGGCGCTCGGAACTGCGCAACTGTTGGTAGAACGTTTTGGAAATCATTCTGCGCCTCGCGTCGAATTCGTGCGCGGCCATGTACGGTATTTCTATGAGCATGGCCGATACGAGGTACACGCATTCCAATAGCTCGAGATTGATGTGCATGTGGAACGGCATCTGGCGTTGTTTCTCGATTTTTTCTTGCTCCTTGCTGCGTTCGTGTTGCCTTTGAGGTAACAATCCTTCAAAAATTTAAATTTTTTTATTATGACTTTTTGCCAAAAAACATGACTCTAACCGATGATGCTCAATTATGTATCAATAACACTTACATACAAAGCACTGACAAAATTAAATTTTTGGGATTAATTTTAGATCCAAAACTCACTTGGGAATTCCACATAAACAAAGTATGTACAAAATTAAGTTCTCTCTGTTATCTAATCCGTAGTATGAGAGACACAGTGTCATTTTCAGTACTTAAGCTCCTATACTACGGGTTGATACAAACAACCCTTCAATAATGTTTGTTTTTCTGGGGGTCATCAGCACATATTAACAAAGCTTTTATAGTCCAGAAAAAAATACTCCGTACAATGTTTAATGCACCACCAACCACATCTTGCAGGCCACTATTCAAAAAAGCCAACATTTTAACCTTACCAAGTCTGTATATTTCCCAGCTCATATTGTATATCAAAGAAAATGAACAAACTTTTCCTAAGAATGTCAACATACATTCATACAACACACGAAGTAAACTAGATATACATCATCCATTTTCACGTCTGGAAATTGCTCAACATTCACTTGAATATATATATAGGTGTAAAATGTTTTAATAAGTTTGGTAGCATATTGGATACAGACATACATTTACAGCTGAAAAACAATAGTTTTAAGCAGAAAATAAATATGTTCTTATCTCATCATGCCTTTTATAGCATCGATGACTTTTTAAATTTTTGAATTAAATTTTATTATATAGTGTAAGTCCTATTTTATCGCTTTGCTTTTGACTAGTCTGATAAATTTGTGTGATGTGATGATTTTTGTTACATTATGTAAATTTCAAGATGAATAAATTCTATTGTCTATTGTCTACAAATAGCAACAACGAATTCTTAGGTGTTGGCTTTGATAAGATTTTGAACTTCAGTAAGCAATGTGGTAAATTAATACTCAAATGTCATCATTGACATATACCTTTCTCGACTTGAGAATAATTCTCGATATCAATCAGTTACTAACACTGTACTAGCCACAGATATATTCGATATGCAATCTGTTTTTGGGGCAACTCCATGTTGGCTCAAAATACTTTATTTTACAGAAACGTATTCGACGTTAAATAAAAATAGATAAGTGCAAAGGGGTATTCAGTATGTAAAGATGTATAGATAACTCCTTTAACAGGCATATTTATTTTGAATTTCATATAATAATAATATCTTTATTGTTTCCAAAAACAAAAAATCTCGAAACAATCGTTTGGTTCACACAATATTTGAGAATGAAAAAAAAAACGAAAACTGAAAAGACAAAAAATAAGGAAATTCTTTCGAATAGTATGGCATGACATGAGAAAAAATAATGTTCTATTATCCGTTTATAAGGAAAGAGTGCAGCTTGAGTACTTCGAATAGGTAAAAATACAATGATTTTGCATTTTCAAAATTGATACTTTCAATTGAGATCACAAAAGATTCGTAGTTAGCTAAGAATGGTACTACAGGTCTAAGGATTGAAAATATGGGACATTCAAAAAAAAAATGCCGCAGATTCTGTTGTATAAATATAGTGTTCAGAAATAAAATTGAATTTATATTAGTGAGACTATCATGGTATAAATACCCGCAAAAAAAAATTAAACAGTTGTACCATTTGCAAATGATAAATTAATTTATATCGCTCCCAATTATCCAAGTATTACAGTTTTTAATCATTTAGCCGCTTCTGTAAAGAACAGTTATGTAGATTTTTTAAAGTATATTGAAATTTTTCGAATATACGTGGTTTAGGAAAATGCAGGTTAAATATCCTGACTACTATATAATCGATAGATTATGATTGATTGAATTACAAGGTCAATAGGCAGGAGCCTAATAACCCAGCAGGAAGCTTTAAACATGTATAGTGAAAGAAACAACATAAGCATTGAAAACTAGCACTTAATAATCAAGTAATAAACATAAAGCTGTATTGTGGTTTTCAAGCTCTTCAGCATTTCACTGGTTCAATATAAAAGGTTGATCTTGTGTTGTATGCAGGTACATTGGAATTTATATATGACAAAAAGAGGAATTATCAACGTTATATATCAGCAGATGAAGACAACTTATGTACGAATATACTCTTCTTTTCCAGAGTTTGCAAATTTATATCTTTGAGGTAATTCAATTTCAGGAATACATGTGTCACAAACCCATTTTTTGTCATGAATTCTCTGTAAAGTTCTGAATCCATTGAACACTATATTTGTGATACTCATAACTGGGGCTCTACAATAATAGACAGATATTCTAGGATGCTTCTAACAAACGTAATACATAAATGTATTATATATTTATTTAACGGACAAGCCAATTTTACAGTTACAAAGAAAAACAAAAGCAGATAAATATGCATGTGTTAAACATGACTGCCATCACGGTAAAATATGAGAAAAGTAAAAAAATCACAACCTTTTTACAGCCATTCTGAAGGATGTTAAAGAAGAAAACAGTTCAAGTTTGCTGCTGTGAGTGTTCGCTGATCTCATTGTTTTATTGAGCGACTAATTTTTACCATAATTTGTTCCGCAAAATGGGAACTTGAAAGGAATATCAGACTGGTTTCCATTCTTCTATGATTATTACATTCATCTCCGTTCTTTCCCATTTTGAGTTGGCATTGGTGAGTTTTACAGATTTATGAGTGACTATTTCCCTCAATGCGGACAGCCAATGAGAAAGTTGACGGCTTGACTGCTCTTACAGAGTTTTATAGTTATTAATTGCACTAGACCTATTAACCCATTAATCAATAAACTAATCAAAATATTAGATAATGAAGATTTTGAATGCGTGCATTTCCATAATTTTCAAAAGTTTGCTTTTAAGAAAACGCTTTTGTGTGGGTTCTGACCACAATAACCTTCTTAACCACTTTTAATTAATTTCTTTAGAGAAAAGTAGAAGATGTGCTTCAATAACCGTTCTGTATAAACTAATACTGGCAATGGCAGATGGCAATGTGTGACCGTCTAATGAACTTCTTGAACGATAGTAAACAAATTAATTACATACAGCACGGATATATTAAAGGTAGATCTGTAGAAACAGCTATCATGCAATTTACCGAAAGGATTATAAACGCATTCGAAAACAACCAGTTACTGCTAGGAATTTTTTCAGATTTATCCAAAGCATATGATTGCCTCAATCATAAACATCTCCTTGAAAAACTAGAGAGATATGGAGTTCGTGGTACTGCTCTGAAGTGGTTCACATCATATCTATCGAGTCGGCAACAGAGGGTAAAAATCACAATTGACGGAAAAACAGTAATATCCGATGTAAAAAATAATAACGTTGGGATTCCTCTAGGCAGTATCACAGGACCAATTTTATTTGTTATCTTTATGAATGACATTTTAGAAATATTGCACCATCCTGTAAACCCATCCTGCAGTGTTACTAAATGTGCAGATGATACAATTACTGAATAATGAAATGAAAGTTGAAAAGAGTACCAAATTTGTAGGTGTATTTATAGACGAACATTTACAATGGAACTCTCATATCGAACTCCTAGGGAGTAAATTAGGAAATATATCATATAGTCTGAGAGTGATCAGCAAATACCTTAATGAAAAATCTTTGAAAATTATATATTTTGCAAATTTTGAATCATCACTTAAATTTGGGATTATTTTTGGGGACCTAATAGTAACGTGAGCCATCTATTTACAATTCAGAAAAGAGCATTAAGAAATATTTTCAAAATGAACTATAGGGACTCTTGTAGAGGAATCTTTATAAATAAACGCATACTTACAGTGTACGCCCTGTATATATATGAATGTGTATTGTACTTGTACAAACAAAAAAACAATTTCACAAAGTGTACCGACTTCCACCTTCCACAATTATCAGACACGCAACTGTAATAAAATATCTTACCCAACACACAGATTAGTAGCAACTGAAAAGCACCCTTCTTATGCCGCTATACGATTTTACAATAAACTACCGGAAGAAACTAGAAACTTAAGTAGTATTAACAAGTTCAAAATCGATGTCAAATCTCTCCTACTTGATATTGAACCTTACAATATAAACTAATTTCTGAATTATGATTTGTGTAGCACATGATCATAACTTTTTGCCATTAAATTTTATTGATTTACTTGAATAACACTTGTATCTATTCATTTTTAATAATGTTTGTCTTTATACAACTTTTACATTATAACTATGCTTGTGTGACGTCATTTCATATCATGTTATCTGTATTTCTTGTATGTTAACATTTTTTGAAATAAAAGTGATTCTTATTCTTACTGCATAGCCAAGTAGATTGCAGTTTGCTCCTATCAGATCTGAACTTTAGGGTACCAAGAGCTCAGTCACGGTTGAATCTCATATTTTACTGCCCTGCAGCACGAACAAACTTAATATTGCATTCTCCAATTAAATATATGTGTGAAAACTACAACTCTATATGAGCTTTTGCGATCTGCTCGTCAAATCATATAAAGTTGCAATGGAAATTTTGAAGTGATATCAAATCTGTTTTTTATTTTGTTTTGTGAGACGGTTGTTATTATCACTTTAACCGAATATCACCATGAATAGTTATACAAACAGTTTTCTTTCTTTTGTTTTATATTCAAAGTTATATATAATTATTAGGATGTTCTATACATATATCACGTTAAGAATGAACATGATTTGTTAATTTTTTATTTTATCTCCTACTTATAACTACTGAAGTATTTCATTTAATTATGTCCTGTGATTGGGTTTTTCCTGTCGGGCAATAAATGATATTACAATAATGGGTAGAGTGAATGAAGTATGAGTGCGAGCATTTGTTCAATTTTTTTTGGGACAAACCTATACGGGGTGATGAGGTATGAGACAGATGGATCTATAGTCATTTTGTATTCTTTCACAATCTTTGATGGTTCTAATTGGTGAGTATAAGTTCAAGTCGACTGCAAATAACAGACAATGAGTTGATTAGATACTTTCGCCAATACTGTTGATGAACAATAGCAGCCCCAGATTGAATTCTCAAGGGATACCCAACTTTTCTAAAAATGGTATGGATTTTTTATATCCCTTTATTATTACAGTTTGTTTTCGGTTACCCAGGTAACATTTTAAAGACTATTAATTAGGAACTTGGGTATTTTTGTGAAGAGAATGAAGTTTGAGGAATTATTCTTTTGCTTCCTCCTTCGAGTCAAGAAATATAAATCACAACTTCTATGGATGAATTAAAATCAAAAAAATATACATTCTCCGTCGATAGGTACATGTAGATAATTCAAAGACGTTCGATTCATTGTCAAAAAGGAGGAAAGAGTCCATCTAAAACAGCTACTCCCCTGCCTATATGGAACGACGGGTACGGGGTTAGATAGAAATCACTTTTTCTTGCTCAATTTGTATACCAAGCATATGAAAATTGAATCAAATTTATAGCATACCTGGGGAATATCTACACAAAGCAAAATAGGGCTATCAGTAGAAAAAATCTCACTCACCAATTCCAGCCCAAACAAGATCTCATTTCGCACAGAGAAAATTATCCCTTGATTATGCACTATAATGGAAGGGATTGAACTTCGAAACTCGGCCAATCAACAGGCGGAATCATGTTAATGTTTTACCAAACGATTTAGTTCTAATATTTGCGGTAGAGGTCCTATCAGAATAATGAATTTCCCTATACACACACCAGTACTCGTTTCTCCAACAGGAAGGGTAGTAGTATATGCTACATATTAAAGTTTCCTTCCTCTATTTCAAATTTGAATGCGGAGTCATCTGACTGAAAAATAGTGGTAGGACTCTATTCATATAAAATAGCTTTTTTTTATTCAAGATTTGGCCCACTGGTTTTAATGGCTCAATACTTGTATGGACCATGAAAAAGAAAGTCTGAAACTTATGTAAAAGAATTAACATCTTATCTTATTTAGCAAACATTTTTGGAGGAGAAAAAGCCAGAAGTCACTTCCCCAAAAATAATCACGTTCGTCAGAAGTCCAAAAGTTGAATGAACACTATGTATCTATGATGCTACAACATAGACGGTAAGTGGTGATACAAATGTGATTTCCCAAAGCTGCAATTCCAATTAGGCAGAGAGTTTCTTGATTGTAGAATTCTGTACATTAAATGCCGTTCTCGTCTTCTGTTCTCCCATTTCTGTACTGAACATTCCAATACAATGTGTATTGTCAAACGTGGTAAAGCATAATTATTGTTATTATTATGCCTCTGCTGGCAATCCCTTGAA
This sequence comes from Zygogramma bicolorata, assembly GCA_032362365.1. Taxonomy (NCBI): domain Eukaryota; kingdom Metazoa; phylum Arthropoda; class Insecta; order Coleoptera; family Chrysomelidae; genus Zygogramma; species Zygogramma bicolorata. Next base: position 765,825 of record JAVJAQ010002094.1, read on the forward strand.
GTGGTTCTTTCGACTGAATGTTAGAAATAAAAAATGCAAGATATCAAGAATTTGGGCTTATTATTCTTCAGGTATAAATCAATGCGGGGTTTTTATGCATTTTGGTGACAACAGCCTGTTTTCATATAGAAATTATAAATTTCTTAAGATTGATAACATTTCTGAATAACTACGGTTTCAAAGAAAAATAAGGAATATTGGTAAATTATAATAAAATTTGTTCATTTTAAATAATTCTCTCAAATCCGACTTACCTTGTGCTAGCAGTTCCTTAGGTTTGCCTGTCATCATCAAATCAACCAAACAATTGTGAGCATCCTTAATATTTGCATGACGAAATGCACAGAGTCCTAGATGAGCCATGGTCCGATTGTACAAAATTTGTGTGCTGGGATCAGAATGTTGAATGGTTTCTTGCAAGTGGGACATGAGAACTAGATCTCTTGCTTGGAACCAATTGTCATGTAGAGCATGGTGATAAATGTGCGAGAGAATTGCTCTAGTTCGTAGACGATCAGTGCCGTCCTTTGCATAAACAAATTTGCAGAGTTTCTCCATTTCTTGCACTGAAGTCACCTCATCTTTTGGAACTGATGGGTCACCTGCTTTCTGCTTAAGAACTCTCTCATCAAGTTTGTAATATAAATGATCGATTTTACGTAAGTAGATTCTGCAAAGTTCTGTTGAGACATTGGTCCTTTCCAAATATATCATGGTCTTATCAATAATACTAGATACTTTATCTTCATCCTTGAGCCTCTCAACATATTCATTGCTGTGAGGATCACACTCCTTCAAAAGTTTGGTAAATTCATCATCAAGTCTTTCAACAGAAGTCAGAATACAACCCCTGATGTGATAAGGAGGTTCCTCCAAGTTTTCTGTTTCCTCAGTAATAGATTCAGAAATAATTAAATTTGGATTGGCCAAGAGAAGAACCAATAGTTCTCCCATTCTCTCTAACAGTTTGAGCCAATACTCTGGTTTCATTGCATCAGAAACTTTTGGATTATAATCGAAAATAGCTGAAATGATAGCGAGTTTGATCTTCACGAAAATTGCTGGCCCGAGTTGGTGCTGATCAGAGACATTCTGGAGTTCATGTAACAATTCAATTTGTTCACGCCTGTCTGTCCTTTTTTTTCCTCTTGCAGCCATAATTTCACTCAATTTTTTTATAACAAGATTCAAATCGATTTCAGCATCCTTGGCAAACATTTTGGGCTTTTCCTGTAATAGTATGAATTGATAATGCTAAACAGATAATTCATAGTTTACTAACTCACACTAGGAATAGCAACTCCACGCTGGACAGTTTCCCATTCTCCCTCTCCATCTTCCTCTTCATCTCTTTTCATCTTCCTTCTGTCTTTGTCCTTTCGGTCTTTCCTCTTTTCTTCTTTCCTTCTTTCCCTGTCTTCATCATCCTCATGAGACGGTCCAGTCTTCTTTAAGAAACGTTCTCTCATACTAGTATATTTCCCCTCATCATCATCAGATGAATCAGAATTAGATTCAGAGTCTGATGGCCAATCAGAATCGGAAGATTCATCTTTATCATCAACTATTTGTTGTTTTGCTGGAGCCTTTAGGAATTGATTTTTAGGTGGTGCTTCATTATCTGAATCTTGAGCAGGATCCTCTAAAAAAATTAGGAGTTTGCCTTTAATTTGATTGACACTTCTTTTATTTTGAAATAAAAGGTACAACGTAAATGTATAATAAGTCCTGCCATTTCAGCCTTTTGACAAAACTTTTGAACTATCTTTTTTGAGCCACTGAATACGAATCTGAGTCTTCCTTTGTTTCACAGTCTTAGCCCTTCAAAGGTCAGAAAAACAATCTTTATCTTTCTTGCACCAAAGAACAATTTCATCCACCACATATTCTTAACCACACCTCCAACACTTTTCAAATGAATTATAACATTTTTCACTATAAAACTCAAAAAAATATAACCCGATACAGTTTCGATGGTAAGGAGATGATTGAATAACTCTTTTTGAGTTTTATAGTGAAAAATGCTCAAATCACAATATAAAAGACATGTATCAATTATGAACATTTAGCCATGACAATGAGGATGCTAAGAAACAACTTGCAGTGCATCAAACCGGTAGCAGATACAACAAAAGATCCAATTGACTTGACTGCTTACAAACATCTCAAAAAAGTATATGATATTCAATCAACAGCAACAAAAAAAAAGGCCATACAATGAATACATACCCTCATCTGACAACAAACCAGAAGCACGTTTTTTTATTTATTTATTTATTTAACGTCGGCCAATTTCCGCTACCAACGCCAATCACCGACGCCGATGAGCACACTTCCCCCAACCGGAAATTTGGCCGAATCCTCTGGTACTCCAGCCAGAGGTAGGGATCTTTAACGAGCCCAACATCCATGGACTCGGGACCGCCGGCTTTACGTCCCCTCCGAAGGACGGCATATCCTCGATATATCTTGTGCTCATTGATATATTGCCTGCGGGCTATGATATGCTATTTTGCTGCAGCTGTACGGGCTTTCGACACGGTATTTCCCTGTATGGTCACCCATCCAAGTACTGACCGCGCTCGGCGTTGCTTAACTTCAGATATCGAATGACTGACAGTCAACCTGAAGAGCTGGGCCATGCCCCAGAAGCACGTTGGAAAAATATTTATTTTGAAAAAAACAACATCAAACTGAATACATACATCAGTCGAAATATCTCCTGACAAAGTAAATACTTATTACAGTGATTTAGCATGTTTCAAGGATACTATCATTTTAAAGAAATTTCCTACTTCACGTTGCCGTTTTTTTTATCCTTTTCATGGAGTAGAAGTTATAAAGGTGATCTATTCATTGAAGAGCTCCAGAAGTTCAGATACCCAAGAGCTCAATTGCCAAATACTTAGATAAACTGTAGTTCTCATCCTTCAACCTCTCACAATACTAATCAGCTGAATTTATTGTATTGGAGTTGTTCCAGATATCCTAAAGTTTTCTACTCAATTTCAATTTTCAGCAAAGTGCTAGAAAAAAATTAAGAAAAAACTACACATACTTGGAGAATAAACATTTATATAATATTCATGAACACTGTATACGAAACTGTCATCTGATCAGATTCAACCACTATCATCTCCTCAAAAATTTCCTTGAACACTCTTTACATAATATCTTGCACAAGATCTCAACATGATCAATGTGAATTCTTTCAGAATGTTTTTTTTTGCTCTAATAAATATCTCGCATAACCTTAATTCCCAAAGATACAAAATTTGTATCACAACTAGGACTATAACATGATGTTTGTTATTATTGAATCCTGTTTGCCTTGTGATGTTTTAATTTTCAATATGTCATATTTGCAATCTATTGTTTATATTGTAGGTGAGTCATAGTTGCAGCGTTTTGACTTCAGATTCATGTTCAGCAACTCAAAATACCTAATAAGTCCAAAAAAAATTTCCAAGGCTCAGTGGTAGGGTAACTCACTTTTGCCAAAGTATGCTTTGGGGTGAATTCAAACTAACAAATGAACTAGTTTATCCATCCGCAAATGCGATTATAATTAATCTCATGAACTGAAACTCACGCTTTTCTTCCTCTTCCTCATCATCAGTTAATTTGGGATTCTCTTTGAACTTGGCTATATCATCTTCGAAGTCCTTTAGGTATTTTCTAAGCTTTTGTCTCATAGAACCGAGAGATTTACTGTTATTCTTATTCATATTTTTGCGCCCCTCTCTATCCTCCCACATCTCATTGATGAAATCTTCCATTTCAGTCAAACATCTAACAAAAAATCTTGGGGTTAGTCCATTTTCCTCTTTCATTATTACTGGAGCAGCCTTCACATAGGCTTTTTGTAACTGCTCAAAACCTACAAAAAATTTAAATAATTCAATCTGAAGATGAAATATGACATCCAACCTTACTATTGAGCATGCTTGACATATCCTTAATTTTCTTGTAATTACGGATTTGTTTTATTATGTTCGTAAGTTCTTCATAGCGCTTTTCTTTAGCAGATCGCACCACTCTCTTTTCTTCTTCCTCATCGTCACTAAACTACAAATAAAAAAAAAAAACCTTTATTGTCCAAACAGGCACAAGACCCAATTACAGGACACAGTATACAACTTTGGAATGAAAGTGTTAGAGACATATACATAGCGCAACAGCAATACATTAATACATTCATGGAACATTTAAGAGAAAAATATGTACATAAGTACACAGTGTTTGATGATTAGCAGACAATATACAGTTTTTGGATGAGTAGTGTTGACTAAAGGAAAGTGACATCTATCACAACAATAATTCCTTGATTGAACAAAGTTAAGTAAGTATTTGTTGCTTTGCAAACATAATGTTTTTTATCTCTTTTTTGAAAACATTTAATGCTGTTGAATAAATATCTACTTTTTGACACACTTGATTAAATTTGTAGCACATTGCATATAAGGGAGATTTGAAAAACATATTGGTTCTAGGTGTTGGTAGGTAAAAACATTGTTCAGTTCTACTACTGATTCTTGGCACGTGAAAATCTAGTTGAGACAGTAGTTTTGGTGAGTTGATAAAATTATTCACCAGTTTGTATATAAATACACAAGAATAATAAGTTCTTCTGTCTTCAAGAGATAGAAAATGAAAACGCTTCAACAGTATATTATTATCTATTCCCTGTCTGGGGTACACATTATCTAGTTTGTAGATGACAAACTTCATAAACTGTCGTTGGACAGATTCAAGCGATTGAATGTGTGTGGTATATATAGGTGACCATATAAGACAGCCATATTCTAAGCGGGATCTAACAAATGAGTTGAAGAGAGTATTGAAACTTTCCATGTTTTTGAAATCTTGACAATTTCTGAATATGAGCCCTAACATTCTCTTCGCAGCAGCCACACTTTTCTCTATATGAAGTGCAAATGATAGTTTGGTATCAAAGAATACCCCCAAGTCTTTGCAGCTATCTGTTTTCAGCAGTGAATGATCATTTATAGAATAGATGTGGTCGATAGTGGTATGTTTGTTACAGAAGGTGGTATATTTGCATTTACTTAAATTGAGTGGAAGACTGTTTGAAGAACACCAGAGAGCTAGTTTATTCAAATCGCTTTGTAGTATTTCATTGTCATTAGGTGACTCTATGACACGAAAAACCTTCAGGTCATCAGCAAATAATAGAATTTCACTATCTATATCTAATCCTATATCGTTGATGAACAGGGAGAATAAAAGGGGAGCTAGGTTGCTTCCCTGTGGAGCGCCACTGGTAGCACTGTATTCGTCAGATTTGTGTCCTCTGTATTCAACAAACTGGGACCGATTCGTGAGATAGGAATGAAAGAATTCAAGCAGGTTCGAATCAAAACCTATTACACTGAGTTTTGAAATGAGTATGGTGTGGTCTAACTTGTCGAAGGCCTTCGAGAAGTCTGTATATATTGTGTCTACCTGAAGCTGATTTTCTAGAGCCCAACATAACTTTTGTGTAAATGTTATTAGATTAGTTATAGTAGATTTTTTTGCGATAAAGCCATGTTGTTCAGGAATTATTATATTTTGTACTTTGGGAGATATTCTATTATAGATACATATCTCAAAGACCTTCGCGAAGTTACACAGCAAGGTGATCGGTCGAAAGTTCCTCATGTCATTTATCTCACCTGTTTTGAAAATGGGAATGACTTTACTTATTTTCCAAGACTGTGGAAAGGTCCTTGTTTTTAATGCAGAATTGAAAATTATTTAAAGTGGTTTGGCAAGGATATGGGCACAGTCTTTTACTAAAAAGCTTGGGATTCTATCGTAGCCACAGGTAAATTTATTCTTCAACTTTTTTGAAGCTATTATAACTTCGCTCTCGTTCACAGAATTGATACTAATTACAGGTCTGTTGGAAGTTACTGTTTCATTAATATCGAATAGTGTACCAGATACTGTGTAGACGCTGCTAAAGAATATCGCAAAGCCATTAACAATATCTCTTGGATCGTTGTATTCTACATTATAGAAGTGAAGAATTCCGGGAATCCGAGAATGACCTCTTCAAAAATTTTGATATACAATTCTTTAAAGAATGTTTGAATCAAGTCTGACGGAGTTTCGACTTGTATTTTCAGTACAATGTATGATTCAAAAACTGACTCACGGTGTAAACTGGAACTTGAGGGCGTTGAATTTGTTCCTCCTCGGAAGAACTATCCGAATCGGAGTCAGATCTAGCAAAAAATCTGCTCATTTTCTCCTTGTGTTAAATAACCAACCTGAAATACATGCATAAAATGTATTCAAAGAATGTTTAACCTCAAATATAAATGTAGCATACGTATAAATTTACTCTGTTATTGTACTAAGTCAACTGTATTATATGAGTATTAGAGGTATGAATAGGTGCACTCGAATAAGTTATTTTGCTCTCACCAAAAATGTGTGAAATTATTCCTCTCGATTTGTGAGCAGCAGTCAAACACGATAATTAGGTTAGGAATCAAGAAAGAAGGAAGATCAAGGATCAAAGCCCTTCTACTTTCTACTGCCACACAGGTGTCAGTTGTCATATTAGACATTTATCAGTAAAAATGATGCTTGTCACCATCACCATGGTACAACAAGCAATGAGGAACCGGAATTAAAAAAATGTTCCCTTTTTTTTTATTTTATCTGATAGAGCATGAAAATCTGTTCACAAAAATGCCCTTCTGACCTCGATCCTTCCACTATTTTTTTTTAAAACCTCCACTATGTAACGAAAAATATCAAATGCTGACGTCAACACTTTCATTCATAAATAC